>JANAVB010001796.1:6929930-7172680 GCA_029216955.1 Iris pallida | reverse complement strand
GTATGCTTTCTCCACCACCCATTGCTCCCTTAAGGAGGTCTTCTCGCATTAATGCGGGAAAGGCTCATATTCGTTATAAAGATTATGAACATGGTATCGCCAACTACCTATCTTATTCTAATATTTCTCCGACTTATCAAACATTCCTCACTTCGCTAGACTCCACTTCTTTACCTAAGAATTGGCAGGAAGCAAAGAAGGACCCAAGATGGAAAGCTGCAATGATGGAAGAACTTGGGACACTAGAGAAAAATAAGACATGGGAGCTGGTGCCATTACCTGAAGGAAAGAAAGCTGTGGGATGCAAATGGGTTTACACAGTGAAGGAGACACCAGAAGGAAAAGTTGAACGATACAAGGCGAGACTGGTTGCAAAAGGCTATACCCAGACATATGGTATCGACTATGATGAGACTTTTGCCCCAGTAGCGAAGATGAGTACCGTAAGAACACTGGTCTCCATTGCAGCAAACTATGGGTGGAAGCTAGACCAGTTAGACGTAAAGAACGTATTTTTTCATGGAGACCTACAAGAAGAAGTATACATGGAGACTCCTCCGGGGTGCTACTCTGTGTCAGATTCAGGTGAAGGAACGTCACATGGAAAAGTGTGCAAACTGAAGAAGTCGTTGTACGGGCTGAAGCAATCTCCTCGAACCTGGTTTGACAGATTCAGAAGGGCTGTCACTGGCATGGGGTACCATCAGACAAATACAGATCATACTGTCTTCCTCCAGCATGCAAGGGGCCACATTACTATACTTGCTGTATATGTAGATGATATAGTGATCACAGGTGACGATGTAGTTGAGATCACTAAACTGAAGACGAAACTCGCCAAAGAGTTTGAGGTGAAGGATCTGGGAGAGATGAGATACTTTTTGCGTATCGAGGTGTGTGATGGTGAACAAAGAATTATTCCCTCACAAAGGAAATATGCACTAGATCTGCTGAAGGAGACATGAATGCTGGGATGCCGAGCAGCAGTCACTCCAATTGACCAGAAGTGCAAGATGGGAGCAGAAGCAGGAAAGCCTGTTGATCGCGAAAGGTATCAAAGGCTAGTAGGCAGACTGATTTATCTAGGGCATACTCGCCCTGATATCTCATTTGCAGTAAGTGTTGTAAGCCGCTATATGCATGATCCAAGAACGGGTCATATGGATGCAGTATTTCAGATCCTAAGATATCTGAAAGGGACGCCGGGAAAAGGACTGTGGTTCAAGAAGAATGGATGCACAGATGTTGAGGGATACTGCGATGCAGACTGGGCGAGCTGCATAGACGACAGAAGGTCTACCATAGGGTACTGTGTTTTTGTAGGAGGAAACCTGGTTTCATGGAGAAGCAAGAAACAGTCAGTGGTAGCACGGTCGACAGCTGAAGCAGAATACAGAGCAATGGCTCTAGGAGTATCAGAATTGCTATGGATAAAGGCGCTGCTGACAGAGTTGATGCTATACAAGGGGACACCATTGCGCCTTCTGAGCGATAGTCAAGCTGCGATAAGTATAGCGAACAATCCGGTTCAGCACGACAGAACGAAGCACATCGAGATCGATCGATTCTTCATCAAGGAAAAGCTGGAACAAGGGATACTGAAGATTGATTATGTTCGCTCAGAAGAACAAGTGGCAGACTGTCTGACTAAGGGTCTTAGTTCATTGAGTCTGTCAAAGCTATATAACAAGATGGGGATGATTAATATCTATCGCCCATCTTGAGGGGGAGTGTTGAGAGTAAATAAGGGACTTTAGTCCCACATCGATTAGATGTAATATGCAGAGGGGTTGGACCCTCTATAAGTAGTAGGCAGTAGCCCTCAATAAAATTATCTGAGATATTAGACTCATTTCAATATGCTTAAAGATTTTTGTTCAACAAATGAAAATCTTTCAAAAAAGATTAAGCATTCAGAAGAAGCAAATAAGTTATTGAGAAGTTTGATTCTCAAAACTCTTCTTATGTTTCTTTATAGAGCTTAAATGAAGCACACTCTCCTCTTCATTAGAAGAATTCAAGAGGCAAAAGTATGAGTTAGTATATTTGCATGATTCTTCTATTGATGCTTTAAAGAAATAAAAGATGATTTTATCTCTATAATTAGTATCTTTGAGAATTTTTTAAATGCTAAAAATGATTCTCTTACCGCTTTGCATGATGATTTGTCATAAAATATGATAACCTTAGAACCAAATCATGTAGCTCACTCTAGAGATACTCATTATTGTATGTCATATGATCACTCCTATGCTCATTCTGATACATGTGCACATACTAATACTAGGTGCTTCTATTTCTCTTGTATTGGTCATATGAGTTTTTCATGTCCTATTCATAAGATTTTCACTACCAATGCTAGAGTAAATGCTACTTTAGTTCCCAAAGTAACCAATGTGGATCCAAGTTTATTTGGATACCAAAGTCTTTGCCAATATTATAGGTGGGGCATCATTTATCGAGATATGTCACGGAGTGTGTTGATGATTGCGACACTAAAATGATTATCTTCCAAGCAATTGCACCAATACAATTGTGGCCACTAGAGCCACTTTGGAAACTCCGGTCGTCCCATGATTTTTTTCGCAAGGAATTTTTATGTCAATATTTGCTTTTATGTTTGTGTTTGGCTTTTTATGTGATTTTGACGAATTGGTTTGTGTGTTTCCTTCTGTTCTCTCGCAGTCTCTTTGGTTTGGGGGAACGGTTTTCGCATTTTGTCCCAAAACGTGGTATCAGAGTATTGGTTGGTGTTAAGGTTGATAATCAAACCAAGGAGAATAGATGGATGTGAAGTCGGTGCATATGGTAAACCTAAACGATTATAACTACCACTGTTGGCAGAGCAAGATGAAGGATTTTCTATTTGTCAAGAAGCTGCATATTCCGGTATTTGCTTATGAGAAGCCCAATGAAAAATTCGAAGATGCTGAAATTTTGAGCACATACAGTTGTGTGGGTACATACAACAGTTTGTTGACAAGAACATGTATCCACTACACGAAAAAAGCCTTAATATAACACTTTTAAAATCGTAATTATAACGTTTTATTAAAAAAAAACGTCCTAGGATTTGAAAAGGGAGGGTAAATATAAGGGTTATAGGTGGGAAATAGCATATTATAACGTTTTTAAATATAAACGTCATTTATAATACAATTTTTCAGGCTAAATTATAACTACATACCCTCAACTATTCGAGTTTTTAAACTTGACACCCTCAACTTTTATATGTACTAACTTAATACCATCATTTAAATAATATTTTTAACTTGATACCTAAAAATTAAAAAAGGCAAAATTGTCCCATGTTCCCCCTCTAACACCTACTCCCAACCCCCACAGCCCCCCCCCCCCTCCGTCCCACGCCCCCTACCACGCGGCTGCCCCACCCTCCTCCACCCCTCCACCCTTTCCATGCGGCTGCCCCTACCACCGCCCCCACCCCTGCTGCTCCACCACCGCTTGCCCATGGCTGCACCCCCTCTCTCTCCGCGTGCAGTAACGACGGCAGCGCTAGTGCGAAGAGAGAGGGGAGGGGGTGGTGCAGCTGGGGGCGGAGCAGCCAGATTGGAGAGGATCAGCCGGGAGGGGGAAGGAGACAGCAACGGAGGGGTGGGTGAGAGAGACGAGGGTAATTTGGTCTTTATTTATTTTTGGGTATTAAGTTGATGCCTATCAAAATTGAGAATATCAAGTTAAAAAGTTCGAATAGTTAGGATATCAAGTTGTAACTTAACCAAATTTTTATAATACTTTATATTATAAATGTTATATATGGTTTCTAAACTTTTTTTTCCAACCCCGACTCTGCCCGCTAGTTTTTTCATTCCACCAAAAATTCCCCCACCCACATCAAAACCTCTCCCTTCTTCCTCAAACCAATCTCTTCCGATCAAAATCTCTCCCCCCCCCTCTTTCAAAGGCTAATACTAAGGGCACCCCAACTTTTGCTTGGGGCTAACCCTTACTAGGGGACAACCCAATTTGGTGGAACTTTTACTGGGGACAGCTCCAATTTTACTGGTGGAACTTTTACCGGCGGGGGCGCGGTCGAGCTCTGGGAGGGGAGGGGGAGGGGGAGGGGAGGAGGAGGAGGAGGAGGAGGCGGCGGCGGCGGCTATGGATCGGGAGAAGGAGGACTGTCAAATTTTTGACCGTCTTAAAAAATTAGGGCTATCAAAATTTTGACAATACTGTCAAATTTTTGGCAGTCTTTCCAATAGAAAGGACTGTCACATTTTTTACAGTCCTTTCTATTGGAAGAACTGTCAAATTATTTGACACTTCTGAAAAAAATTGGACTAGCCCCAAGCAAAAATTTGAATGACAAACTTGTAAATAATTTTGGAAAAAATTGGACTAGCCTCGAGCAAAAGTTGCGGTGCCCTTGTAATTAGCCCTTTCAAACTAAACTCTTCTTCTCCTCATCATCCTCAACCTATTCTTCTCCACAACTAAGAAAATTTCTCCCATCAAAATCTCTCCTCTTTCCATCAAACTAATCTCTCCTCCTCCTCCTCCTCCTGATGAAAGTCGGAAGAACAAAATTGACACGATGGGGGCTTCACTGGCTGGCAACCTCACCCGAGGGCTCGAGATCTAGAAGCCTTCACTCGCTTTCTCGTGCCTTCTTCCGTTAGGGTTTCGAGGAGGTACGGAGGGGAGATCCATAAGCCTTCACTCGCTTTGTTTCGAGGATGTACGGAAGGGAGATCCACAAGCCTTCACTCGCTTTCCCATGCCTTTTTTTTTTTCTTTAGGGGGCGTTTGGTACGCGGTATTTTTTTTTATTCCCGGGGAAATTTAAGATAGGAATCTATTACCACGTTTGTTTGGCTTATAAAAAATTTATTCCCGGGAATTATAAATACCCGGGTAAATAGTTTACCCACAAAATATGGGAATTCTATCCCTTGAGAATAGGTGGGTATTTTTTTTTTTGCGCGGGCAAAAAAAAAATTGTTTAAATTTTTTTCTTCTTTTTTGATCAATTTTGATTAGTTTTGAACATTTTTTTTCTTTTTTGTCGTTTTTATCGTTTTTTTGTCATTTTTTGTCGTTTTTACCAATTTTTTGTCGTTTTAAGCAATTTTTTTGTCGTTTTTACCCATTTTTTTGTCTTTTTTGTCACTTTTTGATTTTTTTTTGTCGTTTTTATCGCTTTTTTTGTCATTTTTGTCGTTTTTTACCATTTTTTTTGTCGTTTTAAGCGATTTTTTGTCGTTTTTACCCATTTTTTGTCTTTTTGTCACTTTTTGATTTTTTTTTGTCGTTTTTATCAGTTTTTTGTCATTTTTTTCGTTTTTACCAATTTTTTGTCGTTTTTTAAACAATTTTTTGTCGTTTTAAGCCATTTTTTGTCCTTTTTTGTCACTTTTTGATTATTTTTTGTCGTTTTTATTGCTCTTTTTGTCATTTTTTTGTCGTTTTTACCAATTTTTTTTGTCGTTTTTAAGCGATTTTTTTGTCGTTTTTACCCATTTTTTTATCTTTTTTGTCACTTTTTGATATTTTTTGTCGTTTTATCGCTTTTTTTTGTCATTTTTTTCGTTTTTTACCAATTTTTTGTCGTTTTTACCAATTTTTTGTCGTTTTTAAGCAATTTTTTGTCGTTTTAAGCCATTTTTTGTCCTTTTTTGTCACTTTTTGATTATTTTTTTTCGTTTTTATCCAACTTTTGTCCTTTTTGTCGCTTTTTTTTGTCAATTTTTGTCATTTTAAGCGATTTTTTTGTCGTTTTTACCCATTTTTTGTCTTTTTTGTCACTTTTTGATTATTTTTGTCGTTTTTATCGCTTTTTTTTGTCATTTTTTTCGTTTTTACCAATTTTTTTATCGTTTTTACCAATTTTTTGTCGTTTTAAGCAATTTTTTGTCGTTTTTACTCATTTTTTGTCTTTTTTTGTCACTTTTTGATTATTTTTTGTCGTTTTTATCGCTTTTTTGTCATTTTTTGTTGTTTTTACCCATTTTTTGTCGTTTTTAAGCAATTTTTTGTCGTTTTTTACCCTTTTTTGTCTTTTTTTGTCACTTTTTGATTATTTTTTGTCGTTTTTATCCAACTTTTGTCCTTTTTGTCGCTTTTTTGTCAATTTTTGTCGTTTTAAGCGATTTTTTTGTCGTTTTTTGTAGTTTTTTTTTTGCTGTTTTTTACCGATTTTTTAGTTGTTTTTGACGTTTTTTTTTTCGCTTTTTGGTCATTTTTACTTATTTTATGTGGTTTTTTTTTATCATTTTTGTCGCTTTTACTGTTTTTTGTCGTTTTTGTCGCTTTTTGGTTATTTTTTGTCGTTTTAACTGATTTTTTGTCGTTTTAACCGATTTTGTGTTCTTTTTTGTCGTTTTTATCGATTATTTGTTTTAACCAATTTTTTGTCATTTTTTATCGTTTTTTAACCGATTTTTTTTGGTCGTTTTTGCCGCATTTTGGTTTTTTTTTGTCGTTTTTTACCGATTTTATGGTGTTTTTGTCGTGTTTTGGTTATTTTTGTCGTTTTTTACCCTTTTTTTTTGTTATTTTTTGTCGTTTATACATTTTTTGTCGCTTTTTGGTCATTTTTGTCGTTTTAACCGATTTTTTGTCGTTTTTCATCGTTTTTGTCGTTTTTTGTTATTTTGTCATTTTTACGATTATTTTCGTTTTTACCGATTTTTTGTCCTTTTATCGGTTTTTTTATATTTGTTCATTTTTTTTCGTTATTATTATTTTTTATTTTTTTTCGGAATATTTATATTGTCACCAAACATGGGAATATAATTTTCCCTGGAAATTTAATTCCTTGGAATTTGATTCCCGGGAATATAGAATTCCCGGCTATATAGTATTCCCGGTTTCGAGGATGTACAGAGGGGACGAGATGTGATTCTTCGGTCTGCTCACCGCGGTGGAGGTAGTGACGTCGATGCCACCGGTGGCTGCGGTCGTGCAGAGCAGCGACGACTCGCTGCTACATCATTTGCTCACTGCAAGAAGTCCTTCAATGCTTCTTCTAAAGGTCTACTACTTTATTTTATTCTTCTCAAACCTTTTTTTTATTAGTAAGGGAAAATGGTATGCTTGGAATTTGGGGTTGGACAGTGAAGGAAGTAAGGTCAGGGGAAGGGGATGCTTGGAAATTGGGGATTCATCTCTTTTTTTATTAGCAAGGGAAAATGGGATACTGCAGACTTCATAGATAGATTGTACTATACAGTTTGGTCATTTTATAAATATTTGTTTGGCCATTTCTAACATCAAACTTATTTGTTATATAGGGATTGTTGTTACCGGATATTATGTTAATTATTCCGATCTTAGCCTAACCTGAAATTCTTTTTGAATTTGTAACTTTTGATTTGTTAGACTGCATATTTTATCCTCAAATCAGTGTTATGTTTTTCTTTCGAAATTATATCTTCTTATGATTTGGTTCGATTTATAGGACTCAATAAACTATTCCTCACTAATTTCTACAATAGTAATAGGTCACATATCTCTTTCCTAATGTACTACATAATTGTTGTTGAAATGTAATTTATGTTTCAAGTTTGCAGTCATTTCCTTACCGTTCTTAGAGCATACCAATATATTTGAACAACCCTTATCATTTGAAGTACAAAGATGAATTTTATATACTTCATTGATATCCATTGGCTGTAAGAAAATTATATACTAAGAATTTTCTATAATACGATTAAGATAAAAAAAGCTTTTATCCTATTGAATGTTTTATGCAGGTCGCATAGGCTCTTGAACATCTTAGAGTTTAATAGCACCCGAAAAAGGATGTCTGTGATAGTGAAAAATGAGGATGGACAATTGTTGCATCTCACCATAGGTGTCGTCGAGTGTGTTTCAACTTGCATACCTTTAGTGAAGCCAATTGCATGGCAAAAGTTATATTTCCTGCTAACCTATGCTTTCTAAACCAAGTAATTATCTAATGACTGATGTCATTCTTTTCTTTATTTGACTAAAATCTTGCACTAAACATCATTGGAATATATCTATATCTTCCTAAATGTTCATGATGTTATAAATTATTTTATTATTTATATTCTCCTTTTCCCTTTAGTTCTCGATATGTTTCCAACAAATTGGTAAAGTCATGTATCCTACTATGTTCTTTGCATTCATGGCTTTGGTAGGACATGATTTATGTTCCTGTAGGATGTAGCTCTTAAAATTCTTTTACCTAGTCGTATATGGAGCCCTGAACTTTATTGAGGCACCTGAACTTGCTGCAACGCTTAGAGAGATGTCAACATGAAACCAAAGTGAGCATTATCTTTGTACTGGAGCATTCTGCAAGACAATACAAAATTTTCCTGGTGAAGTTTTTATTAATCATTTGTTCATATGTTTATTAGATGGTTGATGATGGTACAGATTCTTATATTCTATTTGAAATTTTATGTGCACTGAAACTTGGTTAAATAATATTTTGATATTATCTATATTACTGCAGTAAACTATTGATGTATTATCTTTATCGATTTAGTATATTAGAGCCTTATGTATTTTTTTCTTTTTTGATTTTCAAAGTATAAGAAATGAAGTAGGTAATATGTTTTTTTCTTCCATTGGGTAAGATCCTTTCAGTGAATCTTCATACTTGTGTTTCTTTTTGTTTCTTGCTATTTTGTATTGAAGTAAATCCAAGCTTAATATGATAGCACAATATTCTGTTTGATCAACTCCACAACAAGGCTTAAACTTTTAATATATTTATAGGCTCTAGCCTTAGTGGAGAACTTGGAGAGATCAAAGAGAATGCTGACTCTTTATACAATGTTGTTCAACATTTGTTAAAAATATCCGCACTTCAATAAATCATTTTCTTTCAAGGTACATACTGATTCTCATATTTGTTGTTATTCCTCGGGAATCAAGGCTGATTCAAATTGACAGTAATCAGGTGCTATATGTTATCAACATAGTTAGGATTAGTTTAACCTGGTATTCTTATTTTTCTTTTCTTTTGACTAATGGAAACTTGCATGAAATGCATGTTAGGATGTTGCAAACAAAGGGGTACTTCTACTCTGTGACTTTGTTAATCAGAACTTGGAGTAGAGTAAAAATGTGGAGTTGATTCAGGCAAGTTAGAGTGTTGTGAGTTACATGCTTCTTTACATGGTTAATATGCCATATCTTCTATATTTACTTCTATTTATATTTTCTATGGATTTCTCTCCCTACCCTTGGCAATGATAAGGAGAAACTCATCACTTTTTCTACTATGTATTTTCTTGTCTTAACTTTTACAGTATCTGGTTGTCCGTTGTGATGTTCTCAGCAACAAATACTACATTTGATCAGAAGATACTATACTACCATAACCAAAACTTAGATAATCCTACATAACATATATGCAGGACATGGTGGGTTTGGATATGGAGGAACAAAAAGAAACATGGTAAGACCTCTGAGCCTCTCAATTTTTGGTACTAGAACAAGTGTGTGATTTGATATGGATGCTTTGTTGCCTTTGGTAGATTTTGTTATTGGTTTTGCTGAGTTGGGCTGGCTTATTGTTGCTTATCTTAGTTTTTGCTGAGTTGATTCTTCAGTTTTTGGGTTTGATACTTCAGTTATCCTGCATGCATGGTTTTAGTTTCCTGTGTTTGTTTTCAACAGTTTTGTTGTCGTACATGCTTGGTAATACTACACAAAATTGCCTTTGCTTGTTTCTTATTTGTTTGGCTTATGTAATATTGTTGGTGGTTTCTGAGTTACGTGGGTAATACTGCTGGTGGTCTGTTTTCTTTAATTTGCCTGTATCAGATACTACACTTGTTCTCTCTCTTTCCTTGCTACAATAAAACATTGGCACACACTGCTCAGCAGCCTCTATGAGAACTAGATCACCCTTTTTTGAGCATTACTCCCAACTCAGTCAATGCCTCTGAAATAAAGTAGAGCAACATCATCTATCAGTAGGGCGGCCATATATGGATTTGTATCCCCTTATTTTTTGAGTGAGTCCATAGTTTACTACCAGGTAAAATGGTTGACATCAGACTCATATCTATTTATTACCGTAAATGGAGATGTTTCTTACAGAAACATAAAAACAGAGAGTGAGAACAGAGGGAAGAGAGAAGAACACGGAGAGAGTGTGCAAGAACGAGTGTTTGGTGGAGGTCGGGAGAGAGGAAGAAGAAGAGGGAGGGGGAGAGCTCACCACTGGAGGCTCGACGGCTGGCGAGCACGGTGGAGGTGGTGGTTCCGTGCTCGAGCGGAGCACGGGGATGGGACTCGGATCTACTTTCTGGCAAGTCGGCGGCCATGGAGGCGGTGGCGTCGACCTGTTGTAAGCGGCCAAGAGGAGGTCAGCGCTGGAAGCAACATGGAGGAGTTGATGCCTCGACTAGGGCTTGCCGGCACTGGGGGTATGAGGTCATGCGGTGGCGAAACGCTAGGTGGCGCACGCGAACGACGACGGCGGCGGCGTGTTTCAAGGGAGCGTCGTGGCAGGGCTTGGCCGGGGTATGGGATCTGGAGGCGGCGGCGCTCCGGCGAGGTGGACTCGTGTGGGGGCAGCAATGGTGGTGGAATCAGCGTCGTGGTGGCCTTATCATTGGAGGTGAAGACGGGGGCCTCGGCGGTGGCACAACGCAAGGACAGTGGTGGTGATGTCGTTGGTGGGATTCAACAGGGAAGATGGAAAGGAGAGGATGCGGTGGCTGCAGTTGGAGGACGGTTCGGGATCGGCCGGCCGGGGAGGATGTTGTGGCTAGAATTAGGGTTAGGGTTAGGGTTGGTGACACAACACAGAAATTGAGTCGAGGTCGTGTCTCGTGTGGCGGACACGATAGGGAGAGAATTGTAGATATTGGATTCTTGTCCGGTGTGTCGGACGCGAAGAGGATGTACAATAAATGTAACAATGAAATAGTGGAAAGACATCCGGGGTAGATCCCGAGGCCGGCACAGCTGACACGGAGAAAGGTGGATGATGGACACGGACACGCAGACACGACTATAGGCATGGTGGTGATGGATGGAAATTTTGGTAGTTATGGATGACGATTGCTCGTTGTAGGGAATAGGTTAGAAGGATACAAGGAGAAAATAAGGAGGCCCTCCTTATATTGGTAAAGATGACAAATCAAAATATAGATAGATAAGGATCAAAAGTCCTAATAGATAAATGTTCCCCTTTATTTAAATCAAATAGAAATTTAAATCAATGCAATCTTAATCAAATATTGATTACAATAATAATTTAAATTAAAAGTTAACATTACCAAAATAACCTAAATAATATTTGATACTTATCAGAAAATTTAAATCAGTGAATTTAAAATAGATCAATATATCTCAATCCAATAATCGATCACACTAATAATATTTAAAATCTTCAAAAATAATTGAGATAATATTGTACATTTATCAAATAAGTATATTTACATAAATCTAAAATTATATTTAAAATAATTGGCAAATCTTTTTAATATTCAAAATACTTATGATTTATCTTTTATAGAAATAGAAAAAAAATCTATTTTTGAAGCATAATAATAATAATAATTCGAAAAAATATCTAAAATATTAATTTAAAATTTTGGGGCTTTATAATTTGTCTTACATTTAGTCCAAGTTGGCTTGTGGTGCCAGTGACTTTCATATAGTTTGAGCCGGCTTGATAGCGACAATCCGTGTACATGCCTTAGAATAAGTCAAGAAGAGTATACACGGCTCGAACGATTTAAGAAGTATCTGCACGGCACGAATGAGTCGAGAAATGGGTACACGGTATACAACACAAGTTTGGATCCTAAGATTTGGCTATAGCAGAAACACGTGCTTCGGCACGAGATATGGTGTCGTGTTTTGAGTCATGGTCACTGAGTTCACAAGTGTATGATTGAGGAAGTTGCATGATGAAACAGAAGAAGGCCATAAGGCGAGTATTAAGTAAATTGTACTAAGTTGCGAGACATGGCATCGATGTTGTTACACGAATGGAGTTTTATGGCACGACTACGTCGTTGTGTCACAAAGTAGACCAGGAGTATGTCTTAAAACTGATCCTAAGGCAAGATTAGAAAGACCACAAAAAGAATAAGTTGCAATTACTAAAATAACGTATTAGTTTTGTATGGGTGAGCGAGGGGTTTACTCATCGGTACGGTTGTGTACTGATATTCCGCCAGTTTTTATACGCAGATTACAGGTACCTGCTCGTTCGAGGCGGAGCTCGCTTGGACGCGCTGAGGCATGGAGTTCCTTAGTGTTTCGAGACGTGCGGTCGCATCGAAGACTTCACCTATACGGGACGAAATGTATTGACATCGCCTTCTTCCAGTTGTATGTCCCGAGGCATGATCTTTTGTAATTGAGAGATGAGAGAGAGTTGAGTGATTGTATTTAGAGAATGTGAGCTTGAGTGACTTGTAAACTTGGCCTCGCACCCTTGTAATCTTATTTCAATGTCAATAAAGTATCATTTTGAAATGTTTAACTTTTTTGCTTGAGACTTGTGTGCGACGATCTCGTTGTTTAGCCTGTAATCAGTTGTTATGAAATCCGAAGGCTTGCAACTTTATACAGGCATGTGCTTTGATCCGAATAGCATGATGACTTCAACAACCATAAGCTTTTGATACAAAGAGCTTGCCGACTTCAAACAACAAGTGTAAAGAGCAACACTTGAAAATCAAAGCTTTACAACTCGAACAGACTTCTAGCTGAGATTACAACTTTGGCACACTAGAAGGTTGGAAGTTGGTTTCTTGGTGATCGAGAAAGGTTTAGACTCATAATGAATAGATAAGATGGTTTATAATGAATTGGTGAGGTTCAAGTGAAGAATTCAAAGTCTTTATATAGGTTTACTGGGGACCGAGTTCTGGCAGAGTTCGGTATCTTAACATTCATAAATTCGAATGTTAGAGCCTGGCCTTCAGGAGGAAGAGGCTGACTAGGAAATTAGGTTTTACACTGACCGAGTTCTGCCCAAGTTTGGTTACCATAATTAGGATTTTGGTTCAAGTCTGTATTTGTGGACTCGTTTATATGGTGGACTGAAATATAGTGGGTAGGATTGGATTTTAGGCTTCCTAGTACAAACTACGAGCCCGATGTAAATTTGGTCCTTAAACAACTAGAAAATACAGAATAAAATATAAGGACACGAGCAGGCTGTAGACTTCTTGAATTATGACATTTTACTTTGACAGCAGTCGTCCAAAGATAAACAAATCTGAAAATCTGAATACTTTTCGAGGGCTTCACCCCCGAACCCCCACGGGGGACGTTGCCCCCTCGAACCCTATCCACTGACCGGGCAGCGGAATCCCTGGAGATGTCGTAGGCGGTTCAGAGAAATCTTCTGGTATTATATCGTCTTTAGCTCATCATGATTTTTTTCATTACATACTCCTGGCTTGATCTTTCTTACTGCTTGTCTACAAATACATGTTAGAAGAACAAAGCATTATGATATATTTAATGTACGGTAGGACAATGTTAAGTTTATGTATAACATGATAGTGGTTGCATAAATATTAGTGATATCATAATGTTGAACTTAATCGGCTAGCCATATTTAAAAACATGTTACAATCATTGGGCTAACACACATCACACTGGGTATCCGCTCATACTCATTTATTTTACTCATAATGTTGAACTTAATCGACTAGCCATATTTAAAAACATGTTACAATCATTGGGCTAACACACATCACACTGGATGTCCGCTCATACTCATTTATTTTACTATTACACATCCACACGTTTAAGGAATACTTCCTGCACATACACACGACACCCACACACAAACACACTCTATGAGACTCTAATCAGGACACTCATCTGCACATAGGACTGTAGTATCCTACTGCACCTTCAGTTAAAACTCCCCACACACAGCTACACGTATCTTGCACACAAGGGCACACCAAAATCTGCACTCTACTTGTTGCACAACTGCACGCACTCGAACACAGTCACTTCTCAAATTCTGAGCTACACTCTCTCAAACACACATCACTGCTACTCTTTGACACTGACACTGATACACACGCTCTTGAACACAATCACTTCTCAAACTCTTACTGCTACCTTTTTTTTAGGAGCCGAAGGCATGAACTGTTGTTGTTGCTTTCAGAGTTGAGGCATGAATTTTTGGGTTAAATATTCAATTTCAATGTTTCCTTCATTTGAGTATGTGTCATTTGATTGGGTTTGAGTTCTTAAATTATTTTGCAGATTGTTTCTTGAAATGTATCTATCGAGACTGATTATGGGTTTTTAGTTGGCTACAGATCAAGGATTCGATCAATGTCCCCAGGAACGATCAAGAGAGGATTACAAAGAGTGGTTGAAAATGTTGAAGTGAGGGTTTTATGGTAGCTTAGCACTTTCATCTTAGAAGCTCCTTAGCGTATTTTGTTATAGTTAGACAATGTGTTATATATTTTGGTTTATTTGTATATATAGTTTTTGAATGCAAACCATATGTGGTTGGATATTGTATAAACCATATATTTTGGTTTATTTTGATATGTTATTGGATGTTTGTGATGTACAAACGCGTATTTGTTAATATAAAAATTATGTGCATGTATTATATTTCTTTGATGTTTGTTATGTTCTGGACTCTGTTGATATTTTGTGCGTGTTCGGTAATTGACAAGGGAAGCATATATAATTATGAACAGAATTTTGGTTAAACAAAAATTTTCTTCTTTTGACGGTTATAAGATGTCAACAAATATCTGAATTTTGTTACAAAACATCATTTATTAACGGATAAACATCAAGAAAGATTTTTTTTTTGACGGTCATTACCCGTCATCTAGGTCATAGTGAAGAAAAGTTCCTATTTACCTTGACGGTTTTTGGCTATGTTTTCTTGACGGTATAAAACCGTCAAGATTTTCTTATTTGATTGTTTAAAACCATCAAGAAAACAAAGCCAGAAACCATCAAAAAAAAAAAAATGGAAACTTTTCTTGACTCTACCCTAGATGACAGATGCAGAACCGTCAAGAAAGCCCTTTCTTGATGGAAAAAAACTGTCAACAAAATTCATTTTCTTGTATGGAAGTACTGGGTTTGTTTGAGCTCGGGAGCTGGCTCGTTACGAGCTTGCAAGCTGACTTATTAAGTTTGAAATCAAAAAGGGTTGTATAACAATATAGTTGTGTGCATTATTAAAGAACTTTTTACTTGAGTTTTTATAAATAAATTGTTAATATTATATGTACTTGAATTCGAGCCTAACTACCTTGATTTCAAGCTCGAATGAGCTTGAAATAAAGCTTAACGAGCTTGAAATCAAAATTAACGAGCTTGATTTTGAGTTTATCGAACTTGTTTATCAAGCTTGCTTAACGAGTCGAGCTCAAACCAAGCCAAGCTCAAGCTTAATATAAATGAGCTCGAGTCAAGCTCAAGCTCTAAAAAAAAACTTATCAAGCTCGAACTCGAGCTCGATTAGTTCTAGCCAAGCCAAGCTCAAGCTTATAAAAGCTTGGCTCGGCTCGGCTTGGCTTGATTGTTGGTGCTCTTGCTTCTTGACATGAAGAGAGCTTGCTCTCAACATGCTTTGTAAAGTTTAGTCCCACATTGGAAAAGCACCATGAGTTATCTCAACATATGTATGAGTATGTGTTGTTGGGATATGCACATGGGGTGGTGACCCTAAGGAGGGAACTATGTGGGTGATTTTACTAAGAGGAAAATAATTAATTCCAACAAGGACGTAAGTTGATTTTTGTTGTACGGGCTCGGACTCGACACGGACTCCAGGTTGTCTCGTTCATGCACGGGAGTGTTCGGGGGGAAGGCGTGGGCTAGCACTCGACTATGTTGATTGTGGGATGATGTAAAACATCAAACTCTATTTTAGAGTATTGGTGTTTTAGTCCCACATCGGATATGAGAGAGGTGAGGTCTCACTCCACACTATAAATAGAGCCCCTTGTCTCCTTTCCAAGATGCACCAAAGAAGAGAGTTAAGGGAGTCCGTAAAGTTCAGGAAGCCCGTTCAAGTCACAAATATTGACTGACGGGCGTTCCAGAAGTTCTCTTGAACTTGCTGGTTCCTGGAAGCGGATCGTATAGAGGCGAATCTTGCTTTGAGCAACGGTGTTTTTACACCCCAGCAGATTTAATCCTCCTCTTCTTCTTCTTCTTCTTCTTCTTCTTCTTCTTCTTCTTCTGTTTCTCTATAACTCGTTCTTCAGGTTTTAAGACACCTACTGAGTAGGGAGGCCTAACTTTGTTCTTGAGATCTATCTCATCTGTGGCACCTACTGTGTAGGCTTGCTAAACTCCTCATTTGTGGCACCTACTGTGTAGGCTTGCTGAACTCCTGTTTTCCATCTATATCCTCGCCTCGGGACTAACAATCTCAAAGCAAGATTAGTACGATGGAAAACATTAATGCTTCACTCCTCCAAACTGACTACTGCAAGTTGGAAATGTTTGATGGAGAGCATTATCAAGTTTGGAAGAGGAATGTCTTTCTCACCCTTCAACTCCGAGACGTTGATCACGTGCTCTTTGAAGAGGAACCTACTGTTCCAGATACTGGGTCTGTTGCCGCTATAACTGCGGCTACTAAACTTCAGGCCAAATGGAGAAGGGAGAATAGCATTTGTAGGCTTCTGATCCTAAATGCTATGGAGGATTCCGTGGCAGAATCCTACTCAAAGAAGGATAGTGCTAGAGAAATATGGGAGTCTGTGGAAAAGCTGTACGAGGAAGACAAAAACAGGAGCAAGATATTTTTCGTCGAAAAATATCACAAGTGGCTCTTTGAAGACGAGAAGACGATGCTTCCTCAAGTGAAGGAGTTTCTGAAACTTCGTCAGAAACTGGACGATGAAAAGATGCCCCTCGTCGACAAGTTTGTCGTTGGAGGGATCGTCTCGAAACTTCCTGCTGGATGGAATACGTTTTATGCAAGAATGCATCGGAAGAAACTCGAGATCATTCTGGAAGATCTCTTGCAAGAAATCCACGTTGAGGACGAGATGCGTTCTCAACAGAAGATGGACGCTTTGTCCAAACAATTGGCCGAGGCCAATCTGGTGCAGACGAGAGACTCCAAGGGGAAGCAGGCGGCTTCTCACCACAAGAAAGACTTCACTAATCTGAAAGTGAAGGGACCGTCTTTCAAACAGAAGAAGCCCAAGTCCAATGTGACTTGTTTTAACTGTGGCAAGAAGGGCCACTACAAGAGTGAATGTAGATCCAAGCCCAAGCAGTCACAGCAAGGTGAGCCTAATAAGGTTTCATTGATTACTGACGGTATTGCTATAATTGCTCAGGTCACTTCGGTGGGGGCTGACTCTGACTGGTGGGTAGACACTGGTTCCACCTGCCATGTCTGCTCAAGCAAGAAATGGTTCACCACATACCAGCGAACCTCTGAGAAGGTGATGGTGGTGAACCAGGCACAAGCTGAAGTTCAAGGGATCGGGATGGTGGAGCTGAAGCTGACATCCGAGATAACTCTGACGCTTCAAGGTGTGAAGCATGTTCCCGTAATTGCCAAGAACCTGATCTCTGGAGGCCTGCTCTGCAACGCAGGCCTGTGGATGGACATCAATGCTGGCCAGATGGTGATGTCCCTGAAAGGAATGTACTTCGAAAAAGCTTTCTATACCGAAGGAATGTTTAAACTCCAGCTTGTAACCCAGTCATAGAACATTAATGCAATTTCCAATTCTGCTTATACTCTTGAGTTGTGGCATAATAGACTAGGACATGTCCATTGTAAAAGGATAAACAAAATGTCTATTCTATGACTTATCTCCAAATGTGGGGGAAAGGTGGAGAAATGTGAAGTGTGTGCTCAGACTAAGATCACAAGGAAACCCTTTCATCGGGTCAATCGAAGCACAGATCTTCTGGAGTCCGGGATAACTCTGACGCTTCAAGGTGTGAAGCATGTTCCCATGATTGCCAAGAACCTGATCTCTGGAGGCCTGCTCTGTAACGCAGGCCTGAGGATGGACATCAATGTTGGCCAGATGGTGATGTCCTTGAAAGGAATGTACTTCGAAAAAGCTTTCTATACCGAAGGAATGTTTAAACTCCAGCTTGTAACCCAGTCAGAGAACATTAATGCAATTTCCAATTCTGCTTATACTCTTGAGTTGTGGCATAATAGACTAGGACATGTCCATTGTAAAAGGATAAACAAAATGTCTATTCTATGACTTATCTCCAAATGTAGGGGAAAAGTGGAGAAATGTGAAGTGTGTGCTCAGACTAAGATCACAAGGAAACCCTTTCATCGGGTCAATCGAATCACAGATCTTCTGGAGTTGGTGCACTCTGATATCTATGACTTCAAACAATTCTCTACAAAAGCCAGGATGAAGTATTTTATAACCTTCATCGATGACTTCTCTAAATACGCATTCGTCTACTTGCTCAAATATAAAGACGAAATGTTCGAGAAGTTCAAGGAGTTCAGGGCTGAAGCTGAAAGGCAAACTGGACAACAACTCAAGAGGTTGAGGAGTGATCGAGGCGGAGAATATCGATCTCATGATTTCACATCGTTCTGCAAAGAACATGGAATCATCAACGAGACTACTGCTCCGTATTCTCCTCAGTCCAACGTAGTAGTAGAAAGGAAGAACAGAACGTTGACAGAGATGATGAACTCAATGTTGTTAACTGCATGTCTTCCAAAGTGCTTTTGGGGAAAAGCTGCATTGACGGCCACATTCATTCTGAACAGAGTGCCTTATGCAACTTCTGATATTACTCCTCATGACCTCTGGTTCAAAGTCAGACCTAACTTGAATGTTATTCGAGTGTGGGGGTGTCTGGCTTATGTGAAGCTGCCAGATCTGAAGATTCAGAAGCTGGGGACAAGGAATACGAAGGCGATCTTCTTGGGATATGCCTAGAAGAGTGATGCCCGGAGATTCCTTGACATTGAGTCAAATCATATCATCGAATCTCGCGATGCTGAATACTTTGAAGACAAGTTTGCACGACACAAAAACATTGTTCTCCCAGATATTATGGAGAATGATGTAGGTGCAAATGAGATTGAGGTCTCATATGAACCAGTAGTCCAAGATGAAGTTGTTGGTGGAGAAACAACAATTGAACCAGAACTCGCTGAGCCGTCGACGAAGCGAGCAAGGAGGCCGAAGAGCTTCGGAGATGACTTCGTCACCTATCATGTGGAAGCAGATCCGCTTACCTATGATGAGGCGATGAAGACCAGAGATGCTGTCTTCTGGAAGGAGGCAATAGACAATAAAATTGACTCAATTACCTCCAATAACACATGGGTGTTAGTTGATTTATCCGAAGGAGCAAAATCTATCGGATGCAAGTGGATCTTCAAGAAGAACATGAAAGCTGATGGAACCATTGACAAGTTCAAGGCCAGGCTAGTGGCCAAGGGATTTTTTCAAAAACAGGGGATCGACTACTTTGACACATATGCTCCAGTAGCACGGATGACAACCATCAGATTGTTGATTGACCTTGCAGCAATACACAAACTGGTGATACATCAGATGGATGTGAAAACAACATTCCTGAATGGCGAGCTGACGGAGGAGATTTATATGCATCAGCCAGAAGAATTTGTCGTCAGAGGCCTAGAAGACAAAGTCTGCAAGTTGGTAAAATCTCTATACGGGTTAAAGCAAGCTCCCAAAATGTGGCATGAGATGTTTGACAAAGTTATCAGATCAAACGGCTACAGGGTCAGCGAAACAGACAAGTGTGTCTATACTAAATTTGCTGACGGAAGAGGAGTCATCGTTTGTCTGTACGTGGACGACATGCTAATCCTAGGTACGGATGTAAGCTGTGTCACTGAGACAAAGAAGTTTGTCATATCCTATATTTTTCTAAAATATGTATACGACCGTATTCGGTATTTATGGAGATTTTCAAATTTTGTATTATTTAAATTTTATTTTAATTCTTGGATCTTGATTTGGTCAGGATTGTTGAGGCTTGGAACTTGGTTATTATCACTGTCGGTATCGTTTATTGAAATTTACATTGCTAGCTTCATTATAGGATTTTTTTTTCTATTATTGTTCTTGTTACCATTATCACTATTGTTACTATCATCATCATCATTATTTATTTATTTAAATAATCTACCTACCCCTTCCCTTACCTACACAAACCCTAACCTAACTCTCACTCACCCCTCAGCTCACAGCCCCCCCCCCCCCCCAATCTTCTCTCCTGCTCACTCAGCCCCTCCCCCACTCTTCTTCCTCACCCCTCTCTCTCCCGTACTCTCCTCTCTCCCGCTCACTCAGCCTCTTCCCCCTGCCTCTCAACTATCATCCCTCTCTCTCGCTCGCTGTCTCTCTCCCTTTCAGCCACTCCTCCGTGACCTCCGGCCTCTCCGTCGGCGTCATCCCTGCGACCGCCAACATCATCCACCAGCACCGCCACTGCCATGGCCTCCGGCCACCTCCACTTCAGCCAGCACCACCGCCCCCAACATCATCATCTACAACCACCATCATCGTCGCCGTCGCCATCGCCGTCTCCCCTTCGGCCACTCCTCCGTCGCGACCACCACCACCCGTGGCCACCGCCTCCACTGCCAGTGGCCTCCCCGCCCTCGTCTCTCTCCCTCTCTGTCTTCTCCTCCACCGCCGGGAGCCCCTGACCCTCCTAGCCGAGCTCACCGACGGGTCCCCGGCTCTCCGCCTTCCTCTTTTCCTTTCCCTTCGGCCGCCGTGCTCGGGGACAGTGCCAGTCTCGGGCAGCGGGACGCCCTTGGGCCCCGCGCTGCTCGGGCAGCGAGCCCCCTCGGCATGCGTGCCCTCGGGCAGTGTGCCCTCGTTTCCTGTGCACTTCGGGACGCGTGCACCTTGGTGTACATGTTAGTTTCATTTTTTGCGCTGCCTCGGGCAACGTGCTATCTCGGTTTGCACGTTGTCTCGATTCCCGTGTCCCGACCTTTGTGCCCATCCCGATTTTTGTGCCGCTCCGATTTGCGTGCACGCATCGATTTGCATGCCGCATTGGTATGTGTGCCACCTTGGACTTCGTTTCACTTCGCTTTGCGTGTCACATTTAATTGCGTGCCTCCTTGAGTCTCGTGCTGTCTCGATTTGCGTATACGCCTCGATTTGCGTGTCGCTATGATTCGTGTGCTATCTTGATATTCGTAATCCCTCGATCTACGTGCATGTCTCAATTTACGTGCACGTTGACTCATGTTCATCTCGATCTTCGAGTTATCTCGATTCTCGTGCACGTTTCGATATACGTACACGTCTCGGTTTGCGTGTCTATATCGATCCGCGTGCCTCGGTTTTCGTGCCAGATCCCTGTACTACTTGCGGGACCCGCACGGTATAGCCTCGTGCCATTCTTCGTGATTTTCGTCATTATTTTATTATTTAATTCTAATGATTGTTTATTGTGTTCTGAGGACCTCGATGGACGTGCCACCTTAGATTCTGATCGTCGAAGACTTGCTTACCTAGTCGAGCCCTCTAGGCAAGTATCCCTTGCTCAAACAACGGCTCTTGCCCTCTCTTCTGGATTCTATTGTATTTAATTAATTGTAAATGTATAACCATGATTAGTGTAGCTTAGCAGTAGAACTGCCATGATAACCTAGAATAGCTTGGTTCGATACCGTGATAGACCGTATCGAACAACTCGGATGGATCATCCACACCTCCGAGGACACGAGCACGACTCACTTTACGGATTGTCCTCGTATGCCCCGTGTCCGACTCGCGGTCGGGTAACGGCTCTGGCTAACTATTCTTGTGGCTGTGATTGTGCTTGGGTTAGAACTATGGACATGTGCTGTGATGTGCCATGCGAGGCGGTTATTTTATTATATTATGCATGTTGGCTTGGAGCCCAGTACGCATCGTAGTGCTGCTGGAGGCCGGGACTTAGTGGTCTCGGGATTCGAATTGTTTCCAGTACGCATCGTAGTACTGCTGGTAGCTGAGACTTAGTGTTCTCAGCCTGCAATTCTGCAATTCTGCGGCGGGTTGCGCCGAGTAGTTATAGCCCCAATTCGTAGGGTGCTCCCGTCCAGATTACAAAGGAGACTGTCGGATTTTTCCAGAATTCCCAGTTGGGAATTTGGTTCGAAGGATTAGGCAGAACCATTCATTTGGTTTGCTGGACTGGATTCATGCATGTTCATCTTGGCATAGTTTACATGATCCCATTGCCTGCTAGGTAGACTCCATACTAGATTAGTCGCCTAGCTCCTGACCTCTCGTCCGTCGGATAGCGTAAGGAGAGCGGTTCCAGTCGGGAGACGGTCTGCAACCCTGGTCCTTGTTTGGTTTAAGGGTTGTGGATCTGCTCCAGAGCGGTTCACGCAATCCTTGCCACTTTTTCGGTGGCCTTTAATTAATAGACTCTTGTCCCCGTCTGACCATTCCTTCTAGGAGTTATCCTAGTCTAGCCAGCTAGGACTGATAGTTGTCCTATGTATCGAGATTTGTGATTTTAGGGTATATCTGAGGATTGAGTATTATGGGAGTATGATCTCGAGATATTGATTGATAGACCCACGTGGATTCTTGGATAGTGTTACTATTTCTTTTGATGATGTTCTAATTCGATCCGACATGACTGTGGATTCTTGGATTTTGATAATCGCGAATGTTTCGCAGAGCGAGGAGAATATCGAGGGTATTATTATATAATTTTTACTCGACTTCCCAAACGCCTAAAACCTGGTACCTTTATGTATTCCGGTAGTTGGGGAACCTGGTTTGATTGCCATGTCTTGGTAGTTGAGGGGCTCGTTTTCTAGTGGCTTGTGATCATTGACTTGGAGGATTCTTGTGAGCCAGAGGGCATAGCATTGCTTGTAGTTATTAGCTTGGTATTTGGTTATTGACCTTCCTGACATGATATTGATTACATCGTAGAGGGGAGACTCTTGATAGATTGATCTGGTGGATGGAACAACTTGAGGATTGGAGCTGTAGGCTCCCATGTATGCTTGACATGTTATTATAGTAGAGATCTCGACCTTGTACATGACCTAATATCCATGCCACGATGTGGGCAGATGACTTCATGTGATTGATAGATTTGACCCCGTCTTGACTTGACTACTTATATCCTATCCATGATTCCAGTTTACCCTTTGAGGTACTGGCCTTGACCTTGCACTGTTGTGCTCCTTGTCTACTGGCACTTTGAGGTGCTACCTGATTTTGTGGCCCGTCGAGGCGCACTCTTGACTAGCACTCTGGACTTGACAAGTAAACCTGGCATGTATACTCTTGATTCTTGATAGTGGCCCATCGAGGCACACTTCTGACTTGTACTCGCGATATGACATGTTTACTCTTGTTCGCTGTTGCGACAGCCGGTCCTGACTTGCTAGGTATAACCTTGTCTTGACATCGTGGTTGATTCTCTGATTATGCTTGTACAAACTACCTGTCTCGTCTTGCATCATGTCTAGGACATGAATTTCTGGTTACCGCGGTCAGGGATTCATAATGAATATGACTAGGTTAACAACTAGATTGATCAAGTAGTTCATATAGAGAGATTTTACAGTTACATGCGATCCCGTTATCCCGGCCACACCTGAGGATTTGTAGCCTACCGACGAGTAGGGCACACTTCCTGCACACTGTCATGTGTTGCAACTCCAAGTCACCATGTAATTTCTTAATTCTTGAAATCTTGTAACCCTTGCCTGGGTAACCTGGATAGTCTGCTGGGCTTGTGATTGCGAAAATGTCTGAACAGCATCTTGTTAGTAATTAGGCCTGTGATAATCCTAGTTAGTTAATGATAACAAGCCGTAGGCATTGAGTGGCCGTTTATTCTTCTAAGTTGTTTGGCTTGTTGCTTACAAAGCTGGCTGATATTGATGTCCAGCTGGCGATGCATGTATTATTGGATGCTAGGGAGATTGTGATTGTATTAGCTACATTAGTTGTGGTTTGCTACCGTGCGTTGGTATCGCACGATCCTACCCTCATTTACGATTCTTATATGCTGTTCCTGTCTTATTTTAGCCTGCTACTTTTTTTCGTCCGTCCTTGAGCCTTCCTTTCTGGTACTTGCTACGGTTGGCCTGACCAACCTTGGATTGTTCCCAGATTGCCTGAGACCGACCCTGTGGATCTTCCAGACTTGACTTGGGGGATGTGCTTCAGTTCTAGACCATGCTAGGGACTGTGGGGAGGTATACTTGTCTACATTATTATTCTGTACTGTAGATTCCTGATTTTCATATGAGTATTTCCTGTTTTTCTTATGATTATCTCACTTGATGTTGTTTTATTGTGATTTGCCTGTGGACATGAGATTGGATTTAGGCCATAGATTGATTGCATGCTAGGATACCCAGCGAGACTTGACAGCCGTCATCGTCGTATAGCGTATTCGTACCTTATACGGTGTAGCTGGCCGACGTCCGTCCCCGTATTCCGGTACTGGGACGTGATATGGTTTTAGTGGTGGCCCATGCAGGTCTCGTTTTGAGATTTTGTTGGGTATCACATGATTATTGATCTCAGTCCACTATTTCTTGGTATTTCCACTGGTTACACTTGTCCTTTGCTCCCTTGAACCTGTGAACTGGTCCTCATCTCTACTTGGACCTATCTTACTTGGCCATGTCTTATTCGTGTTATCTACCTCTGATCCTTGTTTGATAGATATGATCCTATAGTTGGTCATGTCGATCACCTTATTTGATGAGATGTTATCTTATCTCCATCATTTGGGTTACATAATTATTTATCTTGGGTTCGGTACTCTCTACCGGTGTTTCGCCTTGGTTGATTTCTTGTTATCCCTTTCGTGCATTGACTTCGTGTTGACTTAGTATCATTATCGCCCTCTTCGAGCGTTGGCTGGATTGCTGCGGAATGAAGATTTCATCTGGACTCTGAGATTGGATATTTCAGCATTTGTTGAGTGTGCAATGGGTATTCTTGTATCAATTTAGCTCATTTGATTCTGGACAGTTCCACAATCATGATTATTTGTTTTAAATATTATCTTGGTTATGGATATACTTTCTATGTAGTATATTTTGCATGGATTTTGGATTTGGAGTATATCCTAGAAAACTGTCTGGTTTATTGAATGTGTCTTTGGATGCATAATTATGATTTGACATGGATTATGAGTTTTGATTATTTTGTAGATTTATTATGTTGTATTATTAGATATTTTATGGTTTTAGTGACTTGAACATTCGAGTTATGGATTTGATTTGTTTTGGGTATTTGTCAAGAGGGGGGCTCGCCAGAGGCGGCGGCGGCAGCGCGCGCGCGGCTGGCCGCGGCTGCTGCCGCGCGCACTGTGCTGCGCACTGCTGCTGCTGCTGCGGTGGCGCGCCAGCCACGTGGTGGCGCACGGCTGCACGGCGGCGGCCAGCAGGTGGAGGAGGTGGTGGTGCATGGAGGGCTGGTGGTGGTGGCATGTGGTGATGAAGATGGTGATGGTAATGGTGGTTGGTTGTGTTGAAGAAGGTGATGATGATGATTAATGAAGATGAGGAGAAAAGGAGGAATGGAGGAATGGGGAGAGGAAGCTCTCGGCCTAGGGTGGTGGTCGGTCGGCCATGGGTTGGTGGTGGAGTGCTGTGTAGTAGAGAGAGAGGAGTAGTTGTGTGTGTGAGTGAGTGTGTGTTTATAATATAAAGAGAGAGAGAGGGAATGATATAATAGAGAGTGTGAATATATATAGAGAGAGATATTTGAGAGAGAGGGGGGTAAAGTCGGCTGTACATTGGGGAAGGGGTGTGGTAGTGATGGGTGAGGAGGAGTGTTTGTGTGGTGAGAGAGGGAGGGAGATTTAAATATATATGTATATATATTATATGTATATATATATTATATGTATATATATGTGTATATATACATGGATAGAGAATAGATATTTTGAGTAGGGAAGAAGGCAAATACAATAGTGGTGTGTATGGACAGTCATGATAGGGCATACTCCAAATTAGATTGGGTGTTGGGCCAAGTTTGGACAAGCTTGGGGCCAAGATTTAATTAAAATAATAAATTTAAACTATTAAAAATTATGGAAGTAATGGGAGCACAAGGGAAATCAATTCGATGGCACGCAAGTGGCACGTGCACAGTAGGCTCAAAACAGGCCAGGGCCATATATTGGGTCGACTGGATTGGACCGATGTCGGGCCCGGAAATTAAGTCGGAAGTTAAGTCACGAATTACGACAGACGATAAATTGGTCTAAATTGACCTGAAAGTTGCGCGAAGTAAATGGAGCACAAGGGAACAAGTTCGAGTGGGATACGAAATATCAACTTGAAGATAATCTCGTCTACTACAAACTTCAAGAAGGAAGTTTCCAGAGACTGGCATCCCTGATGCTTTAGAATTCCAAGTCACGGTAAAGAGCATTTAAAGATCAAAATTAATTAAATAAAATGAATTATCGAGAATAAATTATTTAGGAAATTCGAAAATAAATCCCGAAAATTCAGGGGGCTTACATCCTACCCACCTTATAAAAATTTCGTCCTCGAAATTAAAGGTTAGTAGTAGGGTTAAAACATGATAGAAGACTTAGGCAATATTCTAGGCACGATCCAAGAATGACGAGTTTTGCACGATCAAGATAATCAATTCAAAATTGTTCAGCCACGATGATGGATTTTGGTACGATAGAATCATGATACGAATAAAATTATATGTGCATGATTCATAAATAAGTCAAGTCATTGGGGCACGATTTTAGAGACGATTAGAAGAATCGAAGATATACATGAAGTTCAAGTACGGGGTGATCTGTAGGACTTAGGTTGATGGAAATCAACCCGAAAGTCGCACAGGCCCGATCAAGATGAAAAGCTAACCATGACCAAAACAAGGTTTGGCATGGTTAAGATAAAATTTCAGACACAAACAAAAATTGAAGTCAAGGTCTTATAGGCCCGATCAAGGATTAAGGAGTATGATTAATAAATCATGAAATACGATCCAAGTTCGAACGTGATTAAAATTAGAAATAGTCTAAGATCACTTGGCACGATAGGGGTATGATAACGAAATCAAAACATGAGCTTCGTCCGATTACAATCAAGTCAAAAATTTGATTAACAGGATTTTAGCTCGATGAAGTTAGATTTAGGGTTATACATAGACACGATCAAGATGAAAATGACGTGATTGGGCATTGTTAGGAATAATCAGATGTTTAGCACAAACATTGATCAAGGATTAATGTCACTCCCCGTTCCCAGAATAAAGTATTTTATACGTGTACTTCTTGAATGTATTTATTCAATATTTATCATGCATTTATTCTGTATTTAAATTCTTCAAATTCGCGCTTATTAATTTTTCTGTATTTTATTTTCTGCTTTTTCTTGGCTCTTGGTTCATTTTGGTTCATGGGAAACCAACTTGGTTCGGTTTGGTTCAACATGGAAAGGAATGGATGGCTTGGATTTGGTGGAGAGAATGAATGGTGGAGATCCACTTGACCTTGATATAAAAGTTCTTCTTCCACTCTCTCTCTTCATTCATTCACATTTACTCCTCCACCAAACCCTAACCCACTTGTGAGAGGCAAGTACATCTTGCACACCATGAGGAATTTCATGCATCCCCATTTATTTTTAGTCTATGTTGTTCATCTTCTCTTCCTCTATAAGTTTAGGTCTTGAAGTTCTTGATTTCCATGGATGGTTGGGTGTAGATCTAAGTTTTAAGTTTTGGTTTTCATAGTTTTGGTTTTCATATGAATTTAGGGTTTTGATCTATCAAACATTGTTGTTTTCAAAAATAAGTGGTTCCATGTTGTAGAGAATTTAATTCTACTAAAGTTTGGCTTTTGAAAAGTTAGATTTCGATTTGTTTTGTGGAAGTTATGGAAGAAGCATTTTGTTCGTTCTATATTCATCTGCAGCAGGAGGCATATGTCGCAGTAGGCGCATATGATGTCGCAGTAGGCGCATGTTGCATGAGGCACATATCGCAGTAGCCGCATATCATGTCGCGCATGAGCCGCATTAAGGCGCATGTCGCAGTAGCCGCATATCATGTCGCGCATGAGCCGCATTAAGACGCATGTCGCAGTAGCCGCATACCATGTCGCGCATGAGCCGCATGAGGCGCATGTCGCAGTAGGCGCATATCATGTCACAGTAGGCGCATATCATGTCGCGCATGAGCCGCATTGAGGCGCATGTCGCAGTAGGCGCATATCATGTCGCAGTTGAGTCGCATGAGGCGCATGTCGCGGTAGGCTCATATCATGTCGCAGTTGAGCCGCATGAGGCGCATGTCGCAGTAGGCGCATATCATGTCGCAGAATAGGCCGCATATGCCTATTTTGGTTGTTTCTGACTATCATATGTTCTATTTTGACTGAATTGTGGCTAGAATTTCTTCCAACTCCCAACATGAAATTTATAGATCTTTTTCTTGCTTCAAGAATATGTTACCAACTATTTTATACTAGTTATGGACTCGACCATGCTTAATACTAATTTGACCTTTATGCCTTGTCATGAATTGACCCCGACTGTTACTTGACTAATAATTGATCATGCGTTCCTAGTTGGAACTAAGAGACTGGCTAGTCGTCTTATTGAATTGAATGAATGAGACACGTTCATATTAACTATGAACTATTATAATCGATTGGCCGATCTCGGATATTGACATACATGCACACATGCAGGCTTCAATTTATTTATTTATTTTTCTACAAAAGTAGCATGTGTACTTGATGGTCAAGGCATGATTATTCCATGGTTAGTTTTGATTGTTGCATTACGCTATGTAAGACCTACAACCTAACCACACGGGTATCGTTGTAGAGTTGGGCATATCGTACTTGTACGGAAGTACTCATTTGAATGACCATGATCCACGGCATGGAATTTCACTCAACATAGAGACTGTTAAGTTAAATAAAAATAATGATTGCATGGAAAGAATGGATTCCCGAGTTCTTACATGGCAGCCCTCTTGGGACTAGTAGTGCCCGACAGGCCGGTTGGTCCCCACAGATACTGCAAATCTGCCACACGGGCAGGGAACGGTATCTGGTTATATTATCTATTGTATATTGTATATTGATGACGGGCGTCCCGCTGGGACTCGTCTAATTCATGATTGGCGTAATTGATTGACTGGGTAAACTAGCCTTGCTTGCACATAGTAAGAGCTGAGGAATCCTTTATTGCATAATTCCAGGATAACTTGGAACTCACAGTAGCAAGCCGTAGTAGTTGCATGGCCGTTTAAATTGATTTATTTATGTACTGTACCTACTCTGTTACCTAACTGAGATGATCAGAATGTCAGGGCATGACGGGCCAACTTCTGTCCTTGTTTGGTTGGGAGGTTGGTTCGAAGTGTCGTGATGTTATGTGAATCCCAGTGGCAAGCAGAGACCTACTTATCATATTCTCTTATTACTGGTTTTAATTTCTCATATCGTGCTTCCTTGTGGTACTTGCTATTAGAGATCTAACCTCTCTGGTTTTGCATGGCCAGATTTAGAGCCGGTTCCCGAGGACTCAGCTTACTTCCACCTCCAAGATGGTCAATACTAGAGGAATGATCGCAGGAGGACTCGAGTGGGTTCCTTACCTCCCCGCTCGTTTTGTTATTTACTTAATACCTTGCCGTTTGGCACCGACATGTTAGTCGGATTGTCTTGTACTTACTTTTACATAATTGTAATTAAGTCAGACTGCAGCTGATAACAATTGTGTACACTTTGCTACATCATCTGGCTATATTTTGTAAAGCCAGATATCAAGAACATTTTGACTGAGCGTTTGGGACGCCTTACTGCTTTATCTTACATGTTCTCTATTTCTGTTTCTTATTTGAATGATTGAGACAATAGATGTGAAATGACCATAGTGAGACTTTCATGTAGTATGCACCCCCTCGTCTTTTAGACAGCATTGATCGTATTATACGGTATTCATCTACCCGTAATACGTAGCTGGCTGAGTCATTCCCCCGCTCTCCAGTATTCTGGTTCTGGGGCGTGACAAGGTTTTAGTGGTGGCCCATGCAGGTCTGTTTTCAGACTTGTGGGGTGTTTTAATTTATAGGATGTCTCAATCACACATGTTCCCCCTTGATCTCATGATTCATTACTCTCGACTCCAGCTTGACATTCCAGTATCCCTTGACTTCATTGATCTTTCCTGTCCGATCGTTTGATTGTTCTTTTGTCCCTTTTCTTAGGGGTACTTCGTCCGCATCTGCCAGGACTGGACAACAACAACAAGAGCAACAAGGACAACCTGACCATGTTGGTCAGCAACAAGGGCCGGTACAAACACAAGAGGCTATCCAAGAAGAAGTGATAGTGGAAGCAGCAGCTGGATCGCAGTATCCGGATGTTCCACCACCACCAACAGTTCCACCTACCCCTGCGGAAATGGACACACCGGCTCTTCTGGAGATCATGAGAGGGATGATGGCTACTCAGCAACATCAGATGTTAGCCCAGCAGCGCATGCACGCTCAGTTGCAAGAGCAGAATGTATTACTCAACCAAAGGTTGCAGACGGCCTTGGAAAGAGGGGCGAGGACAGATTCAGGAGCATCAGCCAGGTTTTGCAAGTTCAACCCCCGCCGTTTCGAAGGAACGGAGGATGCCATCTCAGCAGATACATGGCTTAAGGATATTGAGGCTATTCTGACAGTAGCTAAGGTGCCGGCAGAAGAACGTGTGGATCAAGTGAAGTTGTTACTTCAGGATCTCGTACGTGATTGGTGGGAATCAGAGGAAGTGGGCATCAGACGTCCTGTTGCTTGGGACGATTTTATAGCAAGGTTCAAGACGAAGTACTATGGAGTTGTGGCGCAGTTTGAGCTACAACAGAAGTTTATCAACCTCAAGCAGGCCGGCAAGACGGTAGATGCCTATGCAGCGGAGTTCTGCAGATTGAGCAGGTTCGCCCCAGAGATGGTAGCAACGGAGAGCCAGAGGGCTATGAGGTTTCAGCAAGGGTTTCATCTTGAGCTCTTGCAATTGATAGAGGGGCACAATTACCAGACTTTTGATGAGGTATTGACGGTAACCCGAAGGCATGAGATCACCATTCAGAGGATCACAGCAAGGACTGGAGGTCAGAAAAGATCCCACAGTCAGATTGAAGGAGGAGGGGGAGCAGCGCCCCGAACAACAGTACCGTCCTTTGGCATTCGTATTCACGATGTGGCAATGCGAGGGCCAACACCACTACCAAGGAAACAACAGCAACAGAAGAAGAACCAGCAACCCCCAGCGGGATGCACTTATTGTGGGAAGATGGGGCACACTAGAGATGTGTGTCGGGCATTGAACGGACTGTGTTTGATATGTGGAAATCCAGATCATCGGGTTACCACATGTCCTATGAATTCGAGGTCAGGAGGACCCGTACAGCAGTTTCCTGCTCTGCCAGCACCAGGGGCAAGACAGTATCGAGGACCAGCAGTGGCAGTGAGACCATTGGCCCAGCGTCCGTTAATGCCACAGGCTCAAATGTTTCAGCAGCAGGGACCGCCGATGCAGCAACACCAGCATAGACCACCCCAGCATCACCAAGGCAGGGGCCAGCAGCAGCACCAGGCTAGGCCGCAACATGGGAACCAACAAGGAGGTCGAGGGCAGGCATTCACTCTGTCCTTAGAGGAGGCATTAGCATCGAAAGATGTTGTGGCAGGTAACATTCTCGTTGCCTCATATCCCGCAGTAGTATTGTTTGATTCAGGAGCATCACACTCATTTATATCTGCACAATTTACGACACGGCTAGGAATGGAGTTCGAGGCATTGCCAGGGAGGTTGAATATACTCACTGGCAATGGGCTCGTAGGAGTTAGTAGAGTTATTCTAGCGTGTAGCGTTGTAGTTTGCGGGCGTTCCTTACCCGCCCGGTTGATAGAATTTCCTGTTGGAAATTTTGACGTTATCTTAGGCATGGACTGGCTGAAAGACAGTCATGCGACGATAGATTGTCGTAGAGGGAGTGTATCTTTTGATATTCCAGGCGTGAAGAGATTCACCTTAGTCAGATCAGAGGCAACTCAACAAGAGCAGGGAGTAATAACGGCAATGGAAGAAGTTCAGGTTCCGAAGGTAGTTGAAGAATTTCTTGATGTATTTCCCGAAGAACTTCCAGGGCTACCGCCAGTAAGAGATATTGAGTTCAGTATAGAATTGGCACCTGGAACTAAACCCATATCAGATCGAGTTTATAGAATGGCGGATTCAGAGCAGGCCAAGGTATATCAGCACATAGAGGAATTGAAGGAGAAGAAGTTCATCCAAGCTAGCGTATCACCGTGGGCAGCACCAGTGGTACTTGTGGGAAAGAAGGATGGGTCATCCAGATTGTGCATTGATTACAGGAAGCTTAACGCGGCGACAGTAAAGAACAAGTACCCACTACCCAGGATCGACGACTTGTTTGATCAGTTGAGCAGAGCTAGAGTTTTCTCCAAGATAGATCTTCGTTCAGGGTACCATCAAGTGAGGGTTCGGAAGGAGGACATTCCCAAGACAGCATTCAGGTCGAAGTATGGTGTTATGAATTCTTAGTAATGCCGTTTGGTTTGACCAATGCTCCAGCAATATTTATGGATTTGATGAACCGCATCTTTATGCCATACTTAGATCAGTTTGTCGTTGTATTTCTTGACGACATTCTCGTATACTCTGCTAGTGAAGAGGAGCATGAAGTCCACCTCTGGAAAGTGTTGCAGGTTCTGAGAGAGAACCAGTTGTATGCCAAGCTCAGCAAGTGTGAGTTTTGGTCGGATCATATTTCATTTTTGGGTCATATCATATCAGGAGCTGGAGTAGCAGTGGATCCCAAGAAGGTAGAAGCAGTAGAGAGTTGGCCAGTACCAAAGACCGTAGCTGATGTACGAAGTTTCTTGGGATTTGCAGGATATTACAGAAGGTTCGTATTAGACTTTGCAAGGCTTTCAGCACCTATGACCCGCTTGACACGGAAGGATGTATCATTCGTCTGGTCGGCAGAATGCCAGGCATCATTTGAGAATCTGAAGCAGAAGTTGATATCAGCGCCTATTCTTACATTGCCAGTTGGACCCGGAGGTTTTATCATTTATTGTGATGCGTCAAGTAAAGGACTTGGATGTGTCCTCATACAGCACGGGAAGGTGATAGCATATGCATATAGGCAGCTTCGGGACCACGAGAAGAATTATCCAACTCATGATTTGGAATTAGCGGCAGTAGTGTTTGCTTTGAAGCTATGGAGGCATTACTTATATGGTGACCGAGTGGAGATGTACACGGACCATAAAAGTCAGAAGTACATCTTTACTCAGAAGGAGCTGAACATGAGACAGAGAAGATGGTTGGAGTTGATCAAGGATTATGACGTGGAGCTTCAGTATCATCCAGGCAAGGCTAATGTAGTAGCAGACGCTCTTAGCAGGAGAGGCGGAACATTTATGTTGACAACGCAGAAGCACATCTTAGAAGACCTTCAGGAGATGGGCATCGAAGTTATACTTCCTAGTGATATAGGAGTTCTAACAAGTTTACAAGTTCAATCCGACTTGGTAGACAGGATCAAGGCAGCTCAGGCACAAGACCCAAGGATTCAGAAGCTTAGAGCAGAATGTGAGTCAGGACTCAGAAAGGAGATACAAGTTCACGAAGATGGTACACTTAGGTTTGGGTCACGTCTATGTGTCCCTAGTGGAGATATCAGACATGAGGTTATGACAGAAGCTCACAGTTCTCAATATTCTATACACCCTGGAGGGACCAAGATGTACCAAGATATCAAGCAGTACTTCTGGTAGAACGGGATGAAGAGGGAGATAGCTAGATTTGTTTCCCGTTGCTTGGTATGTCAGCAAGTGAAGGCAGAGCAGCAGAGGCCAGCTGGATTATTGCAACCGCTTCCTATCTCGGAATGGAAGTAAAAACACATCACAATGGACTTTGTGACAGGTTTACCGAGATCACCAAGTGGTAAAGATGCTATTTGGGTGATAGTAGATCGGCTTACAAAGGTGGCACACTTTCTTCCTTTCAGAGTAGGGCAAACTACAGAAAAGTTGGCAGAGTTGTACATGCAGCAGATAGTCAGGCAGCATGGAGTCCCCGTCAGCATTGTGTCAGACCGAGATACCCGCTTTACATCACATTTCTGGAAGAGCTTACATCATAGTCTGGGTACCAAGTTAAGATTTAGTACGGCTTACCATCCCCAGACGGACGGGCAATCAAAAAGGACAATTCAGACATTGGAAGATATGTTGCGAGCTTGCACCCTAGATTTTAGGGGATCTTGGGAGAGCCACCTGCACTTAGTTGAGTTTTTTTATAACAACAGTTATCAAGCCAGTATCCAGATGGCGCCATTTGAAGCACTATATGGTAAGAAGTGTAGGTCGCCACTAGCGTGGGACGATATTGGGAAGAGAAAGATGTTAGGCCCGGAGATGATTGTTCAGACAGTTGAATTGGTTAAAGGAATTAGAGAGCGACTTCGAGTTGCGCAGGATCGGCATCGTCATTGGACGGACCAGCATCGTAGGCCGCTAGAGTTTTCTGTTAGGGACCACGTGTTCTTGCGGATCTCACCTACTCGTAGGGTCATTAGATTTGGCGTTCGCGGGAAGTTGAGTCCGCGATACGTAGGACCATTTGTTATTCTTGATAGGATAGGCGATGTTGCTTATCGTTTATCCCTTCCACCTTCGTTACGAGAGGTGCATGACGTATTTCATGTATCTCAGTTACGAAGGTATGTATCGGACCCAAGCCATATCCTTGATCATTCTGAGCTGGTTGTTGGTACCAACCTGTCTTACAAGGAACAGCCTGTGTCTATTTTGGATCGAAGAGAGAAGATACTCAAGAACCGAACAATTAGCCTTGTCCGGGTTGCTTGGGGTCATCACTCTTTAGGGGAGTCAACGTGGGAACGTGAGGATGATATCCGATCACGGTATCCGCACCTGTTTGACTCACAAGGTATATCTCTTTCTGTATACCTTGACCGTCTTAACTCCTCATGCTTGCCACCTTATGAGTAGAATTGCTTGATGTCGTAGATTGTTAAACATAGATATATTACTTGCTATTTGGTATTGTAGAATGATTGTTTACTCAATTACTTGTGCTTAGATTAGTCTAGCTCTGACATTTCTGTCCTGCTTTGATCTGAAATTCCGAGGACGAAATTTTTCTAAGGAGGGTAGAGATGTCACTCCCCGTTTCCAGAATAAAGTATTTTATACGTGTACTTTTTGAATGTATTTATTCAATATTTATCATGCATTTATTCTGTATTTAAATTCTTCAAATTCGCGCTTATTAATTTTTCTGTATTTTATTTTCTGCTTTTTCTTGGCTATTGGTTCATTTCGGTTCATGGGAAACCAACTTGGTTCAGTTTGGTTCAACATGGAAAGGAATGGATGGCTTGGATTTGGTGGAGAGAATAAATGGTGGAGATCCACTTGACCTTGATATAAAAGTTCTTCTTCCACTCTCTCTCTTCATTCATTAACATTTACTCCTCCACCAAACCCTAACCCACTTGTGAGAGGCAAGTACATCTTGCACACCATGAGGAATTTTATGCATCCCCATTTATTTTTAGTCTATGTTGTTCATCTTCTCTTCCTCTACAAGTTTAGGTCTTGAAGTTCTTGATTTCCATGGATGGTTGGGTGTAGATCTAAGTTTTAAGTTTTGGTTTTCATAGTTTTGGTTTTCATATGAATTTAGGATTTTGATCTATCAAACATTGTTGTTTTCAAAAATAAGTGGTTCCATGTTGTAGAGAATTTAATTCTACTAAAGATTGGCTTTTGAAAAGTTAGATTTCGATTTGTTTTGTGGAAGTTATGGAAGAAGCATTTTGTTCGTTCTATATTCATCTGCAGCAGGAGGCATATGTCGCAGTAGGCGCATATGATGTCGCAGTAGGCGCATGTTGCATGAGGCACATGTCGCAGTAGCCGCATATCATGTCGCGCATGAGCCGCATTAAGGCGCATGTCGCAGTAGCCGCATATCATGTCGCGCATGAGCCGCATTAAGGCGCATGTCGCAGTAGCCGCATATCATGTCGCGTATGAGCCGCATTAAGGTGCATGTCGCAGTAGCCTTATATCATGTCGCGCATGAGCCGCATTAAGGCGCATGTCGCAGTAGCCGCATACCATGTCGCGCATGAGCCGCATGTGGCGCATGTCGCAGTAGGCGCATATCATGTCGCGCATGAGCCACATTAAGGCGCATGTCGCAGTAGGCACATATCATATCGCAGTTGAGTCGCATGAGGCGCATGTCGCGGTAGGCGCATATCATGTCGCAGTTCAGCCGCATGAGGCGCATGTCGCAGTAGGCGCATATCATGTCGCAGAATAGGCCGCATATGCCTATTTTGGTTGTTTCTGACTATCATATGTTCTATTTTGACTGAATTGTGGCTAGAATTTCTTTCAACTTCCAACATGAAATTTGTAGATCTTTTCCTTGGCTTCAAGAATATGTTACCAACTATTTTATACTAGTTATGGACTCGACCATGCTTAATACTAATTTGACCTTTATGCCTTGTCATGAATTGACCCCGACTGTTACTTGACTAATAATTGATCATGCGTTCCTAGTTGGAACTAAGAGACTGGCTAGTCGTCTTATTGAATTGAATGAATAAGACACGTTCATATTAACTATGAACTATTATAATCGATTGGCCGATCCCGGATATTGACATACAGGCACACATGCATGCTTCAATTTATTTATTTATTTTTCTACAAAAGTAGCATGTGTACTTGATGGTCAAGGCATGATTATTCTGTGGTTAGTTTTGATTGTTGCATTACGCTATGTAAGACCTACAACCTAACCGCACGGGTATCGTTGTAGAGTTAGGCATATCGTACTTGTACGGAAGTACTCATTTGAATGACCATGATCTACGGCATGTGATTTCACTCAACATAGAGACTGTTAAGTTAAATAAAAATAATAATTGCATGGAGAGAATGGATTCCCGAGTTCTTACATGGCAGCCCTCTTGGGACTAGTAGTGCCCGACAGGTCGGTCGGTCCCCACAGATACTGCAAATCTGCCACACGGGCAGGGAGCGATATCTGGTTATATTATCTATTGTATATTGTATATTGATGACGGGCGTCCCGCTGGGACTCGTCTAATTCATGATTGGCGCAATTGATTGACTGGGTAAACTAGCCTTGCTTGCACATAGTAAGAGCTGAGGAATCCTTTATTGCATAATTCCAGAATAACTTGGAACTCACAGTAGCAAGCCGTAGTAGTTGCATGGCCGTTTAAATTGATTTGTTTGTGTACTGTACCTACTCTGTTACCTAACTGAGATGATCAGAATGTCAGGGCATGACGGGCCAACTTCTGTCCTTGTTTGGTTGGGAGGTTGGTTCGAAGTGTCGTGATGTTATGTGAATCCCAGTGGCAAGCAGAGACCTACTTATCATATTCTCTTATTACTGGTTTTAATTCCTCATATCGTGCTTCCTTGTGGTACTTGCTATTAGAGGTCTAACCTCTCTGGTTTTGCATGGCCAGATTTAGAGCCGGTTCCCGAGGACTCAGCTTACTTCCACCTCCAAGATGGTCAATACTAGAGGAATGATCGCAGGAGGACTCGAGTGGGTTCCTTACCTCCCCGCTCGTTTTGTTATTTACTTAATACCTTGCCGTTTGGCACCGACATGTTAGTCGGATTGTCTTGTACTTACTTTTACATAATTATAATTAAGTCAGACTGCAGCTGATAACAATTGTGTACACTTTGCTACATCATCTGGCTATGTTTTGTAAAGCCAGATATCAAGAACATTTTGACTGAGCGTTTGGGACGCCTTACTGCTTTATCTTACATGTTCTCTATTTCTGTTTCTTATTTGAATGATTGAGACAATAGATGTAAAATGACCATAGTGAGACTTTCATGTAGTATGCACCCCCTCGTCTTTTAGACAGCATTGATCGTATTATACGGTATTCATCTACCCGTAATACGTAGCTGGCTGAGTCATTCTCCCGCTCTCCAGTATTCTGGTTCTGGAACGAGACTTGAAGGACAGGAAGAAGGTTATACCAGTTTCGTATAGGAACCAGTATCACGCCAGACGGAGCTGCGGTGGACGAGATACGAACCGACGAAGTTGGCTCCACAAAACTGTCCATAAATAACACAATTTAAACTGTCAACTTGGTAGCCGGTTTTGATGTATCAAACGACGAAATTAACGGACGAAAATTGATAGGAGTGAAGGGGTATATACCGAGATTGAGACGGAGCGACGAAATCGTCGATCCAACGGTCGAATTTTTCGAAAATTGTGCACGAAGTCGCTGCGACGGAACGCTATTTCTGGATTCATTCCGAGCTCGCGCCGACGGGAACCCGTGCCAAACGCACGAATCGGGCGTTTCTCGTGCCAGGGACGCAGGGTCTCGCCACGGGGGCCTGCCCGAAGGTGCGCCCGGCCGAGGGGGGCTCGCCGGAGGCGACGGCGACCGCGACGGCGCCGGTGGCGGCTGCAGCGCACGCACGGCTGCAGCCGTGCGCACTGTGCTACGCACTGCTGCTGCTGCCTCGCTGCTGCTGCTGCGGTGGCACGCCAGCCACGTGGTGGCGCACGGCTGCGCGACGGCGGCCAGCAGGTGGAAGAGGTGGTGGTGCATAGAGGGCTGGTGGTGGTGGCATGTGGTGATGAAGATGGTGATGGTAATGGTGGTTGGTTGTGTTGAAGAAGGTGATGATGATGATTAATAAAGATGAGGAAAAGAAGAGGAATGGAGGAATGGGGAGAGGAAGCTCTCGGCCTAGGGTAGTGGTCGGTCGACCATGGGTTGGTGGTGGTGTGCTGTGTAGTAGAGAGAGAGAGGTGTAGTTGTGTGTGTGAGTGAGTGTGTGTTTATAATATAAAGAGAGAGAGAGAGAGGGAATGATATAATAGAGAGTGTGAATATATAGAGAGAGAGATATTTGAGAGAGAGGGGGGGTAAAGTCGGCTGTACATGGAGGAAGGGGGTATGATAGTGATGGGTGAGGGGGAGTGTTTGTGTGGTGAGAGAGAGAGGGAGATTTAAATATATATGTATATATATATTATATGTATATATATGTGTATATATATACATGGATAGAGAATATATACATGGATAGAGAATAGATATTTTGAGTAGGGAAGAAGGCAAATACAATAGTGGTGTGTATGGGCAGTCATGATAGGACATACACCAAATTAGATTGGGTGTTGGGCCAAGTTTGGACAAGCTTGGGGCCAAGATTTAATTAAAATAATAAATTTAAACTATTAAAAATTATGGACGAAATGGGAGCACAAGGGAAATAAATTCGATGGCACGCAAGTGGCACGTGCACAGTAGGCTCAAAACAGGCCAGGGCCATATATTGGGTCAACTGGATTGGATCGATGTCGGGCCCGAAAATTAAGTCGGAAGTTAAGTCACGAATTACGACAGACGATAAATTGGTCTAAATTGACCTGAAAGTTGCACAAAGTAAATGGAGCACAAGGGAACAAGTTCGAGTGGAACACGAAATATCAACACGAAGATAATCTCGTCTGCTACAAACTTCAAGAAGGAAGTTTCCAGAGACTGGCATCCCTGATGCTTTAGAATTCCAAGTCACGGTAAAGAGCATTTAAAGATCAAAATTAATTAAATAAAATGAATTATCGAGAATAAATTATTTAGGAAATTCGAAAATAAATTCTAGAAATTCAGGGGGCTTATATATATATATATATATATATATATATATATATATATATATATATATATGTATATATATATATATATATATATATATGTACTAGTTTTGAAAACCCTATTTTGAAAATTTTGAAATTTCGAGGACGAAATTTTTGTAAGGTGGGTAGGATGTCATATCCTATATTTTTCCAAAATATGTATACGACAGTATTTGATATTTTTGAAGACTTTAAATTTTTGTATTATTTAAATTTTATTTTAATTCTTGGATCTTGATTTGGTCAGGATTGTTGAGGCTTGGAACTTGGTTATTATCACTGTCGGTATCGTTTATTGAAATTTACATTGCTAGCTTCATTATAGGATTTTTCCTATTATTGTTCTTGTTACCATTATCACTATTGTTACTATCATCATCATTATTATTTATTTATTTAAATAATCTACCTACCCCTTCCCTTACCTACCCAAACCCTAACCTAATTCTCACTCACCCCTCAGCTCACAGCCGCCGCCCCCAATCTTCTCTCCCGCTCACTCAGCCTCTCCCCCCCCCCTCTCTCTCAACTCTCATCCCTCTCTCTCGCTCGATGTCTCTCTCACCTTCGGCCACTCCTCCGCGACCTCTGGCCTCTCCGCCGACGTCATCCCTGCGACCGCCACCATCACCCACCAGCACCGCCACCGCCATGGCCTCCGGCCACCTCCACTTCAGCCAGCACCACCGCCCCCAACATCATCATCATCTACCACCACCATCATCGTCGCCGTCGCCGTCTCCCCTTTGGCCACTCCTCCGTCGCGACCACCACCACCCGTGGCCGCCGCCTCCACTGCCAGCGGCCTCCTCGCCCTCGTCTTTCTCCCTCTCTGTCTTCTCCTCCACCGCCGGGAGCCTCCGACCCTCCTGGTCGAGCTCACCGACGGGTCCCCGGCTCCCCGTCTCCCTCTTTTCCTTTTCCTCCGGCCGCCTTGCTCGGGGACAGCGCCAGCCTCGGGCAGCGAGATGCCTTTGGGCCCCGCGTTGCTCAGGCAGCAAGCCTCCTCGGGCAGCGTGCCCTCGTTCCCTGTGCACTTTGGGACGCATGCACCTTGGTGTACGTGTCAGTTTCGATTTTTGCGCTGCCTCGGGAAACGTGCTATCTCGGTTTGCACGTTGTCTCGATTCTCGTGTCCCGGCCTTTGTGCCCATCCCAATTTTTGTGCCGCTCCAATTTACGTACATGCATCGATTTGCGTGCCGCATTGGTATGTGTGCCAGATTGGACTTCGTGTCACTTCGGTTTGTGTGCCGCATTAAATTACGTGCCTCCTTGAGTCTCGTGCTATCCTGATTTGCGTGCACGCCTCGACTTGCATGTCGCGATAATTCGTGCGCCATCTTGATATTCGTGATCCCTCGATCTACGTGCGCATCTCGATTTACGTGTATGTTGACTTATGTTCATCTCGATCTTCGAGTTATCTCGATTCTTGTGTGCGTCTCGATATATGTGCACATCTCGATTTGTGTATCTATATCGATCCACGTGCCTCGGTTTCTGTGCCAGATCCATGTACTACTTACGGGACCCGCACGGTATAGCCTCGTTCCATTCTTCGTGATTTTCATTATTATTTTATTATTTAATTCTAATGATTGTTTATTGTGTTCTGAGGATATCGATGGACGTGCCACCTTGGATTCCGATCGCCGAAGACTTGCTTACCTAGCCGAGCCCTCTAGCAAGTATCCCATGCTCAATCGACGGCTCTTGCCCTCTCTCCTGGATTCTATTGTATTTAATTAATTGTAAATGTATAACCATGATTAGTGTAGCTTAGCAGTAGAACTGCCATGATAACCTAGAATAGCTTGGTTCGATACCGTGATAGATCGTATCGGACAACTCGGATGGGTCATCCACACCTCCGAGGACACGAGCACGACTCACTTGTACGGATTGTCCTCGTATGCCCCGTGTCCGACTCGCGGTCGGGTAACGGCCCCGTGTTCGATCCGTATTGCATGTCTTCCTGCTTGATTTATTTTGGCATTTCATTGATGGGTTTATCTTGGTTCGGTTCGGCTTGTTGGCTTGGTTCGGTTTTGTTGGAGAACCAACCCACCTACCTACCACCACCATCACCATTTATTAACTCCCGCTCCTCTCTCTCTCCTCATTAATTTTTTTCCATTACTTCTTCTTCTTCCCTACCATTACTTCTCCACCAACCTGAGAGAGAGAGGGAGGTTTAGGCAAGTGCACCTTGCTTCATGGTGGAAGTCCATTTTTATTATTCCATTGTCTTTCTCACGTGTTTCTAACCCACTTTAGTACTTAGCATTTTTCATTTCCGTGGTTAATTTCTTGTGGATCTAGTTTTGTGGTATTTTCGGTTCCCATGAATTTTGATCTATCAAACTTGCATATTTTTGCTAGTTGATGGTTCCATGTAGTAGAACATTCCATTTTACTCAAATTTGAACTATGGGAGTCTGGAATTGGGTTCCTATTGTTGTTTGGAGGAGCATGGAGGCCATGGTATTTCTCATAGACATGTTCTCTGTGGGAGCCATTATTTGCACTCTTGGCCGTATGCAACATTTTGTGTTGAGCCGCATGGCCATTTAATTGAATTGGCCGCATGGCCGATCACTTGCTTGACCGCATAGCATTTGCTATTTGCATGGCCATTAAATAATATTTTGGCCGTATGCACATTTTAGTCTTAGCCGCATATGCACTGTTGCGTGGCATTTACAAGTAATTGCTGGCATGCTTATTTTTAGTGAGCTGCATATGCTTTTTCCCCCTCCATTTAATTTTCCTGAGCCGCATATGCTTCCCCCCCCCCATTTATTGCTTGAGCCGCATGGCCTTAAATATATTGTTGGCCGAGTGGAATTAATGCATTAGCCATTAATACATTAGTATTAGTTGCATTTATTTACGTTAACGTGCATGCATTACCCATTATTGCATGCATTAGTACGTAACCTCCATGCATTAGCCATTAATGCATTTGCCATTAGCCTTTAACCTTCATGCATGCATGGCCTTTAATTGCAGGTATTAGCATTGCTTGCTAACATTTTGGCCACTATACTTAGTTGGCCGTATGAGAACCAACACTCGGCCGCAAGAGAAAATGCCTGAGCCGCATAGGCCCTTAAGGCTATTTAATATATATGCATGGACCATTTGTAATAATATGCATGGACCATTTGTAATAATATGCATGGACTATTAGCAGTTGTGTAGCCGCATGCCATGTATTAAGTATGCTAGCCGCATAGGCCTATGAATATTTAATATAATATGGCCAAATACCAGGTTACATATTTAATATGCATTACATGCAAGCTTTGCTTGCATGCTATTACAAGTGAGCCGCATAGAGCAATATTTATAGTGGCCGCATATGGTTGCTAATTGGCCGCATGTAGTTAGAGTATATTATTTATGGGCCGCATGGTGCAAGCAGTAGCATTTTTGCATGCTTATTAATATAGTTGGCCTTAGCATTTTGTATGCTTTGGCAGTAGCATTAATATAGTTGCATGCTTTTGCATGCTTATATGCAAGCATTTTTGCATGCTAAATTTACTATACTGGCCGCATGCAAGCAAGCTTGGCCACGTTATGTGCATGCATCCAAGCAAGTTGCATGCTTATAAATCATTCTGGCCGCATAAGCTAGCTATGGCCTATAGCAATTCATGGCCGCATATGGCCTTGCAAGTATTAAATGCTTGCATGTTGCAAGTATTTTTATATATTAAACTTGCATGCATTTGCATGCTTAGCAATTCATGGCCGCATGGATTATTAGACTTGGCCGCATATGGCCATGGGCCATTTATTGGCCGCATGAGCCATTAATACTAGCCTGAGCCGCATAGGCCTTTAAATAATTGTCAGGTCATTAATATTTGCTTGGTCATTTAAATAATTGCCAGGCCATTACTTAGCCGCATATGAATGCCTGCAACAGTTTGCTTGGAACACTATTTTGGCCGCATATGGCCTAGTACTCTTGCCCGCATATGGTCATTGCAAATTGTAGCCGCATGACCATTTAAATTAATTGCTTGCATTTATTTGCATGCAACTTGCATGGCCGCATGAACAAATTCTCCTGAGCCGCATGAGTCTCCCACGGCCCTTGCTCCTGCTAATATTTAATTACCACTTGTATGCTTGTGCTATTAATTTTAAGTGTGTTCTCTGACACGATGGTGATCCGTTGTGGTGCACTTTTGACAATGACATGACATAATAGTGGCCCGACGTGGTGCACTCTTGACAATTAGACTTGATATGATAACTTGACATGATAAACTTGACATGATATACTTGACATGACAAACCTGACATGATATCTTGATAAGCTGTTGCGATGGCTGCCTGACATGACAAGTATGAATGACCTGGACACCGTGGATGATTGTGGTTGTACAAATGAACCCGTCTTGTCTTACATCATGTCTAGGACGGGGACCCTTTAGTACCACGGTCGGGGGTACCTGCTGAATTGACTAAGGCTAACAACTAGAATAATCCAGTAGTCATGAAGAGATTTCCCCAGCTACAAGCAATTTCGTTATCTGGGCGCCCACTTGGGATCTGTAGTCTGCCGTCGAGTAGGGCACATTTCCAGCACGCTGTCATGTGTTGCACCCTCTAAGTCACCTAAAGGTACATGCATTTCCTGGACGATGTACCCACTTGAATTCAACCCCTAATTGCGTCCGGATAGCCTGGATGGTCTGCAGGGCTTGTGGCTGTGGAATAATCTCATTGCATCTTGCTAGTAACTAGGCTTGTGATAACCCTAGTTAGTTAAAGTATCAAGCCGTGCTCCTTGCTTGGCCGTGAAATGTTGGATAGAGATCAATCAGTCTAGTCTTGTCTTGATCATGTACAAGATTGTTACATGACCGGATTTTTTATTTTATCTTGCCGATAAATGGTGGGAGAAACCAAGTTCTGCTCAGACGAAGGGTTACAACCCCGGTCATTGTTTGGTTTACGGGTTGTAACCTGGTTATATGAATAGTCCCATGATTTTCTCATCGTATATCACCTGTCTTATTTTTCCTTAATTATTGTCTTTATTATGTAATTATACTCTTGTGCTATATGCTGGTTTTAGTTCCTAAGTGAAGCCTCATTTGTGGCACTTGGTCTTTCTGGGATCTGACCCAGCTGGTTTTGTATGGCCAGATACCGGAGCAACTCCAGAGGATCTACCGACTTTCCAGTACGATGGTGACCACTAGAAGGAATCCTGACAACGAGTGGGTTTATTCTGGCTCCCCCGCTCTATTGTAAAATTATTCTTTTGAGACGTTTAGCCGGCGAGCACCTGTTAGCTCGTATTGCATACATTATTATTGTATGCCTATAGGCTGTAACATGATTGGCAAATCCTAGGGTTGATTATGTATTGACTAAACTCTTGCTAGTCCTGACGTTTTGTATGACTAGCTTTATGATCAGCTGAATATGTAATATTTGGGACGGCTTACAATTATATATTTGGTGATCTTACATCTTGTAACATTTATTTGCTTGCTTGTGATTGAGACACTAGGCTTGTCCTTGACCATAGGAGACTGATGGATTGTAGTTAAACCCTCATATATCTAGACAGCCGTGACCGTATAATAAGATGGATTCCATTTCATTATACGTAGCTGGCTATGTCTGCCCCCGCTCTCCAGTATTCTGGTTCTGGAGCGTGACACATGTGCTGTGATGCGCCCTGGGAGGCGGTTATTTTATTATATTATGCATGTTGGCTTGGTGCCCAGTACGCATCGTAGTGCTGCTGGAGGCCGGGACTTAGTGGTCTCGGGATTCGAATTGTTCCCAGTACGCATCGTAGTGCTGCTGGTAGCTGAGACTTAGTGTTCTCAGCCTGTGATTCTGCGATTCTGCGGCGGGTTGCGCCGAGTGGTTTTAGCCCCAATTCGTAGGGTGCTCCCGTCCAGATTACAAAGGAGACTCTGCCGAATTTTTCCAGAATTCCCAGTTGGAAATTTGGTTCGAAGGATTAGGCAGAACCATTCCTTTGGTTTGCTGGACTGGATTCATGCATGTTCATCTTGGCATAGTTTACCTGATCCTATTGCCTGCTAGGTAGACTCCATACTAGATTAGTCGCCTAGCTCCTGACCTGTCTTGTCCGTCGGATAGCGTAAGGAGAGCGGTTCCACTCGGGAGACGGTCTGCAACCCTGGTCCTTGTTTGGTTTAAGGGTTGTGGATCTGCTCTAGAGCGGTTCACACAATTCTTGCCACTTTTTCGACGGCCTTTAATTAATATACTCTTGTCCCCGCCTGACCATTCCTTCTAGGAGTTATCATAGTCTAGCCAGCTAGGACTGATAGTTGTCCTATGTATCGAGATTTGTGATTTTAGGGTATATCTGATTGAGTATTATGGGAGTATGATCTCGAGATATTGATTGATAGACCCACGTGGATTCTTGGATAGTGTTACTATTTCTTTTGATGATGTTCTAATTCGATCCGACATGACTGTGGATTCTTGGATTTTGATAAACATGAATGTTTCGTGGAGCGAGGAGAATATCGATGGTATTATTATATAATTTTTACTCGACTTCCCAAACGCCCAAAACCTGGTACCTTTGTGTATTCCGGTAGTTGGGAAACCTGGTTTGATTGCCATGTCTTGGTAGTTGAGGGGCTTGTTTTCTAGTGGCTTGTGATCATTGACTTGGAAGATTCTTGTGAGCCAGAGGGCCTAGCATTGCTTGTAGTGATTAACTTGGTATTTGGTTATTGACCTTCCTGACATGATATTGATTCCATCGTAGTGGGGAGACTCTTAATAGATTGATCTGTGGATGGAACAACTTGAGGATTGGAGCTGTAGGCTCCCATGTATGCTTGACATGTTATTATAGTAGAGATCTCGACCTTGTACATGACCTGATATCCATGCCACGATGTGGGCAGATGACTCCATGTGATTGATAGATTTGACCCCGTCTTGACTTGACTACTTATATCCTATCCATGATTCCAGTTTACCCTTTGAGGTACTGGCCTTGACCTTGCATTGTTGTGCTCCTTGTCTACTGGCACTTTGAGGTGCTACCTGATTTTGTGGCCCGTCGAGGCGCACTCTTGACTAGCACTCTGGACTTGACAAGTAAACCTGGCATGTATACTCTTGATTCTTGATAGTGGCCCGTCGAGGCGTACTCCTGACTTGTACTCTAAACATGACATATTTACTCTTGTTCGCTATTGCGACAGCCAGTCCTGACTTGCTATCTATAACCTTGTCTTGACACCGTGGTTGATTCTCTGATTGTGCTTGTACAAACTACCTGTCTCATCTTGTATCATGTCTAGGACATGAATTCCTGGTTACCACGGTCAGGGATTCTAATGAATATGACTAGGTTAACAACTAGATTGATCAAGTAGTTCATATGGAGAGATTTTTGAGTTACAGGCGATCCCGTTATTCCAGCCACACCTGAGGATTTGTATCCTGCCGACGAGTAGGGCACACTTCCTGCACACTGTCATGTGTTGCAACTCCAAGTCACCTTGTAATTTCTTAATTCTTGAAATCTTGTAACCCTTGCCTGGATAACCTGGATAGTCTGCAGAACTTGTGATTGCGGAAATGTCTCAACTGCATCTTGTTAGTAATTAGGCCTGTGATAATTCTAGTTAGTTAAAGATAGCAAGCTGTAGGCATTGAGTGGCCGCTTATTCTTCTAAGTTGTTTGGCCTGTTGCTTGCAAAGCTGGCTGATATTGATGTCCAGCTGGCGATGCATGTATTATTGGATGCTAGGGAGATTGTGATTGTATTACCTACATTAGTTGTGGTTTGCTACCGTGCGTTGGTACCGTACGATCCTACCCTCATTTACTGTTCTTATATGCTGTTCCTGTCTTATTTTATCCTGCTAGTTTTCCTCGCCCGTCCTTGAGCCTTCCTTTCTGGTACTTGCTACGGTTGGCCTGACCAACCCTGGATTGTTCCCAGATTGCCTGAGACCGACCTTGTGGATCTTCCAGACTTGACTTGGGGGATGTGTTTCAGTTCCAGACCATGCTAGGGACTGTGGGGAGGTATACTTGTCTACATTATTATTCTGTACTGTAGATTCCTGATTTTCATATGAGTATTTCCTGTTTTCCATATGATTATCTCACTTGATATTGTTTCATTGTGATTTGCATGTGGACATGAGATCGAATTTAGGCCATAGATTGATTGCATGCTAGGATACCTGTCACGCCCCAGAACCAGAATACTGGAGAGCGGGGGCAGACATAGCCATCTACGTATAATAAAATGGAATCCACCTCATTATACGGTCACGGCTGTCTAGATATATGAGGGTTTAACTACAATCCATCAGTCTCCTATGGTCAAGAACAAGCCTAGTGTCTCAATCACAAGCAAGCAAATAAATGTTACATGATGTAAGATCACCAAATATACAATAGTAAGGCATCCCAAAATGTTAGGACTAGCAAGAGTTTAGTCATACATGATCAACCCTAGGATCTGTCAATCATGTTACAGCCCGTAGGCAGACAGTAATTAAAGGTGCAATACGAGCTAACACGTGCTCGCCGGCTAAACGCCTCAAAAGCGTAATTTTACAATAGAGTGGAAGAGCCAAAATAAACCCACTCGTTGCCAGGATTCCTTCTAGCGGTCACCATCTGGCTGGAAGGTCGGTAGATCTTGTGGAGCTGCTCTGGTATCTGGCCATACAAAACCAGCTAGGTCAGACCCCAGAAAGAGCAAGTTCCACAAAGGAGGCTTCACTTAGGAACTAAAACCAGCAATTAGCACAAGAATATAATTACATAATAAAAGACAGTAATTAAGGAAAAGCATGACAGGTGATATATGATGAGATAACCATGGGACTATTCAGATAACCAGGTTACAACCCGTAAACCAAACAAGGACCGGGGTTGTAACCCTTCGTCTGAACAGAACTTGGTTTCTCCCACCATTTATCGGCAAGATAAAATATGAAATCAGGACATGTAAGAATCTTGTACATGATCAAGACAAGACTAGACTGATTATTCCCCATCCAACATTTTACGGCCAAGCAATAAGTACGGCTTGATACTTTAACTAACTAGGGTTATCACATGCCTAGTTACTAGCAAGATGCAACGAGATTATTCCAACAGCCACAAGCCCTGCAGACCATCCAGGCTATCCGGACACAATTAGGGGTTGAATTCAAGTGGGTACGTCGTCCAGGAAACGCACGTACCCTTAGGTGACTTAGAGGGTGCAACACATGACAGTGTGCTAGAAATGTGCCCTACTCGACGGCAGGCTACAGATCCCAAGTGGGGCGTCCAGATAACAGGATTGCCTGTAGCTGGGGAAATATCTTCATGACTACTGGATTATTCTAGTTGTTAGCCTTAGTCGATTTCAGTGGGAACCCCCGACCGGGGTACTCAGGGGTCCCCGTCCTAGACATGAAGCAAGACAAGACGGGTTCATTTGTACAAGCACAATCGTCCACGGTGTCCAGGTCATTCATACTTGTCATGTCAGGTTAGCCGTCGCAACAGCATTTCGAGAAATATCATGTCAGGTTTATCATGTCAAGTTCACTGTCAGGAGTGCGCCACGACGGACCGCTATCAAGTCATATCATTTGTCAAAAGTGTACCACAACGGGTCACCATCATGTCAGGGAACACACTTAAATTAATGTGGCACAAGTATACAAGTGGTAATTAAATATTAGCAGGGGCAAGGACGTGGACTCATGCGGCTCAGAAAAAATTGGGCCATATGCGGCCAGCAAATCACTATCAATCATTATACTAACAATTCGTGTTTAGGAAAGCAATTTAGAATCACACATTATTTAATCATAATAATATAATTGTAAAGACAAACAAGACAAAAGATAGTAGGACCCGCAATTAATGCAAGTATGCCATGCGGCTCAAATTAAATATTCATGCAAGCAATCATACGGCCATAAATTATTATTTAACTGGCCATGCAAGCAGTTGGCCATATGCGGCTCAACATGGCATGGACCATATGCGGCTAGAGTTAGCTAATGCAATTGGCAATGCATACAATAATAATAAAAAAAGGAAAGGCCATACGGCCATACTAATATATTAATGATGCCATATGTGGCTCATATAGAAGCATGCAACTGATGCTTGAAATGCATGCGGCCAACTATACGTAATACCCATGCGGCCAAGATATTCTAACACCCCTGCAAGCTAACTTATATTAATACCCATGCTACTGCTTGCATATGCATGTGATTAGATTAAGGCCATGCATGGAATTGTCCATGCACGTAATTAAAGAAAAGCCATGCATTTATCATTTATGCATGTAATCAAGAAAAGCCATGCATTAATCTGTTAATGCATGTAATCAAGAAAAAGCCATGCATTAATTTGTTAATGCATGTAATCAAGAAAAAACCATGCATTATCATGCGGCCAGGGCATGTTCTGCCATATGCGGCCAGGATAGGTTAGCCTATGCGGCCAACTTTTGTAGGCAATTAATTAATGCATTAAATAAAAGCTTTATGCGGCTAATGCAAGCAAGCTTAAAGCATGTATTAAATCTAAAAGCTCATGCGGCCATAATTGCTAAGGCCATACAGAGAATTGCATACGCGGCCAAGAATGATTCCATGCGGCCAACATTTGATTGGCCATGCAAAATTAGCTAATTGTATGCAAGCATTTAATGGCTAAGGCCATGCATTAAAATATACATGGCATTGGACTATGCGGCTCAGAGCAAATATGCTCATGCGGCTCATTGTACAATTAATGGCTCCCACAGAGAACATGTCCACGAAAAATACCATGGCCTCCATGCTCCACCAAACAACAATAGGAACCCAAATCCAGACTCCCGTAGGTCAAATTTGGGTAAAATGGAATTCTCTACAACATGGCACCATCAACTAGCAAAAATATGAAAGTTTGATAGATCAGAATTCATGGGAACCAAAAATACCAGAAAGCTAGATCTACAAGAAATTAACCACAGAAATAAAAAATGCTAAGTACTAAAGTGAGTTAGAAACATATGAGGAAGACAGTGGAACAATAAAAATGGAATTCCTCCATGAAGCAAGTTGCACTTGCCTAAGCTCTCCACTCTCTCAGGTTGGTGGAGAAGAAGAAGTAATAAAAAGAATTAATGAGGAGAGAGAGAGGAGTGGGAGTTAATAAATGGTGATGGTGGTGGTAGGTAAGTGGGTTGGTTCTCCAACAAAACCGAACCAAGCAAACAAGCCGAACCGAACCAAGATAAACCCATCAATGAAATGCCAAAATAAATCAAGCAGGAAGACATGCAATACGGGTCAAAATACGTACACGTATTCCAAATACGTAATACGAGATATGGGCATTACAACTCTACCCACCTTAAAAGAATTTCGTCCTCGAAATTTAATCAAGAAGCTAGAGATGCAAGGACAAGCTATACTAAGCAATCAATCAAACAATCAATCATGTGAGCAAGGAATTGAGAGCATGAGGAAGAGGAAAGACATCCTGCTAGGAACCTCTCTGCCGGTTCTGAATCTGAGCTTGGACCAGGGCATACTGCTGGGGTCTCCGCTGCTGGAATACTTGAGCCTGAGACGGCAATGGTCTCGGAGGCTGGTACTGCTGCTGCACTGGTGCTGGTACTGGTCCCCTTACCGAGGGACTAGTCTGGGCCGATGATGAACTGGCCCTATTCGGACAGGACCCTATCTTGTGGTCTGATGCTCCACAAGCCAAACACAATCCCTGAGCTCTGCGACACTCCGAAACAACGTGTCCTGGCTTTCCACAATGAGTGCAATCCATTACGGAAGACTGCTTCTGCTTCTGTTGCTGAGGGGACGTGACCAACGTCACTAAGGTCGCCTGCCTCGGAGTTCCAATTGTCAAAGCCCTGACTGCCGGGGCTGGTACTGAAGACTAGGTCATCTGACCGTGAGATCGCTTTCGACCTCCGATCCTGTCCACGATCCTGTGAGAGGTATACTCGTGCCTCCTAGCTGCCCTTAGTACCGCATCGAAAGTCTGATGCTCAAACTGCTCCACTGCCAACAGAATCTCTAAGTGGAGTCCCTGTTGAAACCGCTGGGCTCTATCGAACTCGGTCGCCACCAAGGTGGGAGCAAACCGACTAAGCCTGGAAAACTCGGCCGCATATCCGTCGACCGTCCTGCTCATCTGCTTCAAATTGGTAAACTTGGTCTGTAGATTGTACCGAGCCACCGCATCGAAGTACTTGGTCTGGAATCTCTCTCTGAATACTGCCCATGAAATTGAGGCCACTAATCCCACGGCCTGCGCCGCCCACCAGCTGCGGGCAAGATCTAATAACTGCAGGCGCATCACGACCACCTTCTCGTCTTCTGGGGTCCTAGCTGCTTCTAGAATCACTTCTGTGTCCTGAAGCCACGCGTCAGCAGCGATCGCATCTTCGCTGCCATCGAAGAATGGAGGGTTCAGGCGCTTGAAACTGTTCGCTGTACTGTTCCCATGATGTCCACCTCTGCCCAGAGCATCTGCCACTGCCTGATGCAAGGCATCTCCTTGCCGATCTTGGGAAGCTAACAATGATCTGATGAGACCTGCCAAAGTACCATCATCAGGCTCTGCAGGCTGAACTGGTGGCTCTAGACCCTCAGTAGGCACGACTCTGGAGGCTACTCCTGAATGCTGGGCTTGATCTCCGGGTTGCTGCTGGTCCGCGGGAGGTGCTTCGCCTTGCTGATCGACAGGTCCAGGAACAATACCGCTGAAGAAGACGACATAGGGAACAATAAGGAAGGACCAGGACAGATCAACGATTACAAGTATGTGATCAGGACAAAAATTTCAGGGATTCAGAGAATACGAACAGAGATCAAGGGCGAGTACTGATTGAGACATCTATTCAGTAAACTCTCACATATCTTGATTTACATGACCTGTATGGGCCACCACTTAAACCATGTCACACCCCAGAACCAGAATACTGGAGAGCGGGGGCAGACATAACCAACTACGTATAATGAAATGGAATCTACCTCATTATACGGTCACGGCTGTCTAGATATATGAGGGTTTAACTACAATCCATCAATCTCCTTTGGTCAAGAACAAGCCTAGTGTCTCAATCACAAGCAAGCAAATAAATATTACAAGATGTAAGATCACCAAATATACAATAGTAAGGCGTCCCAAACATTACATATTCAGCTGATCATGAAGCTAGTCGTTACAAAATGTTAGAACTAGCAAGAGTTTAGTCATACATGATCAACCCTAGGATCTGTCAATCATATTATAGCCCGTAGGCAGACAGTAATTAAAGGTGCAATACGAGCTAATACGTGCTCGCCGGCTAAACGCCTCGAAAGAATAATTTTATAATAGAGTGGGAGAGCCAAAATAAACCCACTCGTTGCCAGGATTCCTTCTAGTGGTCACCATCTGGCTGAAAGGTCGGTAGATCCTCTGGAGCTGCTCTGGCATCTGGCCATACAAAACCAGCTGGGTCAGACCCCAGAAAGAGCAAGTGCCATAAAGGAGGCTTCACTTAGGAACTAAAACCAGCAATTAGCACAAGAATATAATTACATAATAAAAGACAGTAATTAAGGAAAAACATGATAGGTGATATATGATGAGATAACCATGGGACTATTCAGATAACCAGGTTACAACCCGTAAACCAAATAAGGACCGGGGTTGTAACCCTTCGTCTGAACAGAACTTGGTTTCTTCCACCATTTATCGGCAAGATAAAATATGAAATCAGGACATATAACAATCTTGTACAGGATCAAGACAAGACTAGAGTGATTATTTCCCATCCAATATTTCATGACCAAGCAATAACTATGGCTTGATACTTTAACTAACTAGGGTTATCACAGGCCTAGTTACTAGCAAGATGCAGCGAGATTATTCCAACAGCCACAAGCCCTACAGACCATCCAGGCTATCCGGACGCAATTAGGGGTTGAATTCAAGTGGGTACGTCGTCCAGGAAACGTACGTACCCTTAGGTTACTTAGAGGGTGCAACACATGACAGTGTGCTGGAAATGTGCCCTACTCGACGGCAGGCTACAGATCCCAAGTGGGGCACCCAGATAACGGGATTGCCTGTAGCTGGGGAAATCTCTTCATGACTACTGGATTATTCTAGTTGTTAGCCTTAGTCGATTTCAGTGGGTACCCCCGACCATGGTACTCAGGGGTCCCCGTCCTAGACATGATGCAAGACAAGACGGGTTCATTTGTACAAGCACAATCGTCCACGGTGTCCAGGTCATTCATACTTGTCATGTCAGGTTAGCCGTCGCAACAGCATTTCGAGAAATATCATGTCAGGTTTATCATGTCAAGTTTATCATGTCAAGTTCACTATCAGGAGTGCGCCACGACGGACCACTATCAAGTCATGTCATTTGTCAAAAGTGTACCACAACCGGTCACCATCATGTCAGGGAACGCACTTAAATTAATATGGCACAAGCATACAAGTGGTAATTAAATATTAGCAGGGGCAAGGACGTGGACTCATGCGGCTCAGAAAAAATTAGGCCATATGCGGCCAGCAAATCACTATCAATCATTACACTAACAATTCGTGTTTAGAGAAGCAATTTAGAATCACACATTATTTAATCATAATAATATAATTTTAAAGACAAACAAGACAAAAGAAAGTGAGACCCACAATTAATACAAGTATGCCATGCGGCTCAAATTAAATATTCATGCAAGCAATCATGTGGCCATAAATTATTATTTAACTGGCCATGCAAGCAGTTAGCCATATGCGGCTCAACATGGCATGGGCCGTATGCGGCTAGAGTTAGCTAATGCAATTGGCAATGCATACAATAATAATGTCACCCTTATTTCCCGTATTTCCCGTATTTCATATTTATACTCGTATCTGGATTTTGGCATGTATTTTATTTTTCTCAAGCTTGTAGAATTTCGGTATTTCTCGTATTTGGGTTTTTGGCTTGGCTCGGTTTTATTGGGTTGGTTCAGTTTGGTTTTTGTATTGGAGCACCTTAGCTTATGTTACCCCTCATCCCCACCGCAACTCCCCCTCTTTATATCCCCACCTACCACTCTCTCTCCTCATAACTTCCACCATTAATTTCCTTTTTCTTCTTCTTCTCCTTCCTCAACACAACTCTCCTAACCCTAGGCAAGTGCACCTTGCCACTACATAAGAGCCCTCTTTTATTTGCCTATTTGCTAGATTAGGACATGGTGATCAACATTAGAACTTGAGTTTTTGTGATTAGGAGCCTCCATTGTTATAGATCTAAGTTATTTTTATTTTCAGATTTTGTATGGTTTGAGCTACTTAAGTTGGATTTTATGGAATTTTGATGTTTCCATGTGGAAGAGCATTCAGTTTCACCCAAGTTGGAGCTTTGAAAATCTGGATTTGGAGTTCGGATGGCCAAGTTATGATGCTTTGAAGCCTTGGGTTCATCCATGGTGATTCTTGCTGTTTGGAGAAGACAGTGAGCAGTGTGCAGAGCTATTTAGCTTACGTACCCTGAGCTACGTGCGCTCTTTAGCGCTGCGTACGCTGCTTCCTTGAGCGTGCGTGACTTTTCACGCAGCTGCTCCCTTCCTTGAGCGTGCGTGACTTTCACGCAGCTGCTCCCTGTAGCGTGCGTAACTTTTCACGCAGCTGCTCCCTTGAGCGTGCGTGACTTTCATGCAGCTGCTCCCTGTAGCGTGTGTGACTTTTCACGCAGCTGCTCCCTTGAGCGTGCGTGACTTTTTACGCAGTTGCTCCCGGTAGCGTGCGTGACTTTTCACGCAGCTGCTCTATGTAGCGTGCGTGACTTTTCACGCAGCTGCTCCCTTGAGCGTGCGTGACTTTCACGCAGCTGCTCCCTGTAGCGTGCGTGACTTTTCACGCAGCTGCTCCCTTGAGCGTGCGTGACTTTTCACGCAGCTGCTCCCTGTAGCGTGCGTGACTTTTCACGCAGCTGCTTCCTTGAGCGTGCGTGACTTTTTGTTGGCCCATTGGTCATATGGTCAACCTGATTTTAATAATTGATCAAACTCTGTCTGGATATACAAAGCTAGTTGGGACATCTCGGTTTCTTGGACATAAGCAAGATTGGCTATCCACTTCGTTCAAGACTAAAGATCTGTTTGCCTACTCGAGTCTGTATTTCATATGCAATATAATTTTCATTTTATTTGAGTCTAGGAATATGTTGTACACCGAGTCGTACTGGCAAATAGGCTATCCCCAAAATAGTTCAAAATGTTTTTAAAATGACCTATCAAAATGTTTACAAAAAGGTTTTCAAAAAGGTTTTCAAAAATCACCAAAACCTATTTTTAAAAACCCTAACCTAACCCTGACAGAACTCGGCCAGAGTTCGGCCAGAGTTCGGCCAGAGTTCGGTTGGTGGCCGTTGTGATTTTGAATCTCTGGAACTTGGTCCTCCTGCAGTTGCGGATTTGACCGAGATTTGCTCAAAGAGTTCTGCCCGAATTCTGCTCGAATTCTGACAGAAGTCTGCCTTTGGAACTCCTATAAATAGAGAAGGATTTCGATCATTTCAACTCACTCATTCACTTTCAATCTTCTCTCTATCTAAAGCTTTCAGTCTTCCAAAGAGTTTTCTAGAGCTTTCAATTTCAGATCCCAAGCCAGTTACAATCCTCTAGTCAATTTGCCAGTGCGGTACGGTCTAGAAATTTCTGAGAGATTGTAATCAGAAGGCTTGATTGAAGAATACCTCTTCACATTTGAAGTTGGACGAGTTCTTCGTATCAAAGCTCGCGTTGTAGAAGTTGCAAGGACTTCGTAAGAAAACTTGCAGTTTTTCCAATAGTGGATTCAACTGGTAGCAAGAGTTCTACCGACTGGATTAGTCCTCAACAGAGGGATACCAGCATACATCGCTGTCTTTGCGTTTGCTCTCTTAACTTTGCCTTTACATTATTTCAGTTGTGATTAATATTCTGTGATCGTGCTGCTAACATTTTTATTTAGCATTATTCCGCTGCCAACTCTATTCACCCCCCCTCTAGAGTATTACGCTTTACTATTTCGTTCCTACACTTTTCACGCAGCTGCTCCCTTGAGCGTGCGTGACTTTCACGCAGCTGCTTCCTGTAGCGTGCGTGACTTTCACCTACGCTGCTCTCTCAGCGTGCGTGACTTTTTCGTACGCTGCTCCCCTGACCCCTTGCTTAACCGATTGGCTCTTGGAGTTGGTCTTATTTCTTCAAGATTGTCATGAACTTGATTTTACTTAATATGTTTGGAAGGACTGTTGTACATGGCTTGGTATGGCAAGAACTAGCATAACACGACAGTGACCCGTGGTGATGCACTCCTGATATGACCAACCTGACATAATAGTGACCCGTCGTGGCGCACTCCTGACAAGTACCCTGATATGATTTATCTTGATAATTTAACTTGACCTGCCTTGACACCGTGGGTGGTTCTTCTTGCTTGCTTATTAAATCCACTTGTCCTGTCTTGCATCATGTCTTGGAGGGGACTCCTGAGTACCACGGTCAGGAGTACCTACTAAAATGGATTAAGGTTAATAACTAGAATAACTCAGTAGTCATGAAGAGATGACACAGCTACAGGCAGTCCCGTTACCTGGCGCTCTTGGGATCTGTAGCCTGCTGTAGTGCCCCGTCCCGCAAAGTCAATCGGAGGAATCGAAACGCCGACGGCGTTCGGACTTAGCCTTGCAACGGCTTGCTCGGAGACATCGCTCAGGTGGGGTAGTTTCGGTGAACTCTCCTCATCTTTGCCTTCACATAATAAATCGTGTTTTCAACTTGCACAAGTTAGACTTGATAAATAAAAGCTATGCATCCACATAGCTAAGGGAATAATCCCGACGGGTCAAAATGAGTTAGAACATGGAAAACGTCCCACGGTCGGCTTAGAGTTGGTGCACGGCGTGCTTTGAAAATGACACTCGGTCCTTCGTCCCGTGGCTTGGGAGAAGGAAAGTTGGTCTTCGGTGCAAAAGCTGAGAGTTAGCCTAAGTCATAGGCGTCGCCCGCACAAATGCTTGTTAAAGCATGCACGGTCCTGTCCCGCAAGGCTTGGCATAGCCTTTGCTCGTCCCTTGGGTTATGTTGTAGGCTTGATGCCGATCGACCTAAGTTATTCTACGTGCTGTCCCGCTCATTCTGCGGTTGTCAAGATAAATAGTCCCACGACCCCAAGGCCCGTCATATGAAGTATGACTTGGGCGACAGCGTTGCGTAGAACACGAGTCGGTTTAGAGGCACGAGCCACGGTTGGTTCAGTAGAAAGTTAGCCACGGTCGGTCGATACTTAAGGAAACACGTAGTGTTCAAGTTAAGTTGGAAGGCTATGCAGTAGCCGTTCCCTGAGTTCAAAGAACGTTAAGTCTAAGCGATGGTTAGTCGCCGAGAGGAAATATGTCGGGATTGTGGTTCAGTCGCCGAGGCAACCCTGGTTTTGGGCTCTGCAAAGGAAGTATGAAAAGAGTAAAGCAAAGTAGCTAAATGATGATGATGTGACCATGCATTATGTTAAGTCTAAAAGTTAGCGTAGGCGCGTGGTCATGGACAACTTGTCGACAAGGGCGATGGTTCTTCGAGCGGCAGCCCTGGGCCATGGGCACCGACTCGGCCTAGGAAGAACAAAGTATAGCCGAGCTGGGTATGAAGCAACCGGTAGGTCGGGGACTTGCATTGGGGATCGCCACCTGCGGTGCAAGGGTCCCGAATGCCAGGCTATGTCCACTATGGCTAGTTAATGCCAGTGACCTTTCATATAGATGTGTCGGCACGGGCGGCGATCCGCATGTGTGCCTTTGGGTTGAGTTGAGTTGGATATATATGAAGTTAGAGAACACAAGGTCTGGGCCTAAGATTTGGCTACAGCGAAGACGACGTGCTTCGGCACGAGATGTGGCATCGAGTGTTAAGTTGTTGGCATAGAGTTGCATGAGTTAGGCTTGAGCTGTCGCGAGTTAAGTCGAGAAGGGCCGTAGGGCTAGTTGTATAAAGTTACATTGAGTTGCTGGGCACGACCTCGAAATATGAGGCACGGCCGCGTTGTCACAACACAAATGTAGGTGATACTAAGCAAGGAGGCACTGCCTCGGAGATATTGAAGCACGAATCGAGTTATGGCACGACCGAGTCGTTACGTCCCAGAGTTTGGCACGAAAGTCAAGTATAAGTCGGTGCGTCGACAATGCAAGCACGAGAAAGGTCTAGAGGCAAGGAAATGGAGTCTTTCGTGTAGTTGCGTCTCTGATTATGGCCGTAAGGCAAACACGACCTGATAGGTTAACGTTGTTGGCACGAGGAGTGGTCTAGAGACAAAGTATGAGCTAACGTTGACATTGCAAGCACGGGATGGTCCCGATACACAAGTTGCGCTAAGGCGCCGGTCCTAAAACTGATCCTAAGGCAAGAATAGAAAGACAATCATAAAAGGGTTTATGTTGCACAAAGTAAATGAAACGTGTAGGTTTTGTATGGGTGGGCGAGGAGCTCACTCCACCAGTACAGTGGTACTGACACCCACACAGTGTTTCATGTGCAGGCACAGGTAGAAGCTCGTGGTGCGGAGCTCGCTTGGATGCGTCGAGGCACGGAGTTCCTTGGCGAGTCGAAGCGTACAGCTGCGTGATCTGAAGACTTATACAGGACATAATGTATGGACATCGCCTTCCGAAGCTTCCGCTGGATTCAAGTATTGTATCGAGAGATGAGAGAGAGCAGAGTGACTTGTAAATAAGGGAAAAGTGAGCACGAGAGACTTGTAATTTGGCCTTGCGCCCACAAATGTAATCTTGTATTCAATATCAATAAAGAGATTCTTTTGAGTTACTTGTGTTCATGTGTCCTTCTTTAAATTCCGCTGCAATGTATTCAATGTTTCTGCTTGGGACTTCTGTACGACGACCCCGTCGCCGCCGATGTAATCGGCCGTTATGAAACTGCCTTGCACGAGCACGCAATCTAGGCTCGTGCGGCATCACGCCTTAGCGAGGACGATCGCTCCTACGGGAGCGGGGCGTGACATAGTGGTATCAGAGCACGGCTTTACGTCCTTGGACCGTCGATTGAATTCTTTAACTTCGATGTTTCCGCAAAACTCTGTTGCTTCCGCAAGTTGTTATCACTGGTGCGCTCTCTCTCAAATGTCCATCGGCATGTCCATACAATAAGTCTAAATATTTTCGAAAGCTCGTACAAGCGTTCAATCTAACGCATCGGTAGGCCGTTGCCAAATACGTCGATAGGGCCTTTGTGCCGAACGTTGCAAACTTGACTCGATAGAAAATATGTGCTAATGTTAGCAAAGTTGTATGTGTGCCCGAATAGTCCTACGTTGACCTTAGCAAGTCGCATGCATGCCTAATTCGTCCAATGTCGACCCTAGCAAATGAGCATACAAACTCGAATAAAAGTCCGCACAGGATGGCTATGCACACGGCCTTTTGGCTAAGTTGTGTTTCGCGTCGCGCACCTCGACCTTTTGGTGCAAACGAGTCGCGAGCGATATTAAGTATCGTTCGATCGGGAACGGAGATGCACTTAGAGTGTCTATCGATAGGAACGCTATCGGACTAACGCTTAGGCGTACATGGAAGATTGATTTGGATTTCGAGGAAATAGTGCGAACGACTTAGTGCGTCGATGCGACGCGAGCGACTACTCTAGCGATTCGTCGAACGAATCTGAAGGATATCTTAGCGAATGACGTGAATGTGATTGAGGACTAGATCTTATGGCTTGAATCCGAGTGGTGTATGGTTCGTCTTGGAAATTGTTCGAGTGAATATTGAGGATTACGAGTATGTCAGCGAGGCGATACGATCGCGCAAAGCCTTAGAACGTGTCACGCTTAGTTGGTCGTGACTTCGAATGTCCCGAACGAGCATCTTGTTCGAACAACTTGTGAATGAGCAACGCGAGTTAGAAAACGATTCGGAACGATGAATGAAAATGAATGGTCTTGATCGAGGAAACTTAGAGGATCGTGCGTACGATTTTGGATTGATTCAAATAAAATATGACTTGAGTTTTTGAACAACGATCTTGAAACGAGCTTGAGGAATAGCGATCGAACTTGATCTTGAATATCGAGGAATGGTGGTATATCCAGTTCGGACAAAAGCATCAAGTCGTACGACTCGAAATTGGTTGCGAAGGAAGATCGTCAGGTTACGCATGTCGTCGATGGTATTGAGGCGTATCAAAGATCGATATGCGATAACTCGGGGGTACTCTGGCTCGGCAAATGACGATCGTACAGATGTCTTTGTTCCGATGGATGTCATAATCGAGATGTTAAAATGTGTCGAGAAAAAGATAGACTTGGCTCGAGGATTTTCTAAGTTGAATGAATGACGATCGAACTTGGCTTGGATGAAAACTGGAATGTTTTGGATTCGCTTTGTCGATAACCACAACGTTGACATTCTTGTCTTATGCGAGCGCTACTCCCGCCTCGCACATGCGTCACGCCGATTAGGGCGATCACTCTGCGTGAGCGCTGGTATGGTGATTCATACAGTGGGAGTGGTCGAACTTGCACGGTGCAACAATTTGTGCTTCGACTTGTGGTTTGACGCGAAGATAGACTCGAGATTGAATTGGTGTGCTTGTCGATTGAACTTGAGGATTGAGTAGGTCCAATCCGCGTATCGAGAATGAATGGGTCTAAACTCAAACAAGAGTTACGCCCCGATGAGAATGATTATTCCATAGGAGCGTTGTATGGTGATTCATGAACCACCGCGGATTATCAGACTCGCGTGAGATTGGGGCGCAACGTATTGTCGAGCGAGACGACCTCGTGATCGAATACATGAATTGGTTAGAATTGATGAATTGAAGGGATTTGAATATACGTAACGCGTGCCGTAATGCAAATTAGGTGATCGTGCTCGATGTTTAGAAATCTGAGTGACGCGAGCTTGGGTAGAAAATCCCGTACTACCGACTTTGGTTTGACCCTAGGATTGGGGTCAGTGTTGGCATTATTGTTGGGGAACTATGATTCCAATCCTGACATTGACTTAGCCTCGAAAAGAAATAGCCTAGCGGTTAGGCGAAACGCCCCTGTTGCAGAGTTATCAATCGAAGAATTGATCTTGAGGATTGGTTTGAATGGATAGCATGAATCACGAATGTAGGAAACCCTGCTCACGAGGCTCGGCTGACATGCATATATTTCAGGGACGCCTGGGTATGTGTACGATGCGACTCGAGTGAGAATGACAAATTTTCTATCATGCGGCTTGGCTGAATGCATGTATTTTGGGGACGCTTGGAATGCGTGCACGATCCAGCCAAGTGATGCGACGAGTTCAAGCAAGGCTTGAAAGATGGGAGTGTGTCGAGATCTTGAAATCGTGTTAAAGGAAAGATTGATAATCGTGCGAGCGTGGCTCGGAATCGAAGGAACGCGTAGGCGAAATGTGTACGATTAAGTCTTGGCCATAGAAATGGTAGGATGACCTGCCTTCAGGGAAGTCTCGAGGACGAGACTTGTTCTGAGTGGTGTATGATGTAGTGTCCCGTCCCGCAAAGTCAATCGGAGGAATCGAAACGCCGACGGCGTTCGGACTTAGCCTTGCAACGGCTTGCTCGGAGACATCGCTCAGGTGGGGTAGTTTCGGTGAACTCTCCTCATCTTTGCCTTCACATAATAAATCGTGTTTTCAACTTGCACAAGTTAGACTTGATAAATAAAAGCTACGCATCCACATAGCTAAGGGAATAATCCCGACGGGTCAAAATGAGTTAGAACATGGAAAACGTCCCACGGTCGGCTTAGAGTTGGTGCACGGCGTGTTTTGAAAATGACACTCGGTCCTTCGTCCCGTGGCTTGGGAGAAGGAAAGTTGGTCTTCGGTGCAAAAGCTGAGAGTTAGCCTAAGTCATAGGCGTCGCCCGCACAAATGCTTGTTAAAGCATGCACGGTCCTGTCCCGCAAGGCTTGGCATAGCCTTTGCTCGTCCCTTGGGTTATGTTGTAGGCTTGATGCCGGTCGACCTAAGTTATTCTACGTGCTGTCCCGCTCATTCTGCGGTTGTCAAGATAAATAGTCCCACGACCCCAAGGCCCGTCATATGAAGTATGACTTGGGCGACAGCGTTGCGTAGAACACGAGTCGGTTTAGAGGCACGAGCCACGGTTGGTTCAGTGGAAAGTTAGCCACGGTCGGTCGATACTTAAGGAAACACGTAGTGTTCAAGTTAAGTTGGAAGGCTATGCAGTAGCCGTTCCCTGAGTTCAAAGAACGTTAAGTCTAAGCGATGGTTAGTCGCCGAGAGGAAATATGTCGGGACTGTGGTTCAGTCGCCGAGGCAACCCTGGTTTTGGGCTCTGCAAAGGAAGTATGAAAAGAGTAAAGCAAAGTAGCTAAATGATGATGATGTTACCATGCATTACGTTAAGTCTAGAAGTTAGCGTAGGCGCGTGGTCATGGACAACTTGTCGACAAGGGCGATGGTTCTTCGAGCGGCAGCCCTGGGCCATGGGCACCGACTCGGCCTAGGAAGAACAAAGTATAGCCGAGCTGGGTATGAAGCAACCGGTAGGTCGGGGACTTGCATTGGGGATCGCCACCTGCGGTGCAAGGGTCCCGAATGCCAGGCTATATCCACTATGGCTAGTTAATGCCAGTGACCTTTCATATAGATGTGTCGGCACGGGCGGCGATCCACATGTGTGCCTTTGGGTTGAGTTGAGTTGGATATATATGAAGTTAGAGAACACAAGGTCTGGACCTAAGATTTGGCTACAGCGAAGACGACGTGCTTCGGCACGAGATGTGGCATCGAGTGTTAAGTTGTTGGCATAGAGTTGCATGAGTTAGGCTTGAGCTGTCGCGAGTTAAGTCGAGAAGGGCCGTAGGGCTAGTTGTATAAAGTTACGTTGAGTTGCTGGGCACGACCTCGAAATATGAGGCACGGCCGGGTTGTCACAACACAAATGTAGGTGATACTAAGCAAGGAGGCACTGCCTCGGAGATATTGAAGCACGAATCGAGTTATGGCACGACCGAGTCGTTACGTTCCAGAGTTTGGCACGAAAGTCAAGTATAAGTCGGTGCGTCGACAATGCAAGCACGAGAAAGGTCTAGAGGCAAGGAAATGGAGTCTTTCGTGTAGTTGCGTCTCTGATTATGGTCGTAAGGCAAACACGACCTGATAGGTTAACGTTGTTGGCACGAGGAGTGGTCTAGAGACAAAGTATGAGCTAACGTTGACATTGCAAGCACGGGATGGTCCCGATACACAAGTTGCGCTAAGGCGCCGGTTCTAAAACTGATCCTAAGGCAAGAATAGAAAGACAATCATAAAAGGGTTTATGTTGCACAAAGTAAATAAAACGTGTAGGTTTTGTATGGGTGGGCGAGGAGCTCACTCCACCAGTACAGTGGTACTGACACCCACACAGTGTTTCATGTGCAGGCACAGGTAGAAGCTCGTGGTGCGAAGCTCGCTTGGATGCGTCGAGGCACGGAGTTCCTTGGCGAGTCGAAGCGTACAGCTGCGTGATCTGAAGACTTATACAGGACATAATGTATGGACATCGCCTTCCGAAGCTTCCGCTGGATTCAAGTATTGTATCGAGAGATGAGAGAGAGCAGAGTGACTTGTAAATAAGAGAAAAGTGAGCACGAGAGACTTGTAATTTGGCCTTGCGCCCACAAATGTAATCTTGTATTCAATATCAATAAAGAGATTCTTTTGAGTTACTTGTGTTCATGTGTCCTTCTTTAAATTCCGCTACAATGTATTCAATGTTTCTGCTTGGGACTTCTGTACGACGACCCCGTCGCCGCCGATGTAATCGACCGTTATGAAACTGCCTTGCACGAGCACGCAATCTAGGCTCGTGCGGCATCACGCCTTAGCGAGGACGATCGCTCCTACGGGAGCGGGGCGTGACACCTGCCGTCGAGTAGGGCACATTTCCAGCGCACCGTCGAGTGTTGCACCCTCTAAGTCACCTAAGGGTACATGTGTCTCCTGGACGATGTACCCACCTGAATTCAACCCTAATCTTTCGTCCTGGGTAGCCTGGATGGTCTGCAGGGCTTGTGGCTGTGGAACAATCTCACTGCATCTTGTTAGTAATTAGGCCTGTGATAACCCTAGTTAGTTAAAGTAGTAAGCCGTAGTATCTGCTTGGCCGTGATTGATTGAATGAGGTATAACCAGTTTAGTCTTGTCTTGATCCCATGCAAGATTGCTTTCTGTCTTGATTACTTACATTACTTATCTTGTCGATAAATGTTGGGAAACCAAGCTCTGTTCAGATGAAGGGTTACAACCCCGGTCCTTGTTTGGTTTACGGGTTGTAACCTGGCTATCGGAATAGTTCCATGGTTATCTCGTCGTATATCATCCTGACATGTTTTCGTAATTGTAGTTTTAATATTAGATTTTCTGTGCTGATTGCTGGCTTTTGTTCTTATTTCGTGGCCCCCTTGTGGCACTTGCTCTTTCTGGGGTTGACCCAGCTGGTTTTGTGTGGCCAGATTTCGGAGTAGCTCCCGAGGATCTACCAAGCTTCCAGCCCAATGGTGGCGACTAGAAGGAACCCGGGCTACGAGTGGGTTTTCTATTTTGTTTCGCTCACTCTATTGTAAAACTATTCTTTTGAGGCGTTTAGCCGACGAGCACCTGTTAGCTCGATGCACTTTACTTACTGTCTGCCTACGGGCTGTAAACATGATTAACAAATCCTAGGGTTGATCATGTATGACTTAACTCTTGCTAGTCCTAACATTTTGTAATGACTAGCTTCATGATCAGCTGAATATGTGATATTTGGGACGCCTTATTATTGTATATTTAATGATCATACATCTTGCGACCTTACTTACTTGCTTGTGATTGAGACATTAGGCTTGTTCATGACCATAAGAGACTGTTGGCTTGTAGTAAACCCTCATATTTCTAGACAGCCGTGATCGTATATTGTGGTGATTTTCCATTCCAATATACGTAGCTGGCTATGTCTGCCCCCACTCTCCAGTATTCTGGTTCTGGAGCGTGATATGGTTTAAGTGGTGGCCCATGCAGGTCTTGTCAATCAAGAAATGTGAGGGTTTACCGAATAGATGTCTCAATCAGTATTCGCCCTTGATCTCCGCCCGTATTTTCAAATCCCTGAAATTCTTGCCCTGATTACATGCTTGTATCGTTGATCTGTCCTGGTCCTTCCTTATTGTTTCCCTGTGTCATCTTCCTCAGCGGCACTGTACCTGACCCTGCCGATCAGCGAGGAGGAGCACCTCCCGTGGGCCAGCAGCAACCTGGGGATCAAGTCCAGCATTCCGGAGTCGCCTCCAGAGTGATACCTACTGGAGGAGAGTCACCAGTTCGGCCCGTCCAGCCCGCAGAGCCAGATAATGGTACCTTAGTAGGCCTCATCAAAACCTTGATAGCTTCCCAGGATCGTCGAAGCGACGCCCTGCACCAGACAGTTCAAGATGCTTTGACCCGAGGCGGACATCTAGGGAACCAGGCGGCCAACAGTTTCAAGCGATTGAACCCTCCTTTCTTCGACGGCACCGAGGATGCGATTGCCGCGGATGCATGGCTTCAGGATACCGAGGTGATTCTGGAAGCAGCCAGGACACCCGAGAATGAGAAGGTGGCAGTGGTACGCCTGCAGTTGTTGGACTTGGCTCGCAGTTGGTAGGCAGCACAAGCCAGGGGATTAGTAGCACCCATTGCTTGGGCAGTGTTTAGAGAGAGATTCCAGACGAAGTATTTCGATGCTGTGGCTCGGTACGACCTGCAGACCAGATTTACCAACTTGAAGCAAGGAGGCAGAACAGTCGACAGTTATGCATCGGAGTTTTCTAGACTCAGTAGGTTTGCCCCCACCTTGGTGGCGACCGAGTTTGATAGGGCCCAGCGGTTCCAGCAGGGACTGCATTTTGAGATCTTGTTGGCGGTTGAGCAGTTCGAGCACCAGACGTTCGATGCAGTCTTGAGAGCGGCTAGGAGGCATGAGTACACCTCCCAGAGGATCGTGGATAGGACCGGAAGTAGGAAGCGGTCCTACAGTCAGATGCACCAATCATCAGCTCCAGCCCCGGCAGCTAGGGGATTGACCATTGGAACTCCGAGGCGGGCGGCCTCTGTAACGTCGGTTCAGCATTCGACCCCGACGTACCCGCAGCAGCAGAAGCAGAAGCAGTGTTCTCTATTTTCGATCCAAGACAAAGGTTTACATCAAATTATATTTTTGCAGCATATCCACTTAACTTGTAAAAGCTAATTCTTATGAGGCTATCATTTACATTTGTCAAAGGAAATACATCAGAGTACTTAAAAAAGAAACCAAAATATGTATCTCTAACATGTGCATAGACCTTTTAAAAATGTAACTGTTAGATGCACAACAAATAATATACAATACCTATAATAATGAAAATAACCACCCGAGAAATAATATATATGTTACATAATAGCCAATCGACTTCGCTTATGCAAGATTAGTTAACTTTTGAAACGAAGGAATTAGTTGTAAAGCAAAATTTTGACATAAAACAGAATTGGTGTTAAAAGGAAGGTTACCTTGAAGTTGTAGAGAAAGTTTGGCTGACAATTTGAGGATATAACTGAGAGATCAAAATGAGACACAAGGCCAAATGTAAGTAAAAGTAACACAAGAGTATGAGCATCATATCATGTAGCCCTTACCTCTACCTGTCACTGAACTTCAATTTGCATTAGAATAGCGTCACTAATCTGCACAGCTCTAATATTCAAAGAAATCGTTATAAGTGCAAAGAATTGTTCGTCAAGACTCTGAATTTAAAAAAAATATCCTATAGGTTCTCTTACTGTTGGTCTCAGGCATTGTTTCTACTTCAAATGTTTGCTCTACTGATAGGCAACCTAGAACTGATGCGCATGTATGTTGTCTTCATATCAAGATTCTCAGGAAAGCTCAAAAATTAATGGACTTCTAGTAGAGGTTATCTTACCATTTTTGGTCGTCTAGGAAGTAGATTGAAGTTGGAGATTTTTACTAACCATGTACTTCTGAAAGTCAAGAGAAAAAATTTAAGCTTACATGAAATAAAGACTACAAATCCTATTGGTAGTAAGATACCTAAATATGGATTTTAAGGTGATATATGGTCTGCCTTTGAATACCCATGAGCTTCACAATTGTTTTTGGTGTAGCATCTGCACAACAAATATATTTTTGATCAGATAATATGGAAGTATGTATGTATGTCCACCAAGTTAGTTAACTACTTTGATAAAGTATTGGTGGAGCTCTGAGGTCCACTTCAGTCTAGGCTTTACATCAATTGAGAGAACAGACCCTGAATCTCCCTTTGTATTTCCTCCTTACAAGAAAAGTTGTCTTTCTAGAGAAAATTTCTTTTTCAATTGTATTTAATTCCTCAATATAAGTACTAGTGTAGTGTATCAAATACCACACTCTATTTTCTACCTGAATAGAGTTTCCTATGTAAGAAAGAAGTTGGACTTAAATTTTTATTACAAGTAGATAACTTGAGTCCAAGAATGAAAGATCCAAGAAATCAAGAAGAAGAAAAAAAACACAGAATACCAAAACCATAAGTCTCTCCAATGGTGTGGATAATCTTTCTTGATAAAGAATAACATCATAAACCTCATGCCTTGGGTCCGACTGCAAAATTACACCACAATACAACAACAATAACAAGAAAGCGGTTAGTAGTCTTCATTTCGGATATTTCATTTTGTAATAGATTTTCCTGTAAGAACAACTCACGTGCCATAATCTCCAAAATCATACCCTGATACCGGTATCTATATCACAAGTTGAAAGCCTAGAAAAGGTTCAATAAGAAGTATCAATAAATATGAACTTGCAAAAATTACCTGTATATCATGGTCTGCACCTCAGGATAATTCAGATCATTTATTGAATATCTAATATTGGTTGCCTAATTGACCTTGTCCACCCAAGAATCCTTGTACTCCATGATAAATGGATTACATACTTTAGAAATAAGTTCTACAAAGCATAGTATGAGAAGAATAATCAGATAATGATAATTTCAATTGGCATTGTATTCTCTCCAAACTCACATGTAGCATACACTTATTATCGGATACGAGTCATGTTAGAATTTTCAAGCTGACACTCAAATTTCCAACAAAATATTTCATAAATTACAACATTTAAAGGTTCCAATTTACTGAGCATCATATTAGATCCACAAGTTCCCCATGTAGATTCTTGTTCGAGCATTCTAGAAATACAAGACACAAATAAAAGGTGTAAGAAATCTTCAGGAGAAGTTGGAGGTGACAATTTGCAACCTTTAACAAAGACAACAGTTATAAGGAACTTTTATTCAAGCCACCAAAAGTTTGCTTACCCTTAATGGTTTGTTTGACAATAGTATGAGTGCCTTTGGGCTACACTCATAGTTCACAACCACTTCATCTATGATTAACTCTTTTTTTCTCCATTGTGATTAGTTGTAGCAAAAAAATTTGAAGGCGTTGTTTCCGAACACCTTTATAATTGTGCCCCCAGTGAATTATAATCCTGGATCCGCTAGTGGCTATCTCAAAATTGCATTTCTACTTAGTTAGTTCAATCATAAAATTTTTTGAATCATCAGAAGTGCGTATGAATACTAAACTGCAATGCAGGTGATACCACAACAAAGTAATCAAATGAGCACCGATGATTCCAAGATTCGACTGTCAACACAAGGGCATAAAAAGGGGGCCACCTCTAACCGATGGCACCTATCGGTGTGGCAAGCAAAGCAAAACCTCTTCAAGACATACTTATAAGCAAAATAAACATACAAAAAGTATATTGAGGCCAATTTTATAGTAAATTTCTAGCAAAAATTTTGAAACGAGCTGGTCCACTCCTCAGCCCTCTCTTACCTCTTCTTTTTGACCTTATGCCTCACAAGAAAAGCGGAACCTAATGCTCCTTTTCCTATCTGCTCCAAAACTTTGTATTGCTCCATTTTTAGTCTAATCAAGCTTCTAATTTTTCTGATACATTCAATAAAATTAGTAACTTGAGTTTACAATTAAATTTTAAATATAAACCTAAAAGATTATCTCCAAAGAGAAAATTAACTAAATTGTGGCTCACTCACTGTGGCATTTCAGCAAACGGGTCATCTACATATTTCCCAAAAGCACCAAGAACAAGCACTAAGAACAATATATAGCAAGCTAACTTAATAGCTAATAATAGATCTGAATTATCAAAACCGATCAAATTTCCAATGGAATTTCCGAACCCAATCAATAGATTGACTGGCTCAAATTGAGCATTAGCCTAGTTCATGCTTTAACTATTAATTGGTTGAAGACTTTTGATACAAGCCCCTCTTGCCAATAGTTTTCTCAGCCAATGACTCAGAGGAGCATTCAAATATCGATAACCTACAACTGTAACTCCTTTCTTGAATACTTCTTGGATCATATTTACTCCTTAACAAGATATCAGAGCAAAAGATATCAAAAAATTTGACAAAAAATTAGAGGGCTTACTTGTTGTCGGAGCCCGGAACGTCCTCGCCCGCCGCCAGATCAACGTTCGCCTCGTCTCCATCTCCTCCTTCCCCCTCACCGGTGGCGACGCTGACCGCGTACACCAACATACTGGCCCAAAACACTTACCAGACGACGATGATAAATGCGGTATAGGTCTCGTTCTTGTCATCATCCTTCGGTAATTGTTACTCGATGGTCTTGTTGATGCCTGGTCTGCCGAGCATGGCGTCAGTGTCGAGGCCTTTGGAGAAGTATCGGCCCCCACGAGTTTTGAGGTTGCAGTAGGAAGGGCAGGAACTGGGAGTGGAATTTTTCTTGAGGGGGTAGATAAAATCATAAAAGGGAATTGGGAAAAAAAAAAGAGGAGAGAGACGGGGTTGCGTGGAGGAGGGCAATATGTTGCTGCTATTACTTTCTTTTTAGGGTAAAGAAAAAAAAAGAAAATCTAATATTTTAACTTTTTGTAATCAAACATTGGAATAAACAATATTCTATAACGTTTTTAAAGTCTAGCGCTTGTAGCTCTTGTGAAAAGTAGCACCGACATTATGATGTTTTGGCATGGTTCGAGCTCCCCAACCACAACGACATGTAGATGTGTGTGGCTTAAATAAAAATAATAATAATAACGTTTCTAAAACAAATATGATAAAAAAAAGTGTTAAAAATATCATAAATGGTATGTTATTATATGATTTTTTTTTTTCTGTAGTGGCCTAAATTGTATTTTTTATTATTTTGGGATGTCCGACGTAATGCACGGGACTTTGTGCAGGCTGCATTGCATGCCATTTTGTCCCTCAGCCCCCAATTTTCATACACACGCACCTACACCCCCTCCCCCCCCCCCCCCCCCCCCCCCCCCCCCCCCCCCCCCCCCCCCCGCAGTTCGATTCCGAGACCGTCCTCCTAGCCAAGGAGGTTATACCTCTCCTCGATGACCATAAGAGCCGGTTGAGTTTGGTGTATTTAAATGTATCAATTATTCAAATTTGGCTCTTTAATACTCGTAGTAGTTTTATTAGTAAATTGATAACTTAAGTGCAAAAAGATCAAAATATTCTAACCTAAATTGTAATAATTAATTATGTTTTTTTATAAATTTAAAAGAACTAATCCTAACTCTATTCCTATTATTGTCTACTCTCCAACCAACCAAGCAATCAACATATATATACTTCCTTCGTTTAATAAGCACTAAATTCAATCCAACAGTATGTCAATTTTTTAATCAATATTTTATGACACACAATATGTCTTTGTCATTGTTTAAACTAAATATGACTCTAAATATAATTGTGTCATTGTTAGTTCCACATCTTTTTTTCATACACAAAAGATGACATCCATAAATATTTTTCACGACCCATGTCTTTTTTATCGTCATTTTAGAGTACTTTTTATTACATTTTAATTTTTTAATGTCATTGATAAAGTTATTAATGATGATCATCTAGTGAGCTGACATTAAAAGTATCATTAATGACATTTTGAGGTAAGTGTTATCAATAAAGTGTCATTATTAACGACTTTTGTAGTAGTGATGCCACAGTGGGATGAATCCACCATGAGGTCCGCAGGTAGGGGTAATGCCTCGGCTTTGCAAGCCAAGTCATAGCGGCGTAGCACCGCAAATAGGCAGGTAGCCTAATGATGTATGATGAAATTAAAGAGTTGTAGACATCACTACAAAGGGGAGGGTGACCCCATGTTACAGTGGCACGACACCACGATGAGGTACCCAGGTAGGGGTAAAGGCTCGGCATTGCAAGCCATGTCGTTGCGACGTAACACCGCAAGGAAGCCTTAGGCTTCATGCTGGATAGAATGGCACTACAAAGAGGCTGTGACCTCATGCTGCAGTAGGACTTGGATGTAGTCCTAGGAGTACAATATAGGACTTGGATGTAGTCCTAGGAATTGGATGCAAGCCATGTCGCCAGCTTGTTTGCCATTAAAATCTTTGAGTTAGAATTTCAATTACAAACAGAACAGTGTTACAATGTAGGACTTGGATGTAGTCCTAGGAGTACACTTTTGTTTTTATTTGGGTACTTGTATCGATGGAGCGAGTGGTAATGCGTTGACTCCGTTGACGATCTGACGACGGCTTTAGATTCTCTGAAGGTCTGGGTTGCTCTGGATGCCGGAGCTTTACGAGGAGGAAAAAGACGTTGAGTGTCTCTTCTGACCTCTGTAGATATGCTTCTCTCGGAGTGTGCACGTCCTTCTTTGTCCGTCGGTGTCTGCCTCTGTATGTATATATCTCTGTCTCTGTGTGTGTAAGAAGGAAATGATCCCTCTATTTATAAGCAGCGGGTTGGGCTGCTCATGCGCACACCTGTACGAGGAAACTCCACGTGGCTGGAGCTGCGGAAGGAGGGCGCATGGATGATGTGCCATGATTTGTGGGTTGAATCCTTCATGCTACATTTGTGGCTGGTACGCGAAATGGAGAGGATCTTTCTGTTGCTGAGATCTTGGGTGGTTAGTACCCCTTTATAGGCTGAACTGAGTCAAAGGACACGTGGCGTATGTTCGTGGCTCAAAGATCTCAAATTTGGTGGAGAAGGATCTGATGAGCTGCGCCTGGGATCCGACGCATGAGGAGATTTAGCTCGTAATCTTTAGGAATCACGAACCAGTCTGGGCGCATAGCTTTTTGAGGCGTATGCGGGGCTTCAGTAGCATGGCCGGGGAGGCACATGCAGCGACTTGACTTCTGTGTTCAGAAGTAAGTCAGAGGCGCATGGCTTTTGAGGTGCATGCAAATCTTCGGGCGCATGGCTGCGAAAGCGCATGCGAGTGATTGGTCGGCCACGTGGCTTGTAACCGACAGAGGAAAGTAATGATGACGCTGACGTCAGCGGCGCTTCATTTTCTGCAAAAGCTGCTGCTGCTCTGTCATTGAGGCATGGCTGCTGTCGTCTCAGACTTCAGCATTTAATGCTTTTTGATGGGCGATGAGCTTTTGAGTGGGCACATTGCTCTTCGTCCTACTAGGCGCATATGGACGCGTAGGGCGCATCTTTATGAGGTGCTTGGTACTGATGGACGCATCTGTATGATACGCGGGATCTGACCGGCGCGTCTATTTCATGGCGCATCTTCATTGGTCCGGCTGTTGAGTTCTTCGAGTGCTTTAAATAGCCGTTTTGACTTGGCTGAATTCGAAGGGATAGGTTCATCACCATGAATGCAAGTTTATTGCACTAACTTCGGGAAGGTTGTCACTTGGCGTATGGATTTGATTTGCCCTGGCTTATAAATAGCAACAGTTTGAGAGAGTTTTGTTGTCTCTCCCTTGACTTCTCGACGAAGATGGATTCGACTGATCCTCCTCCTTGGCAAGACGTTGTACTGTGGGTGATGGTTCTCCTTGTTCGAAGAATCTTTGACGGTGAACTCCTTCAGAAGACTGAGATTCGCCGAGTTGGAATGGACATAGCAGTTTATGTTCGAGCCGCTTGCTGGTAGTATTCTTCTACAAGACGACATCGAGTGCCAAGTTGAATGCATGGTTTGGGTTTGATGTGCCTAAGCCTTATTATGATGGAAGAGCCCCAGGCTGGCAGATGCGCTTGTGCATTGAGAAGGAAGTGATTCACTCTGACGGGGCGGAGTGATGTGCTGGAAGAGTAATACGTCGGGCTAAGACGATGCGGCTAGCTGAGACGACACGGCTAGCTGAGACATCTGAGTGATGGGCCTAGTTGAGAGTTGGCTGTTACAAAGTCTTCAATTGGCATCATGTTTCTGAGACAAAGTCGGACAGGCACAGCATGTTGCAACTGCTGGAACACAGACTGTCTTGGTGGTGGAGCCACTGTCTTACGGTAGCAGCAGTTGATGGCGACCGTAGCACAAGTATGTCCTGTGAGGGGCGAGTTGTGCATGATGGTCATCTCTCCCGATCTACGTTTGTGAGTGAACACATTTCGTAAATCATGTGAGGAGATGTTGACACTCGTACCCTCTTCAGGCGCATGGCAAAGCCAAGCGTCAGGGTGAGTGTATGAGTGACACTCGTACCCTCTTCAGGCGCATGGCAAAGCCAAGCGTCAGGGTGAGTGTATGAGTGATGTCCCCCATGATCTAGTTCCAGTGCCTAAAATGCGCCCAGATCATAAGTAGGAGAGCAGCACATATTACGAGTGGAACCCACTTTATGTGCATAGCCCACGTAGGCGCATGGGTTTGACACTGCAAGATTTGTCCCCTGACCTAGTTCTAGCACATAAAATGCACCCAAGTGGAATAGGGACTTTGAGAGTTGACCCATTCCGGGTGCCAAAGCACCTAAGTCAACCTTGTATAGCTTACCATCAACTGTGCGTATGACTTTCAACGCATATTTCTGGTTTCACTGCTAGCATAGCACGTTGATGGAACATAGCTCGTGCCGCCTTGGAGTTCTTCGTACTAGCCCGCGAAGGCGCATAGTACTCAGAATCCAACTTTTTCTCGCCTTGACAGCGAGTGAAGAACTTACAGCCGACCCAGAAGAAGAGAAGAACTACTGCAACTTTTTGTGGCTCGAACGGGCTCCCTGGATAACGGGCTCCCTTTTCTTTATTTATTTTGGTGCCCTTTTCAAAGGAGGCAAGAGGGCTCTATATATGAGACCTCTATTCTTCTCCTTTCCAATGTGGGATTAAAAGCAATATCCCTCTTTTTTCATGCTTCTACAAGAACCTCTTCAAAGTTTTTTAAACTTTTGGACAAGTTTTAAAATACTTTGAACAAGAAGCATGGATAGTATAGTTGTTTAGGTGTGACAATCCTATCAGAGGTAGTATGGATGTGATAGGTTTGGGTACTTCCACCGGAGCCATGATCATATGGCTGAGATTCTGGAGGCGTCGGTGGCTGAGCTCGACCAACATCTTTCCGAACTTCAGAGTATTCGACGGAATGACTTTTCTGCTCTGATAGAAGCAGAAAAGAAGAAATTGATAGATGATGTTGAGTCGTCTTATCAGGCCACGGTAGCCATCTGGGACCGCGAGGTGGCCGTTGCTGAAGCTGCAGCAGAAAGACTATCTCAGCCCACGCAGGTGACGGTGGAGCTACGGGCCTCATTGGAGGCTAGTATAGCGGAGGTCACTGCCAGGATTCGCCTCCTTGAAGACCAGCGATCCCAACTTTTGCTAGATGCTAAGCGAGTCCAGGCTGAACACGTAGCATCTGTAGTCCCCCGTCCTGCAAAGTCAATCGGATGAATCGAAACGCCGATGACGTTCGGACTTAGCCTTGCAACGGCTACTCGGAGACATCGCTCGGTCAAGGCGACCGCTCGCTCAGGTGGGATAGTTTCGGTGAACTTGCCTCATCTTAGTCTTCACTTAATAAATCGTGTGTTTTCAACTTGCACAATAGGCTTGATAATAAAAAGAGACGAATCCACATAGCTAAGAAAATAATCCCGACGGGTCGAAATGAGTTAGAACATGGAAAAAGGTCCAACGATCGGTTTAGAGTTGGTACAGGGCGTGCTTTGAAAATGACACTCGGTCCTTCGTCCCGTGGCTTGGGAGAAGAAAAGTTGGTCTTCGACACAAAACTATGAACTTGCCTAAGTCATAGGCGTCGCCCGCGTAAATGCTCGATAATGCATGCACGCTTCCGTAACGAAAGGCTTGGCATAGCCTTTGCTCGTCCCTCGGGTTAAGTTGTAGACTTGAGTAAGTTAGGCAAAGTTATGCCGGTCGACCTAAGTCATTCCAATTGTTGTCCCGCTCATTCTGCGGTTGTTAAGTTAAATAGTCCCACGATCCCAATCCCCGTCATATCAAGTCATAGCGATAGCGTCGCGTAGAATGTAAGTCGGTTTGAGGCACGCTGCACGGACTTAGCGTTAAGGCATGAACCACGGTCGACTTAACGAGTTTTGGAGAAAGGACTATCGAATAGGCATTCCTGAGTTGAATGAAATGATACGGTAACATGGAAAGAATGCTCGTGACCGCGGGTCGTCGAGGGGTCTCAAATGATAGAAGTCTTGAATGTGGAACTCAAAAGATAGTAAAACGATAAAAGTAAAGAAAATCAAACGGTCCTGAAATGAAGAAGTGGGTCGAGTCTGCATGGTCATTGGACAACTTGTGTACCGATGTACAAGGATTTGATTTTTGTTCCTCAGACGGTACCCGTGGCCACGGGGGACTGGTCTGGCCTAGGAGGAACACGTGCTTACGGGACCCTTGGATGGTGTACGACCTGACCCAAGGGGTGCGCCGTAGAGCGGGTATTAGGAGAAATTCAGCGAGATCGTGCCTCGTTTGACGAACGTACCCTCATATCCAATGAAGGAGTCCAAGATAGCTTGTTGTGCTAGTGACCAAGTTCATATATATATATGAGTCGGCACGGGCGGCAATCCGCGAGCGTGCCTTTAGATTGAGTCGAGACTTGAGTGCACTATATCGAGGAGTCAAGTCGAAGGTGTGTGTACAAATTAGAACACAAGGAGTATTTGGGCCTAAGATTTGGCATCAACATAGGCGTCGTGCTTTGACAAGAGTTGTGGCGTCGAGTCTTAAGATGTTGGCATAGAGTTGCACAAGATCGATTGAGTCGTTTCGAGTTTAAGTCAGGAATCGCCGCAAGGCAAGTTGGTCGAGTGGCACTTAGCCCACAAGTCTTGATTTGGGTCGGATGGTGATCAAAGTAGCAAGGGCCGCGTGGCGGCAAGGGCCGCATAGCGGCAAGGGCCACGAGGCGGCGATATGGTTAAGTCTTACTGATTTGCGAGGCACGGCCTCAGCAAAGGTTTCAAGCACGGTCACACGAAAATGGAGTCTATCGCGTAGCTGCGTCTCTGATTTTGGGCCGTAAGGCAAACACGACTTGATGAGTTAACGAATTATTGCAAGCATGGGATGGTCTAGAGACACAAATTTGGCCAAGGCGTTGGTCCTAAAATGATCCTAAGGCAAGATTAGAAAGACAATTGATAAGAATGGACTATGTTGCACCAAGTAAAATAAACGTATTTGTTTTGTATGGGTGGGCGAGGAGCTCACTCCACAAGTACAGTTGAGTACTGACACCCACATAGTTTTCATGTGTAGGCACAGGTAGAAGCTCGTGGTGCGGAGCTCGCTTGGATGCGTCAAGGCATGGAGTTCCTTGGCGATTCGAAGCGTGCGATCGCGTGGAGTCAAGACTTATACGGGACATAATGTATGGACATCGCCTTCCGAAGCTTCCGCTGGCTCAAGACTTGTATTGAGAGATGGGAGAGAGAGCTGAGTGACTTGTAATGTGAGATGAGTGAGCTTGAGAGACTTGTAATCTTGGCCTTGCGCCCTATTGTAACCTTTGTTTCAATATCAATAAAAAGCTTCTTTGAATAACTTATGTTTTGTTCTAAATTTTCGCTGCATGTTCAATATTTCTGCTTGGGACTTCTATGCGACGACCCTGTCGCCGCCGATGTAATCGGCCGTTATGAAACTGCCTTACACGGGCGCAATCTAGGCTCGTGCGGCATCACGCCTTAGCGAGGACGATCGCTCCTACGGGGGCGGGGCGTGACAACATCCAAGGAGAAAGAAGCAATTTTTACCCGCCATATTCTTTATCTACCTGCCAGCGACAAGAGTTGGATGCTAAGTACGAGAATGATACTACTCCTGAGGCTGTGGAGGTGATGCGTCAAGAAGCTGAACGCCGAGTCTTGGCGACTGTGGAGACTCGATCTGAAGACTTGAAGCATCGGATCGAAGAGCTTTCTGCCAATCCCTGTGATGCTTAGCGATTGTAGTCTCTCTCTTTTTTTTGGCAACTTTGCTGAGGATGTAATCATTTACTTTTGAAATACAAAATAAAGAATTTTCTGGTATGTTCATCCTTACTGTCATGAACTAGCGATTTGTGTGGACCTATTATCTTTTGCGCACCTTGGTTTTTAGGTACAGATAATAAGTTTGAGAGGACCGACATATTCGCTCAGAGATAATATGGACGTGGCAAATATGGGGTTCAAACGACGGAGACTTCCTACTCAGAGGTGTTGTGGACGTGGTAGGAGTGACTCTGGGGGGATACACGAAACTACTCAGAGGTAATATGGACATGGAAGTTGTAAAACCCCTAAATTTCTACTGTATTTTTTTTTTTGGTACTGATTTAAAATTTGTATTGTGCGTCGCATAATCGTATCGTACGTCACGCGCGACATTTTGATTTTTCGAAATTGCTCGACGAGTGCGAATATGTGCGAGCGTACATATTTTTGGAAAAACATTTTATTTATTTCAAAATATTATATAATTATTATTCTTGCTATAAAAAGCCCTTTTGTTTTAGCAATTATTAATCATAAATAATATTTTATTATATACTAGGAAAAGCATGTATGCATTATTTGTGCATACATATATTTCGTAAGTATTTATCGGTCTCTTTTAAATAAAAATATAATTTTCAAAATTTATTAAAATTAAAATTTTATTATTCAAAAAGATATTTAAATATTTATTATTTTCGAAATTATTATTATAGGTATTTTGGAAAATATATTTTTGAATTTTATTGGCGATTTAAATCTTGATTTGATTCCATAAATTTATTTAAATAGTTAAATATTGAAGTTTAAATTATCCCATTTGAATTTGAACTAAAAATTTAATTTGATTTAAATTAGATTTGATTTGGATTTGGATTTGTATTTGGATTGATTGATTTAAACTAATTTGTAGATTATCTACATAGGGTTTAAACAAACCCAAACTTTATCCTAATGGGAATTCCCACATCCTATAAGTAGGCAGGTACTCCTCCAAAATTCTCTCCACCACCAAATTTTCTACCCCATTGTGTATCGTGTCCGTGCATCCCATCCACTAAATTTTTCCCCATTACAAATACATGATTTTCCCCGTCCGACAAGCCGGACGTCCACCTCGTGTCGGGACACACCCCCCGACACGATAAAATTTTCTAAACCTATCCCGACAGCCACCCAGCCATATGCCGTTGCCGCCATATCCAGTTCCCCGATACCACCCTCAGCCACCGTCAACACCCTATCCCGTCCCCCGTCGACCCACGACCAACACCCTCACCAATTCCGTCCCCGTCTCCATCATCACCACTGGCAACATCATTCCGACACCCCCAACCATCGCCCAAACCAGGACACCACCACCTCCGCTGTCCACCGACCGCCACCATCGCATTCATCGCCATTACTGAACCGCACCCAACTCCAGCCTCCCGACATCCACCGACCGTTTCTCCGTCACCACCACTGCCATCGCCACCATCCGCCACCTCCCCGTCCGAAAGTGCAAAACCCCCAAAAATAGAAAAGAGAGAGAGCAAATCGAAAGCCAGAACCCTAACCTGACTTTCTCCGGCGACCCGACGACACTCATCCGTCGCCTCCGGCAATCACCAGCACCGGAACCCTAGTCGAGCTCAGCGCCTGGCCGGAACCCTAGCTCCTCCGCCCGCGCTTCGACACGAGGGCGCCGAGCCACCCACCGCCACCTGACGCCTCCGCCCTTCGGCTCCAGATCCGACCACTCCTCCCTCCGCCTGTGCGTCTCCCGCCGACGAAACGCCGCCTCGAGCGCTCGATGCAACTGCAGCCCCGCAGGACCGCGCGACCGCGTTGCCGGGGGCAGCGGCCAGATCCGCGCCGCCGCCAGTGGGCTTCCGCCCCACCCGCGGCCTCCAGCCCAAATCAGCGTCGGCCACGCCGCGCGCGCCGGAGTCGAGACTTCCCCGCCGCCGAAGTCGGCACCGTCCGCCGCCGTGCGCGCCACCACGCGCGACCGCCCCTCTCACCTCTCCGATCCGTCGCCGTCTACTGACGAGCAGCCGCCGCCCCCACTGTAAGCTCCTCCCCCTTTTTCCGCTCCCTCCTTCTTCTTCTTTCCCACGGGTTCTTCTCACTGGAGAAGAAACCTTTAGGTCACCCTTCCCTTTCTCTTACTCTCTCTCTCTCTCTCACAAGTCGAATGGGGAAAGCAAGAATTGGGTTTTTTTTTTTTTTTTTTTTTTTTTGTTAGTAATTTATTTTTACTGAATCATCAGTATTATTATTATTATTATTATTACTATTATTATTATTGTTATATTTAATTAATATTGGTACTGTGTAACCAAATATATGTAATTAATTAATATTTTGGTTAGGGAGAAGGTTATAAAGAGTATTAGAATTATTATTATTATTATTCATTATTATTATTATTATTATTATCATTAGTTTTTTTTATTATCATTATAATTATTATTATTAGTATTATCATTTTTATTAGTATTAGTATTTTATTATTATTATTACTATTATTAAGAATATTATTTTTCTTATTAAAAAGGGTAGAAATAATTATGTATAAATATTTATAAATATGTATAGACATGGGTTCTTTTAATATTCAAATTCTTATACAAAATTTTGTAGCATCCAATTATAAAAAGGTATTCTAGTATTTTATTATCAAATAAATAAAGATATGATTAATCTATTTTTACAAACAGGGAATTTTGCCTAAAAATATATTTATTTTAGTTTAGTTTATTTACCAAAATTATTTTTGCTAACAAACATCTAGTCTTAAGTATTAGAAATACTTTTCTAAAAAAATGTATAAGTATGTATTCACCACAAAACTCCCACCTTGATATCCCCATTGATCATTACTAATTTTATTTCTTCACCAATTTATGACTAATGACACGTTCATATTATCTCGTGACTCTCGGACCATTACACATCGAACATGGCTACTGAACAAACAGGACTTGATGGAACACTGCACCACATCAGGCGACTCACCAGGCAAGACACCTTGCCTTTACTGCTTAAATTTTCTGCTCAATATCATGCATGTTTTAGTTGTTTCTTTTTAAATTATATGTAAATGCAAATTACTATATTTTATACAATTGGCTTAGAGTTAAGGGACTACCGTCAAATTTAGTGTGTCTCATTGACATGTCACGATGGTACACGAGTTGTGTGTGAGAGTTGTGAGTATCATATAGTGGTCACTTGCGTGTTGGCTGATCACCCGTGCGCATGCGTAGGAATAACTGTCAGTAGAGGCATGTTAGAAGACTTGACAGTTATCTATTATAAACTCGTGTTGTGGAAATGACATGTGTTGGTGTGTCGTGGTTACGATGCACGTATAGTATCATTGGGGGGAGGGGACAGCTACTAGCGTAGGGGCTACTTTTATACACATTTTTGGGAGATAGTGTCTCGGATGAGCGCTACGTGTTACCCGGCCGATAGTGTCTCGGATGAGCGCTACTTGTTGGCCACTCTTTATTACATGCTTGAGACAGCCCCTGCGTAGAACGTTGTCCTCTAAATTGAATTACACATAGAATGGTTAGGAACCCTTACCCATGCATACTTTTCTGTTGAGCTTATTTATTCAGTTTATCGGCATGATATTATGTGTCTTGTTACGTCCCTCTGAGGACCTGGTTTTTCCCCAGGTGTGTGTTTCGTGACTTCTTGCAGGTGCTTTAGCTAAGGCCATTCCTTCCCTCGTGATGATTGCTATTGGACTCGTCACTTGCTCTCGCTTGCTAAATTCTTTTCTTGTATATTTTTCTCTATTTAATTTGGTTGGTAGTGGACTTTGTCTCCGCCCAACTATTATGTACATGACAAACTCAAAGTTGGCTTATATCATTATTTATCTTTGTGGATGAGATTTAGTTGTCTTGGATTACTACATTTACAGCTTATGTATATATACGAGTCGTATATTTACTCGTATGTATACAGCTGGCATAATACGTTTCTACTCCTACTATTTTGGGACTGGGGCGTTACAGAAGTTCAGTGATCGATGTACGACAACGCGGGAGTTGTCTGTACGGGATATTTACTCAGAGGTAATGTGGACATGGTAAACATGATAAGTAGCACAATCCTACGCGGTGTAAGATTCCGCTTTGCAGGGTATAGAGGAGCAACTCAGAGGTAATATGGACGTGGTTGTTCTTCTACTGGAGATAGAATGCCACGAAACAACTGGGTTCCGAAAGTATAGGATTTTGTGAAAGGGAGGTGTATGTGAGCTCTGATGATCAGGTCCACTGATTCTCTTACTAGGCAGAGATGGAAGTACATATCTGAAAGATGTCAAGAGTAGTACTTCTTTAGGAACTTGCCGTTGATGGGCATCATGAATAAGTTCCCGTTTGGTCGGGCGAGGCGGTAAGCACCGTTTGAGTATACCGTCTCTATGATGAAAGGTCCCTCCTACTTGGGCTTAAACTTTTCTGGTGTTTTGTGAGTCAACACCATCGGCCTCCTTGCTGCCAGGACCAGGTTGCCTACTTGAAAAGTCCTCTGCTTGACCTTTTTGTTGAAAGCCTGTGAGATACGGGCTTGATAGAGTTCGATACGCTGTTGAGCTAGGAGACATTTTTCGTCAAGTGCCTCCAATTCTCGCAGACGACGACGTTGATTGTCTTCTTCTGTCAATTGGTTTGTGATCGCTACACGGAGTGAGGGTATCTAGATCTCGAGAGGCAGTACCGCTTCACTTCCGTAGACTAAGAAGAATGGTGTGTTGCCCGTCGGAGTCCGTACCGTTGTACGGTAGGCCCAAAGACATTCACCGAGCTTTTCGTCCCAGTCGTGTTTGTTGGATGACACGACCTTTTTGAGTAGCCTGACGATAGTCTTGTTAAAAGCCTTGCCAATCCGTTCGCTGCCGGATTGTAGGTGGCTGATGCCACGTTCTGAATATGATTCTTGTCACAGAATCTGCTGAAAGCATGGCTGATGAACTGTGGATAATCCTACGGGGTATCCCGAAACGGTAGATGACTTGATGCTTGATGAAGCTGATCACCCTAGAGCTTTTCACTTCCGTCAGTGGAACTGCTTCTGGCCATTTGGAGAAGTAGTCGGTGATGGCTAGGATGAAGCGATGTCCACTCGAGGAAGGAGGGGTGATAGGTCCCACAATGTCCATGTCCCAAGCTTCAAAGGGCCAGGAGGCAACCGTAGGATGTAGTGGTTCCGATGGTGTATGGATAAAGTCAGCATGAAGCTGGCAAGCATGGCACTTTTTAGTATAGTCGACGGCGTCGGCTGCCATGGTTGGCCAGTAGTAACCCATGCGTCGCAGTCGATCCTGCAACTTAGGCCCGGGTTGGTGAGCCCCGCAAGTTCCGTCATGCGCTTCTCAAAGGGCTTCGGCTGCTTCTTCGGTGGATAGACATCGAAGGAGAAGTCCATTGTAGGAACGTCGGTACAGCATTTTAGTAGCTGTATCATAATAAAATCGAAGGAAATGCCTTCTGACTGAGACGGCTTCCTTCGGGTCTTCTGGAAGAATTCTATAGACAGCGAAGTCGATGAACGAAAATCTCCATTTTTAGGACAGACCAAGTTTCGACCAACTATCGTGACATAGTGTTGAGTCCCGAGGGGTGCTGCTAATGAAGCTGTGAGGCCAGCCAGAGCATCAGCCTCCAGGTTTTGTAGCCGAGGTACGTATTCTATGAAGAACTTGGTGAAGGTTGAGATAATTTTCAATGCAACTTCATGGTAAGGAACCAGGTCTTCATGACGAACTTCGTACTGCCCTCAGATCTGGTTAACGACGAGTTTTAAGTCGCCATAAGCTTCCAGATGATCCACCCCCAGCTGTTGTGCCAGTTGGAGTCCCATGATGAGAGCGTTGTACTCGGCAACATTGTTGGAGCACGGCTTTGAAAGGGAGTAAGCACGCTGGATGACCAGCTAATCGGGGGAGACTAAGACCACCCCCACTTCTGCGATGATTTGGCCTTTGGAGCCTGTTCTCGAAGCACCATCAAAAAATACCCGCCAGACGGAGTTTTTTTCGGCGACGTTGGATTCTTGGACTTCATCCGGGATGTCTTCATAAAATCTGGAGGACTCTGGGATCGGGTATGCGGCTAAAAAGTCGGCTAGAGCTTGACCCTTGACGGCCTTCTGTGGGACGAATACCATGTTATACGGTGTCAACAGGATTGCCCATGTAGCTAATCGGGAGTTCAATGATCCCGGTTTCGTCATGAGAACCCTGAGTGGATTGACTCGGGAGATGGCATGAATTGTCTGGCCCAAAATATAATGGCGAGTCTTCTGGATGGCGAATACCAAAGCCAAACATTCCTTTTCGAAGGGGTTGTACCGGTGTTCAGCCCCGATCATTGTTCTACTAAGGTAGTAGATAGCTTGCTCGTAGCCTGCATCGTTGTTCTGAGCCAACAAAGCGCCGAGGGAATGATCCATGGCACGGACGTAGAGGAGAAATGGTTTGCCTGTGACGGGTGCCACCAGGACTGGTGGGCTCGTCAGATAAGCTTTGATATCATCGAAAGCTTTCTGGCATTCTTCTGTCCAGACGTAGGAGATTCTCTTCTTCATGAGCTGGGTGAAGGGTTGACATTTTTCGAAAAGGTTTGCTATAAACCATCGGATGTATACAAGACGTCCTTGCAGGCCTCGAAGTTCTCGGAGGTTCTTCGGAGGGTTCATGTCAAGGATGTAGCTCCCCTTCCCGGAAAATTTTTGAAAATATTTTTTCATTATTTATTTGATTTAAATGATGATTTTTAGATTTTATAAATAATTATTTAGTTAATTATTACGGTAGATGATTTTTAATCATGATTAAATTTGGAGTACAAGGTGACTAGAAATCGTGGCACTGATAGTGCAGTGGCGTACCTAGACTAGTGTATTAGCCATGCCAAGGAAGACCGAGCCATAGTGATGTCCTAACTAGAAAAACCAGGCCAAGTTATGACATGACCATTATAAATAGTTTAATTATTCATTATTAATATTATTTGACGTCTAGGTGACCTGGTCGTACCAAACTAGTCAAACTGGACCCGAACTGAGCCCAAGTCCATGTAGTCATGCGGTACGTCCAATGACATTCGTGTTGACGTACGTTGGTATGATTGTGTCGTATTCCATTTAGTGATCTAATAAATATTTCTAGGTATTCTTATTTATAATATTATAAATATTATTATTATTTGATATTCAATGATATTTGTATAAAATAAGTCCTTATGCATTTTTTGGATTATTAGACTGTGCATGATGGTATATACGCCATTATCGGTTTATTGAATTTCGTTATTATTATTATTACTGAGGTTATATAATATTAATATTATTATTGTGGTTATTAAATATAAATTATTTATTATTATTGGTTATTATCATTTTATTATTTATCAAAAAAAATATGTGTATATATAAATATATAATATTATAAATGTGTATGTGTACATATATATAAATATATAGATTATATATATAAATGTGTATGTGTACGTATATATAAATAAATAGATTATATATATATATATATATATATATATATATATATATATATATATATATATATATATATATATATATATATATATATATATATATATATATATATATATATATATATAAATATATATATATTATATATATATATATATATATTTTATATATATATATATATATATATATATATATATATATATATATATATATATATATATATATATATTCATATTATATACGTGTGTGTGAATGTATATAAATATATATTGAATAGTGTACGTATATGTACATATAAATATACATTATATATGAATATATATATATATATATATATATATATATATATATATATATATATATATATATATATATATATATATATATATAAATATAAATAGATAACATTGAGATTTGTATTTCCTCTTAAAATATTATTTAGATTTTTGGAGATTTATTATATAGGTAAATATATATATATATATATATATATATATATATATATATATATATATATATATATATATATATATATATATATATATATATATATATATATATATATATATATATATATGTGTGTATGTGTATGTTATATATAAAAGAAAAGGAAATAAAAAGAAAAACTAATTAATAACCGGCCCAGTGAGCCCCACAGGAGCAGAAGGCCAAGCCAGCTGAAACTTCAGCCCATACAAAACCCCCCATCAGCCCGAGCAACGAGCCCCTTAACTGAGAAACCCGAGCCCGGCTAACACCATATATCACCGCAGTATAAATGCAAGGGAGCGAACGAAAGGGAGAAAAATTCACGAAACCCTAACCTCCTTAAACCGCCACCACCCACACCTGCGCGCCGGGGACCTCGATCGCGCGCCACCCTGCGCGCCACCCGCCGTCGGCACCACCGCCGCGCACGGCCGAGGCGAGCGGACAACAGCGCGCGCGCGGGTAGCAGGACAGCAGCAGCCTTTGCGAGGCCTACTTCGCGAGGCAACCACGACCTCCACCCTCATCCGTTTCACGAACGGATTCTTCGGGTACAAAGCTAACCTATACCTCTTCATATTCATGTGTTAGGTTAGATTTAAATCGAACTGAAATCGAGTTGGAAATCGACACGAAGTCGATCAAAAACCCGTTCGAAAACAGAGCATAAGACAGCCCAATCACCCGTATTCGAGGATCGATTTCGATCGATCTAGTGACCGTTTAGAAATTCCACTTGAACACAGTTATAGATAACATATAGGGCTTCACGACCCAATTTACAGAAACCGATTACATCGACTACACGCCGATAAATCGGATCCCAAAGTTTGACAAAAACCTGTTTTAAAAACTAGAAAATTTGTCCGATACGACGTGCGTCCCGCCAATCCGGGTGACATGGCCGCGAACCGAAAGCATAGAAAGGTGCGTAACGGCTTCGTGGACATGTGGGCTTTGGCGGAATTCAAATTGGTTGCGTGTACGCGACTAATTTGATGCGTATCCGTCAAAATTCACCGTATCGACCTCTGTGCAAATTTCCCAATTACTTTGTGTACGCTCGTCAGATCGAGATGAAACTTGTGCCAACAGGACCGTATCATTTTTCTGGTCATGTATGCCAAGTTTGGTCCGATTCTGAGACAGTTGATCGGATCGTCGTTTCGTGGGTCCCACGATCCGATTCAACGGGCAATTTTGTGCACGGCCCACCGGAATCCAAAATTGGACATACCGTTGGGTTCGTATCATCAAAACAAATCCGTAAACATGTAGTTTGACGACTTTAGAGACCATTGACCCTGGCATGCTTTTCGGTGCAAATCGGGTCCTACGGCGGACACCATTTTTGCCCAAAATTATCGTTTTGCCTCTGTGTCCAGAATTGGACTTAAGGACAGACAATCCTAGCTAATTTGACTATTCTGAGAATGTTGGCAATGTCTGTTTCAGCTTTTGGAGACAATTATGATGATTTAGACTCATCAGCTTGGCAGTTGACTGTATTTTTGTTGGATCTGCGTGCAACCTCCAGGCAAGATACCTTGTCTCCCTCTATAGTTTACTTACATGCAAATTTATATCATTATATAGTTTACTAGTTGATTGTTTATATGTGATTTGTATATCATGCCTGCTAGTATATATATAGCCTTGTTTATATTTAGCTTTGTAGTTCATATTGGATATACATACATATATAGTTCTTGTTCATAGTTAACTTTGTAGTTCATATTGGATTGGTTTTCTTGTGTATCGTGATTGGGTCGTGTCGTGTCATCACTTGTACTTGGACTGAGTCGCATCGTATTATAGGATGAATAACGGAACTGCTGTACCTTGAAATTCTTGAAGCTAACCTGCTAGTCCATATTAGGGGCGAGGGTTAGTAGTTAAGCTAACCTACGAGTCCACACCAGGGGCGAGGGTTAGTAGTTAAGCTAACCTGCGAGTCCACATTAGGGGCGAGGGTTAGTAGTTATCTGTCCACACCTGCGAGTCCACACTAGGGACGAGGGTGATGCTAGCCTGTGAGTCCACACCAGGGACGAGGGTTAGTAGTATATGGTTCACACCTGCGAGTCCACACTAGGGAAGAGGGTGATGCTAGCCTGCGAGTCCACACCAGGGACGAGGGTTAGTAGTATATGTTTCACACCTGCGAGTCTACACTAGGGACGAGGGTGATGCTAGCCTGCTAGTCCACACTAGGGGCGAGGTCTAGTAGTTGATCAAACCTGCGAGTCCACACTAAGGGCGAGGGTTTGAGTATTCGATTGGTTATCCGTTGACATCGTGTTCTCTTGTTATCCTCCAGCAGTTCGTTTAGGCGTAGTGGTTCTTCCAATCGTACATGGTCGTATTTTTGTGCTGATTGGTCTTTTTTTGTTTATTTTCTGTATTTTCTTTATTGCATGATAAACTGCTAGATAGGCATGTTTTTATGTATCTTGCTATGTCCCCTGAGGACCTGATGATCTCTTCAGGTTTAGTGAGTGCATGGAGATAGCTATTAGTTCTGGATGACGGATGGGATGATACGCTTGCGGGATTCAGGTATCGTGTTGTATTTATTATCAGCTCGTGCTTTCATACCTTATCATGAGATATCCTGTTTCCTGATTCAGTTTAGACTCTTGTTACTTTATTAGAGTCTTATCGGACATATATGCTAGTGGGCTGCAGACCACGACCCATACTTGTTCATTCTTGATTATTATTCTTATTGTGGATTGAGATATAGATTTGTTTGCCATGATTAGGCCCATTGCCATAGCCGTGACAGCATTTACGTATTCGAGTCGGGCTGGAGTCCGCTTGATGCGTAGCTAGCTTGCTCACGCTTTCGCGTCCGAAAAGCGGGTACGGGTCGTGACAAAGGATGGCTTTGGTCTTCTCGGGATAGACATGAATGCCTTTCACCGTGATAATGAAGCCCAAGAACTTTCCGCTAGAAACTCCAAGGAAGGATTTAGCGGGGTTCATCTTGAGTTGATGCGCTCGCGTGAGATTGAAGACTGTCCTTAGGTCTTATAAGTGATCACCTTTGAGACGGCTCTTGACGGCGATATCATCAACATAGCATTCAACTGTTTTGCGTAGATGCTGACGGAAGATGGTACTCATAGCTTGTTGGTACATAGCACCAGCATTTTTTAAACCAAAGGGCATTACTGTGTAGCAAAAAACCCCTTTTGGAATCCTGAATGACGTGTGTTTTGCGTCATCAGGGAATATTTTGATCTGGTTGTAGCCCGAATACCCGTCCATGAAAGACATACATTCGAAGCCACATGTATTGTCGATCATCACGTCAGTGGTCAGAAGCGGGAATTCGTCTTTCGGGCAAGCAGTGTTGAGATCACTGAAGTCGATGCAGACTCGTATCTTCTCATTTTTCTTGGTGACAGGGACGACATTATCCACCCAATTCGGATGTTGCTCTTCACGGATGAACCCGCTGGTCAGGAGTTTGTCCACCTCTTGATCGATAGCGTTCATGATGTCAGGACGAAAATGTCGTTGTTGCTGCTTTATAGGCTTGACATCAGGTAAGATGTTAAGTCTATGCATCGCGATCTGGGGATCAAGTCCCGGCATATCTTCGTAGCTCCAGACGAAGACGTCGATATATTCTTTGGCCAATTGGACTAAAGACTCCCGGTCTATTCCCTTTAGACTCTTGCTGATGAAGATAGGTTTGGAAGAAGATCCATCCCCAAGGTCGATCGCTCGACTGCATCTTCGGTAGGGGTTTCGCGTAATTCAAAACGAGACTCCCACTGCGGTCCTAAGCGTTGACCCCAAGGTTCTTTCTCGAAGAATTTTGGCGTTTGGTCATCACCTTCATCCTCTCGAGATTGTGCAGATGCCATGTTGACTGATAGCACCTTCCTGAAGATTGGGACGATACTGGTATCAGAATCCCAAGTTGATGCTTCAGATGAATGAGAGTGCTCCACTTCTTCCGCTTATGAACTCTCTGGAGTTGTCGGCGGCGTGACATAGCCCACCCCCCGTCGAGTATGATGATAGTAGTTCTGCGGCTTCCCTTCAGGTGTTGGGAGTCGGAGGGGAAGACGCCGACTTTTGCCATAGTTCAGGCCCTTGTTGCTTTTCAGATCGTAACCCATCTTTTGGATGAGGTATTTTGCCTTGTCCGTGTACCGATAGACTTGTATTCTGCCGGTATGCGGTTCTGGCTTGATTGGCGGGAGGTCTTGATGACGTTTGACTTTGCCGAAGATGATTGTTTCTTCGTCCAGGTTCCGCGGTGGGACTATAAAACAGACTCCTTGGGACGGGACTACTCGATTTACATAATTGACGGTCGTTATTTGTGTTTGTAACGACCGTAGAGCGTTATCTAGTGCATACATGGCATTCCAATGTGGAAGATTAGAATAATTGAAAGACACTCTATTATCGATAAAATACGAGATTTTATCTCGTGGGATTACATTGTCAAGAGAAGGTGCATCTATGTCAGCAGATATGTATTCTCCTAACTCTTCATCCGTGAGCACTGGGGCTGGTTCGGAAGAGCTCATCACAGACTTGGCCTTGGGCTCTGAGAGGGTTCCGTGGGCCTTCTCGTGCAGCTTGAGTGAGGCCGAAGATTGTGGAGGCTTGCCTCTAAGATGCACCTTCAGGGGTGCCTCCACTGCGCCCTCGGTGACTGGTGCCTTCCCTTGTAGTTTTACCACAAGGGGAGCCAACATTTGGGGAGGTTTTCCTTTGAGTCGTACTTCAAGGGAGCTTCGGTGGATGTTCTACCTAGAGAAGTTGGTGCATTTCCAGGTAACTTGATTGTCATGGGAGGCAGTGTTTGAGGCGGTCTTCCTTTGAGGCAAATTTTTAGAGGAGCGTTGGAAATCATCTCTGTCTCCACGTCTGTCTCTGTCGCCGCTTCTGCTTCGTCATCAGCATCATTGGCTTCTCATTCATCGAGCGACTTATATAAGCTAGCATCGGTGAAGTAGGCTTCGACCCCTTTGAAAGGGTCAATGTCGGCGAACTCTGTTCAGATAATATTGTTAGTGGACACGTACTTCATACATTGGTGGAGTGTAGACGGCACCACCATGTACTCGTACAGCCACGACCGACCTAGAAGGAGGTTGTAGTTGACGTCGGCGTCTACGACATAGCAAGTCACTTCGGTTCGGAGATTACCGATATGACATTTAAGTCAGATTTTCCCCAGCAGTTCACTTTTGCTAGCATTGAAACCGCTAATTGTAGTGTTGGAAGGCGCCAGACGATGCATCGGGATTCCCAATGTTGAGAGCAGAGTCTTAGGGATCATGCTGAGGGAAGACCCTGGATCAATCTGAATTTGCTTCACCTTGATGGAGCCCACATACCCTGTGTAATACAGCGGCATGTTGTGTCGGTTGTGCTTGAGCAGCATATCTTGTTGGGTGAAGGTTATGTTGGGGATGACCTTCGCACAATGGCAGTACGCACATATTTTTGGGAGATCCTTATGCTGCTTAACCTGACTGATGAAGGACTCAGCATCCTTCAAGGCTTCACAGAGAGCTTCGCGGGTGTCTTTGGAAAGACGAAGAAGCTCGAACAGAGATAAGCGGACAGGAGTACCGGCAAGTTGCGCCAGTATGTCAAAGTTGTGGGGCTTGGCTAGTCCCGAAGTATTTTCTCTTCGCAAAGGCTTGTCGAAGCGGGCCTCTACGTGCTTCTGTTTATTGGTTGCTGGAGGTTTGGATGGACCCTCTTCCTGGGCAGCAGGGGTGGTGCAGGAAGGCACCACCTCGACGACAGCTTCGTCAGGTTCGACATTCTGCTGTGAATGCGTTTGTACAGGAAGTGTCTTTTCCGTGGAGGAAGAGACCATGCGGCAAGACTTGGTCTTATTGCCCTTGGTTTTGGAGGCAGAGCGTACCCCCGGTTGAGTAACTTCGGAGACGAGATCTGGGTGAACCCATATGATCTCTCCCCGAGATGTGGTAAGTGGGATGAGTCCACTCATGTTGTCACGGGTAGGTGGTAGGTTGACCACCTCCATTGTCGTCTTTAGGATGGGGACAACGCCATCGTGTGCTGTGGTTGGCGGCAAGGTGCCAAATTGGAGCGACACCAGGTTGGCCGAGACTGTCTTCTCCTCGTAATCGACGGAGATGACATTCACATTGATCATGTGCTGGATGTAATTCTTGAGGATGTAGCAGTCCTGAGTTGGATGTCCGACAAATCGATGGTAGTGACAGTACCTCGGTTGTCCACTCTCCCAACCTCGTCGGGACGCTTCGGGTTCGGTAATTTAATCTTATCACCCTGCTTTAACATCTCGAAAAGTTGCAAGGTGTCTTCGTCATTGAAGGAGTAGACCTCTTTTGGCTTCAATACAAGCAGAGGCTTTTGAGTATGTGCTTGTGCGTTTTAGAAGCATTGACAGTCAATGCCTGTTTTTCCTTTGTCTCACGTCCAGGGTTGCTGGTAGCAGGCCGCTTTCCCTTGTCCTCAAAGGCAGGGAAACTGACTCCCAGAAGGCGAGCATTGCATGCCTTCTTTTCAGCTGCTTCGGCCTCAATAATCAATGAGCTCCAGTCGGGAGGAGGCGTGGAATTGAGCCAGAGCTTGATCGCAGGGAGCATGTTCATGCTGCAGGAGGAGAGGAGTGCGTATTCTTGCATACCCGGGGGCAACCTAAAACAAGCCTATCGAAATCGTTCGATGAATGCTCGAACGGTCTCTTTTTCCGTTTGTCGTACCTCTATAAGGGATGCCACCGTCATGTCTTTCCCTCCGTCATAGAAACGATCGAGGAAGAGGCGTGTCAAATCATCAAAGGAAGATATGGAGTTGTCAGGGAGACTGCAGTACCAGTCGTAAGCCACTTCCTTCAATGCCCCGACAAACAGGCTGGTGAGTAATGCGTCATCCTTCGGGAGGTGTCCCGTTTGAGATTGGAAGTACGTCAAATAACGGCGTAGAGAATCTTTTCCGTCGTATGGCGTTAGCGTTTGTGGTTTTTACTTGGGAGGATAAACCACTTTGTTCCATTCGAGGGGGTATGGTTACGGGATCCCTATCTTCTGGCGCTCCTCCTGTCTGTTCTTTGACTCGAAGCATTCACGCAAGTCCCTGATCATTTCAACCACGTCTTCCGTGGAGCTGAGAGTCGGAGAAGGTGGAACAGTCGAGAGTTGTACATTTGAAGGTTCTGATACCCGAGATGCTTTGCGGCAATCGGTATTCAAAGATGCCCGTTGAAGGGGCGCACTTGATTGCCCGTTAGCTCCTGGGTCAGGATTGATGGAAGGTGCCCTGGCCAAAGCTGACCGTATCTCAAACACTGCTTGAGTCAGTATTTATATGGAGGCAGAGAGGGTTTTGAGTCCTGTCACGATCCGCTACCCAAATTGTTGGGCCGGGCCGAGTCATGTCCAGCCTACGCTTGAGATAAAACGTAGTAAGCTATTCCAAAGGTATGAAAGTAAGACTAAAATGTGCTAACAGTTTTAGAAGTAATAAAGAGTCATAAATGCTCCAAACACAAAAGTCAGCTCATATAATAGTAAGTCCAAGTACAAGTCCGAAATATAAAGCTGGATACAGGTCCAGTCAAAAAATACATAGTCTAATACATGACTACTCTCAAAAGTTCAAAATGTAAATAGACAACTAGACGAGTTTCCTCGCAGGTACATCCTCGTAAGACAAAGCCTGGTCCTCGGCAGTAACTCCATAATATGAATCACAGAGCAACTCCTCCTTAGTAAGTATACCTACAACGTTATCCTGTCAGGACGGGAGCAAGTACTGTTTCTAGCAAACTAATATACGAAACATGAAATGAACATAAGAGGAATAAATTGGAAACATGGCATCTCATAATCTATCATGGCAAGGACACATATGTCATATAGACAGATGTATATGTAATGTTTAAAACTGTAGCAGGTACGTGATCGTCAATAGGTGTACAATGTGCAGGAGCTCATAATGAAATGTACTTCCGTACAAGTGATAAGGAGATAGATGTACATACGCACAAATTCGCTTTGAAATAAAGCCTACGGCGCAGTAATCATATAAAATAAAACTTTGCTCGGTACATACGTACGGAGAAGGGGGCATGATCACGTACTCTACTATCAGTTTCCCCATAACCCAGATTCTAATCATGTGAGAGATCTATAAAGACTGTTCTAAGCATGGTAGTGACTGAAAGTACAACATGTGAAGATTTAACTTGCTACCCCAAGGATCAATATTTAACATGGTTGGATTCGTAGTTCATTATTGTAACAGTATGTAAAGTTTGTAGAAGTACTTGCCTTTAGTAAAGCAAAGCAGCGATAAAAATGCTATAGATGCCTGGTGACTCGTCACTGTAGAAATAAATACATAAACTTAGTTTTTACACTAAGTTAAAAACTAAAACACTAGTGGTACAATACGACTTTCTGACTGGACACCGAGCCAAATGATGACTTTAGCATAGAAGACCAATGTGGGGTGACACAATACCCTAACTAACTTTCTAGGGCCTTTATACTAGTGCGGGGTGAGGTCCAATATGTCTATAACACAAAACACTGAAAGTCGTAATTATTTGATAAATAAATCAAACTGTACACTATATTCCAATAATTTTTGAGATAGACAAAAAGCTCAATTTTTCATAAAATAAAGTACCAAAATGATCCTTGTTAATTATAGAAATTTATACTAATTTTTCTGAAATTTATAAACTTTCATAAATAATTATTAAAAATAAGCAAACATATATATACTGAAAATGAGTTCTGTTTTTCTATTTTTATAAAATACCAAAAGCACTTATTAAATGCTGGAAAAATTATAATAAATTATCTAAATTAACATAGTATTTAAATACAATTTTTTCTAGATTTTTACAGCACTTAAAATATATATAAAAATTCAAAAACAGTAAGTAACACTTTCTGGAAAATAATTAATTAATTATTTACTATTTTGTCCATGTATTCGAAATTGAACCGAATTCCAAATACAGGACCCAGAGCCATGAATCAAGTCCAATATGACTTGTACAGACTCTGAATGTATTAGACATAATTGGGCCCAAAAACCCATGCTAGGTTTGGATATCAATTGGTCATAATCAATAAAATATAGGAATTTAAATATAAATAATATATTTTAAAGTGGTAAAATTGCAAGTCACAAAATATACAATAAAATAACTTGTGAAATTTTACATAATAATATTTTGTACAAGTAGAATTTGAAATACATATATAAATATACAACAATATATAAATATATATATATAAAAGAATACTAAATATAAAACATATAATAATTATACATATATATATATAAAAGAATTTGCCTTGCACGACTTGGTTGCGAATGCTGCATATGCGCCCAAGTGAGACAAGGACTTAGAGGGTCGGCTCGTTCCTGGCACAGAAGCACCCGAGTCAACTTTGTACAGCTTACCATCAGCAGCGTACATGATTGTGAGCGCATGCTTCTGGTTTCCCGTTGGCATAGCACGTTTGAGGCGCATGGCCCGTGTCATCTTAGACTTTTTCGTACCAGCCCGCTGGGACGCATAGTACTCAGAGTCCAAATTATCCTTGCCATGACAGCGAGTGAGTCTGTCAAAGACAGAGACCTTCTGCGGCATACCAAAGTTCATGCGAGGGCGTTAGATGCGCCCCTGCTCCGTCGGCAGATCTTCCTTGACTAAGAAGGAAATGATTGGGGAATGTGGTCAGCACCACGTTTTCTCGAGAGATGCGCTACACCCGTGGGCACATCCTGGCTGCTGAGAACGTCAGCGAGAAGGGTAGGTTGCATCGACGCATCCCCTTCGGTGATGGTGCTAGGGGCCTCCACCTTGCGTACCCAGGCTTGGCGAGTCTTCTTCGGCTTCGACAGCCGCTTCGAAGAACTCGCTCTGCCTTCAGAGATGAACTCCTCATACGCCTGTTGATCGAGGCGTACGACTAGTGTCTTGTGGGAGGAGCCCACCTTCACATCGTCAGATTGCGACACAGCTTTCTCATCGGAGGAGAAAGATGTCCCCAGCAGAGTCGCCAGCTTGTTTGCCATTAAAATCTTTGAGTTGGAATTTCAATTACAAATAGAACAGTGTTACAATGTAGGACTTGGATGTAGTCCTAGGAGTACACTTTTTTTTATCTGGGTACTTGTGTTGATGGAGCGAGTGGTAATGCGTTGACTCCGTTGACGATCTGATGACGACTTTAGATTCTCTGAAGGTCTGGGTTGCTCTGGATGCCGGAGCTTTGCGAGGAGGAAGAAGACGTTGAATGTCGCTTCTGACCTCTGTGGATGTGCTTCTCTCGGAGTGTGCACGTCCTTCTCTGTCCGTCGGTGTCTGCCTCTGTATGTATATCTCCGTCTCTGTGTGTGTAACAAGGAAACGATCCCTCTATTTATAAGCAGCGGGTTGGGCTGCTCATGCGCGCATATGTAGGATGCGCCTGTACGTGGGAATGCCACGTGGCTGGAGCTGCGGGAGGAGGGCGCATGGATGATGCGCCATAATTTGTGGGTTGAATCCTTCATGTTGTATTTGTGGCTGGCACGTGGAAGTGGAGAGGATCTTTCTGTTGCTGAGATCTTGGGTGGTTAACACACCTTCATAGGCTGAACTGAGTCAAAGGACACGTGGCGTATGTCCGTGGCTCAAAGATCTCGAATTTGGTGGAGAAGGATCTGATGAGCTGCGCTTGGGATCCGACGCATGAGGAGATTTAGCTCGTAATCTTTAGGAATCACGAACCAGTCTGGGCGTATGGCTTTTTGAGGCGCATGCGGGGCTTCAGTAGCATGGCCGGGGAGGCACATGCAGCGACTTGACTTCTGTGGTCAGAAGTAAGTCAGAGGCGCATAGCTTTTGAGGCACATACAAATCTTCGGGCGCATGGCTGCGAAGGCGCATGCGAGTGGTTGGTCGGCCACCTGGCTTGTAACCGACAGAAGAAAGTAATAATGACGCTGACGTCAGCGGTGCTTCGTTTTCTGCAAAAGCTGCTGTCGCTTTGTCATTGAGGCATGGCTGTTGTCGTCTCAGACTTCAGCATTTAATGCTTTTTGATGGGCGATGAGCTTTTGAGTGGGCGCATTGCTCTGTGTCCCACAAGGAGCATAGGGACGCGTGGGGCGCATCCTTATGAGGTGCTTGGTACTGATGGGCGCGTCTATATGATGTGCGGGATCTGACCGGCGTATCTGTTACATAGCGCATCTTCATTGGTCCGGCTGTTGAGTTCTTCGAGTGCTTTAAATAGCCGTTTTGACTTGGCTAAATTCGAAGGGACAGGTTCATCACCATGAATGCAAGTTCATTGCACTAACTTGGGGAAGCTTGCCACTTGGCGCATGGGTTTGATTTACCGTGGCCTATAAATAGCAACAATTTGAGAGAGTTTTGTTGTCTCTCCTTTGACTTCTCGACGAAGATGGATTCGACTGATCCTCCTCCTTGGCAAGACGTTGTACTGTGGGTGATGGTTCTCCTTGTTCGAAGAAGCTTTGACGGTGAACTCCTTCAGAAGACTGAGATTCGCTGAGTTGGAATGGACATAGCAGTTTATGTTCGAGCCGCTTGCTGGTAGTATTCTTCTACAAGACGACATCGAGTGCCAAGTTGAATGCATGGTTTGGGTTTGATGTGCCTAAGCCTCATTATGATGGAAGAGCCCCAGGCTGGCAGATGCGCATGTGCGTTGACAAGGAAGTGATTAACTCTGACGGGGCGGAGTGATGCGCTGGGAGACTAATACGCCGGGCTGAGACGACGCGGCTAGCTGAGACGACACGGCTAGCTGAGACATCTGAGTGATGGGCCTAGTTGAGAGTAGGTTGTTACAAAGTCTTCAATTGGCATCATGTTTCTGAGACAATGTCGGACAGGCACAGCATGTTGCAAATGCTAGAACACAGACTGCTTTGGTGGTGTAGCCACTGTCTTACGGCAGCAGCAGTTGATGGCGACCGTAGCACAAGTATGTCCCGTGAGGGGCGAGTTGTGCATGATGGTCGTCTCTCCCGATCTACGTCTGTGAGTGATCACATTACATAAATCATGTGAGGAGATGTTGACACTCGTACCCTCTTCAGGTGCATGGCAAAGCCAAGCGTCAGGGTGAGTGTATGAGTGACACTCGTACCCTCTTCAGGCGTATGGCAAAGCCAAGCGTCAGGGTGAGTGTATGAGTGATGCGCCCCATGATCCAGTTTCAGCGCCTGAAATGTGCCCCGATCATAAGTAGGAGAGCAGCACGTATTGCGAGTGGAACCCACTTTATGCATACAGCCCACGTGGGCGCATGGGTTTGACACTGCAAGATTTGTCCCCTGACCTGGTTCTAGCACATGAAATGCACCCAAGTGGAAGGGGGACTTTGAGAGTTGACCCATTCCGGGTGCCAAAGCACCTGAGTCAACCTTGTACAGCTTACCATCAACTGTGCGTATGACTTTCAACGCACATTTCTTGTTTCACTGCTAGCATAGCACGTTGATGGAGCATAGCTCGTGCCGTCTTGGAGATCTTCATACTAGCCCACGAAGGCGCATAGTACTCGGAATCCAACTTTTTCTCGCCTTGACAGCGAGTGAAGAACTTGCAGCCAACCCAGAAGAAGAGAAGAACTGCTGCAACTTTTTGTGGCTCGAACGGGCTCCCTGGATAACGGGCTCCCTTTTCTTTATTTATTTTGGTGCCCTTTTCAAATGAGACAAGATGGCTCTATATATGAGACCCCTCTTCTTCTCATTTTCGATGTGGGATTAAAAGCAATATCCCTCTTTTTTCATGCTTCTACAGTCTTAACCATTCAAACAAGAAACAGTAATAGATAACATGTAAGATAAAGCAGTAAGGCGTCCTAAACGCTCAGTCAAAATGTTCTTGAGCTCTGGCTGTACAAAATATAGCCAGATGATATAGCAAGGTATACACAATTGTTATCAGTTGCAGTCTGACTTAGTTACAATTACGTAAAAGTAAGTACAAGACAATCCGACTAACGTGCCGGTGCCAAGCGACAAAAATAAAGTAAGTAGCAAAAACAAGCAGGAAAGCAAGGAACCCACTCGTGTCCTCCTGCGATCATTCCTCTAGTATTGACCATCTTGGAGATAGAAGTAAGCTGAGTCCTCGGGAACTGGCTCTAAATCTGGCCATGCAAAACCAGAGAGGTTAGACCTCTAATAGCAAGTACCACAAGGAAGCACGATATGAAGAATTAAAACCAGTAATAAGGGTTAAAAATATAATACATAAGTCTCTGCTTGCTATTGGGATTCACACAACATCACGACACTTCAAGCCAACTTCCTAACTAAACAAGGACAAAAGTTGACCCGTCATGTCCTGACATTCTGATCATCTCAGTAGTTAACAGAGTAAGTACAGTACACAGACAAATCGATTCAAACGGCAATGCAACTACTACGGCTTGCTAACTGTGAGTTCCAAGTTGTCCTGGAAATATGCAATAAGGGATTCCTCAGTTCTTACTATGTACGAGCAAGGCTAGTCTACCCAATAATCAGTTACGCCAGTCATGAATTAGACGAGTCCCAGCGGGACGCCCGTCATCAATATACAATAAATATATAAGCAGATACCACTCCATGCCCGTGTGGCAGATTTGCAGTATCTGTGGGAACCAGCCGGCATGTCGGGGCACTAATTGTCCCGGGATGGCTGCCATGTAAGAACTCGGGAATCCATTCTCTTTATGCAATCGTTATTTTATTTAACTTAATAGTCCCTATGTTGATTGAAATCCCATGCCGTGGATCATGGTCATTCAGAATGAGTACTTTCGTACAGAGTACGATATGCACAACTCTACAACGATGTCCGTGCGGTTAGGTTGTAGGTCTTACATAGCGTAATGCAACAATCAAACCTAGCCACAGAACAATCATGCCTTGACTGTAAGGTACACGTGCTGCTTTTTATAGAAACAAGTTGAAGTCTGCACGTATCCATATGCCAATATTCTGGATCGGCTAGTCGGTCACAATGGTTCATAGTTAATATGAACGTGTCTCATTCAATTTTAGTAAGACGACTAGCCAGTCTCTTTAGTTCCAACTAGGAACGCATGATCAATTATTCAGTCAGGATAAAAATTGATGTCAATTCGTGCCAAGGCATGAAAGTCAACTAGTATTTAGTATGGTCGAGTCTATAACTCTCAGGGTTAAGTTCCAGTCATTCTGGGTATCCATAAACCAATCAAGACACATTACACACTCCATACAACAATATGTATTAAAATATTAACCTATCATGATTATTTCAAGTTCATGTCAAAAAGGCGTAAGGATATAATAAAAAAATGCCATGCCGACATAAAGTGAATAAAGTATTGAACAATAGGAACACGAGGTTGGATTACGCCAAGGCTGATCTATGCCATGACTAGTCTACGCCAAAGCTTTACACTAAGGCCACCGGTTCACGCCAAAGCTTTACGCTAAGGCAAATACGCGCGTAAAGAAAGTACGCATAAGGAGTAACGTTGCGCGTAAACTTGTACGCGCAAGGGTCAAAGTTTACGTATGGATGAATACGCGTAAAGGAAGTACGTGTAATAAAGAGTAAAATTATGCGTAAAAACTCGTCTTATGCCAAGCCAAGGAGTACGCGTAATAAATGGAGTTTTACGCATGGAACTTGTACGCGTAAAGAATAGGGTTACGCGTAAAACTCGTACGCGTAAAGGGTCAAGTTTACGCGTAAAACTCGTACACGTAAAGAAGTATAGTTTACGCCTGAATGAATTTGCGTAAAAAGAACAACGTTATGCGTATAACATTGTACACGTAAAGAAATTCGCCAAGCCAAGTAGACTTGCGTAAACCGAATTCACGCTGACACGAATGATCGTGGACGTAGAGCTCGGTACTACGCGGTCACATAAAAACGTGGGCGTAAAGTCGATGCTTACGCGAGCACGTATAACGTGTACGTAAAGAATCTCTAAAACTTCATTCCTATGAAAACTTCAGTCTAAGCCCCAAATGGGATTTTTATGGGTCAGAATGGTGTATAACACAATCTCAACAATCTGGAACGAACAAAACTTGGAAACAAGAAAGTTTGATAGATCAAAATCACTGAAATTCGAAAAATAGCAATTTCTAGATCTACTAAAAATAAGGCTTCAAACTGCAAAATGCTAAGTTCTAAACTATCTTAGAATTACGAGAGGAAGATAAATGAACCATAAAAATGGATTCTCATGTGGAGCAAGATGTACTTGCCTATGGGTTTGGTAGGTGGAGAGAGTTATGAGGAAGAAGAAGAGTAAATGAGAAGGAGAAGTAATGAAGAGAGAGAAAGGGTTGGGGCTTAAATGAAGATGTGGTAGGTGGGGAGTTGGGTTCGGTTCATGATGAACCAACAAAAAAATCCGGAAACAAACCAACCCAAGCCGAACCCAAGAGCAAAACTAAAGCAGAAAATAAAATACAGAAAAATAATTAGCGTAAAATTAAAAAAATTAAATACAGAACAAATTCATGATAAATATTAAATAAATACATTCAAGCAGTACACGTATTACAATACGTATTCTGGGAACGGGGAGTGACAATGTGGGTGATTTTACTAAGAGAAAAAATGATTAATTCCAACAATGACGTAAGTTGATTTTTGTTGTGCGGGCTCGGGCTCGACACAGACTCCAGGTTGTCTCGTGCATGCATGGGAGTGTTCGGGGGGAAGGCGTGGGATAGCACTCGACTATGTTGATTGTAGGATGATGTAAAACATCAAACTCTATTTTAGAGTATTGGTGTTTTAGTCCCACATCGGATATGAGAGATGGTGAGGTCTCACTCTACTCTATAAAATAGAGCCCCTTGCCTCCTTTCCAAGATGCACCAAAGAAGAGAGTTAAGGGAGTCCGTAAAGTTCAGGAAGCCCGTTCAAGTCACAAATATTAACTGGCGAACGTTCCAGAAGTTCTCTTGAACTTGTTGGTTCCTGGAAGCGGATCGTATAGAGGCGAATCTTGCTTTGAGCAACGGTGTTTTTACACCCCAGCAGATTTAATCCTCTTCTTCTTTTGTTTCTCTGTAACTCGTTCTTCAGGTTTTAAGGCACCTACTGAGTAGGGAGGCCTAACTTTGTTCTTGAGATCTATCTCATCTGTGGCACCTACTATGTAGGCTTGCTAAACTTCTCATTTGTGGCATCTACTATGTAGGTTTGCTAAACTCCTCATTTGTGGCATCTACTGTGTAGGCTTGCTTAACTCCTTATTTGTGGTACCTACTGTGTAGGCTTGCTTAACTCCTTATTTGTGGTACCTACTGTGTAGGCTTGCTGAACTCCTGTTTTCCATCTATATCCTCGCCTCGGGACTAACAGATTGCACCCCTAATTACCATCTATGGAGATGGGACTGGTTGTGGTGGGTGCTTCCAGGTGAGAAGATTAATTAGCACCTTTATTCTATCTCGTATAAACCATAAACTTAAACATTGCCAGTGTCAAGTAAACTCTACTAGTTAATCTCACACACATATTGATATTCATTTTGACCAAGATATGGTGCAAGAACACACGACCCTGCAACAACAAAGGAGTTGGAGTTATGGTGATGGATCTCACCAAGGCCAACCACCATAATTTCCTGCTCAGTGTCCATGCTTTCATTCTCATGGAAAAAGAAGGCCAAGCCACAAACTTGGACAAACTCAAAATTGTGGATATCGAGTACAAGCGGTAAATGCACACGTGATAAAAGTTGCGTCCACCATCGGAATAAAAGTTGCTTGTATGACTGCGTTGATATAGATAGCAAGTGGTGTTCTCTACTTTTACTTTAGGCTCCCATGTGAAGAAGCACTTTTGTCCTCCCACTGTCACAACCAAATAAATGCACACGTGAATCATATACGAAGAGGAGCCAAGTACTCTCTTATTCCAACTACAATCTATTTAGGCACACTCTATAACTTACACTAATAATATACTTTTTTTTAGAGGAGCCAATGTGGCAGTATATTTTAGATGCAAATTATTATTATTTTACTTCTTCTTTTTTTTTACATCTAATAATATACTTTTTTTACATCAGCGTTGCTATAAAATGTGTTAAAAAAAATGTCCCATAGAATTATTATGAGAAATTTTGAGTGGCACCCCATTTTTGTTTACCATATTTACAGTGCACCCCATAAGTTTACAACAATGTAAGATACCTCCCATTTTTGACGTTTTTCGTCCAATATGGACGGTCAACTAGGTTGACCAAAATTTTTTAACAAAAATACCTCCGACCTGTTGTCTTCTTCACCGTATCTCTCCCTCCCTCCCCCCTCTCGCCGCTGCCCCCCCCCCCCTCCCTCCCCAACCTCGCCGCCCCCGTCAACGACCTCCCCGACCTTGCTGCCCCCCCCCCCCTCCCCGACCTCCCCGACCGCGCCGCCCCCCCTCCCCGACATCGCCGCCCCCCATCCCCGACCTCGCCGACATAGCCTTATATGCATGGAAATAAATTAAAAGGGTTTAAAACAAAGAAAGAAAGAAAGAAAAGGTGGGGATGGTTGATGCATTGGATTGTGGATCTAGAGGCCCTGGTCGGCGAGGTAGTCTCCCACCCTCTCGACGACTATGTTGCACTGTCCTGGAGTCATAGGCCCCTCATAGACGCCAAAGATGAGAGCATGGTTCGTCTTCCTCACGGTGACCCCGCCGGACCCCTTCTTCCCGCGGATGACGGCACCAGGCTCGCCTTGGATTACCATGTACTTGGCCCCCGCGAGATACAAGCCGGTGGGCGCCAGCGAGCCCGGTTCATCAAAATCGTTCATGATGGCAATGACCTCCTCGGCTTTGATCTGAGGGAAAGCGCTCTGGGCCCAGACGGAGCCGTCGTGGCCGATGATGGCCGAAGATGTTGGAGTGGGTGGGGTTCCCACCTATGTGAAGAATACCCCGGAGAGCGACGAGCGCCATACGTGTGTCGGAGAAGTTTGGGGAGTGCATGGATTTTATTTTGGTACATATATGGTAAGGAAATATATGATTGGATTTCCATATTTACTTTGATTATATATTTATATTGGACCCTTCATATAGTAGCTTTCCATATTATTGGGTTTTCAATTATGGTAAGCTAATTATGATTGGATTTCCATTAAATATATGATTGATTTATATTGGAAGTTTCCATATATATCGGCCTTCCATGTATGGGTTATCAAGGGCTTATAAAAGGGTGATACATGCTAGTTGTAAAATCATCTCAAAAACAAAGAGTGCTTTACAATCTTTGAGAGAGAGAGAGGATTAAGGACTATTGTGAAGGAGAGATTGCTTCGAATAATTTTTCGGCATCTCTTGTTCTTCGGAGTTCGCAATCAAAAAATTTCTTCTTTCAAGTGAGTTGTGGTGATCCGTGTTGGATCGGGAGGAGCTTATAGAGGGTATATTCTCTTTATTCCATTAGTGGAGGTTCTTCAGGGTTGGACTCCGATCGTTCCGTAGTTTTTTCTGCAAGGATTTTCCACGTCAAAAATCTTTGTGTCTGTGATTGTGTTTGGCATTTTTGGTTTGTGTGCTTTTGCTCGATTCTCTCGCAGGACTTTCTGGTTTGGGGGAACGGTTTTCGCGCTTCGTTTCCAACAGAGTGGTATCAGAGCTTTGGGTTCAAAGAAGTGTTAGGAGTTGACAGTCAAACCAGGAAGCAGAGATGGACGCGAAGCCATTGCGTATTGTGAACCTGAACGGTACCAACTACCATTATTGGCGAAGCAAGATAAAGGATTTGTTGTTCGTCAAGAAGCTGCATCTTCCAGTATTTGCATCCGAGAAGCCCAGTGACAAATCCGATGAGTACTGGAACTTCGAGCATATACAGGTGTGTGGGTACATACGGCAGTTCGTTGACGAGAACGTGTACAACCACGTTGCCAATATTGAGCATGCGAAGACGTTGTGGAAGAAGCTGGAATCTTTGTATGCGAAAAAGATCAGGGTAAACAAATTGTTCCTGATCCGGACGATGATGGGTCTGCGGTACAAAGATGGTGTATCCATTACGGATCACTTGAGTGAGTTCCAGGGCGTGGTGGACCAGCTATCCTCGATGGGAGTCAAGTTCGACGACGAGGTTCAAGGACTTTGGTTGCTATGTACAATGCCAGACTCGTGGGAGATCGTACGAGTATCTATGATCGCTTCTGCTCCGGAAGGCGTGGTCAGTCTGGAGTTTGCCAATAGCGGGGTACTGAATGAAGAGATGCGGAGACGTTCTCAGGGCACTTCATCCACATTCCATCACTCAGAGGCACTAGTTTCGGAGAGCCACGGAAGGGGCAAAAACAGGGGTCCAGGTGGTGGCAGAGACAAGAGCAGGGGGAAGTCCAAGGGTCGGTACGAGGACTCGGAGTGTTACCATTGTGGCAAGAAGGGCCACATCAAGCGGAACTGTTTCGCTTGGAAGAGAGAGAAGAAGGGCGACAAGGGGAAGCAAGATGAGAACACTACAGCGGCAGCTTCGATACATGGAGGCGATATGATCGTCGTAGGTGATGAGGTTATCACAAACCTCGCCTGCGATGACAATTCTTGGCTGGTGGACTCAGGGGCTTCAGCGCATGTATCTCACAACAGGGCACTATTTGCCACTTATACGACAGACGACTGTGGAGTGTTGAAGATGGGCAATAGAAATGTGTCAAAGGCAGTTGCCGTTGGAGATGTGCATTTGAGGACGAAGACGGGTGCAGTTCTTGTTCTCAAAGATGTTCGTCATGTCCCTGATATCCGTTTCAACCTGGTGTCGGTTGGAAGGTTGGATGGTGAGGGATTCTTCAGTCTCTTCGAAAATAGTCAGTGGAAGCTTTCCAGAGGTTCGATGGTGATTGCGAGAGGAAGCAAGAAGTCCGGTCTCTACTATATGGAGGGGAGCGCACAGGGGGCACAGGAGGTGAATGCAGTCAGTGATGCGTCTACCGAGTTGTGGCACAGGCGGCTCGGCCATATCAGCGAGAAGGAAATGAGCTACTTGGTGAACAGGAAGGTGATTTCAGGGCTCAAGTCTACAAAGTTGGAGAAGTGCACGCACTGCTTAGCTGGAAAGCAAAATAGGGTGTCTTTCCAAAGTCACCCAAGTTCAAGGAAGCCGGCGTTGCTCGAGTTGATTCACTCGGATGTCTGCGGTCCTATGAAGGTAAAATATATTGGTGGTGCTTCTTACTTTGTAACTTTTATTGATGAATGTTCCAGGAAGGTTTGGGTCTATGCCTTAAAGACCAAGGATCAGGTGCTGCCTACTTTCAAAGAGTTTTAGGCCTCTGTTGAAAGAGAGACGGGCAAAAAGTAATTATGTGTTCGGTCCGACAACGGCGGCGAATACATTGGTCCCTTTGATGCTTATTGCAGAGAGCAGGGGATACGACACCAGAAGACTCCACCCAAGACACCTCAGCTCAATGGTATAGCGGAGCGCATGAACAGGACACTGATGGAGAGGGTGCGATGTTTGCTGTCAGAAGCAAACTTGCCGGGCAGTTATTAGGGTGAGGCTCTTCTCACAGCTGCTTATGTTATTAATTTATCTCCTAGTGCTCCTTTGCAGGGTGATGTGCCTAACAAAGTATGGTACGGCAAAGAGCCGTCATACAATCACCTGCGTGTGTTTGGCTGTAAGGCCTTCGTGCATGTACCGAAGGACGAGAGGACCAAACTTGAGCCGAAGACGAGGCGATGCATCTTTGTCGGCTACGGTCGGGATGAGTTTGGCTATAGAATCTACGACCCGGTGGGAAGAAAGCTCTACAGAAGCAGGGACGTGGTATTCGTCGAGGATCAGACCATGACCAACACTCAGGATTCTGAGACGCCTTCTGAGGATGAGGAATTGCCTGAGTTAGAGTCATTTTGCTTCGAGCAGTTTCCAGAGGACATCGCAGAGGATCCAATTATGGGGGAGCCAGTACATGGAGTTGCTCCCAACCTTGATCATCAACCTGCTGATGGTGGTCAGGGTATCCCTCAGGAGGATGAGCATGCCGGGGAGGCAGTTCCTGAAGAGGAGGAGTATGTTGGTATACAGCCAGCTCCAGTGGCTCCACTGAGAAGGAGCGATAGAGAGCGTCGACCATCTACGAGATACTCACCGGGTGAGTATGTGCTATTGACTGACGGGGAAGAACCCAAAAGTTTTGCAGAGGCTATGGAAGACGAACACAGACAGGAGTGGATGGAGGCTATGCAGGAGGAGATGAGTTTCTTACATGCCAATTCCACTTATGAGCTGGTGCGGTTGCCAAAGGGCAAGAAGGCTTTAAAGAATCGATGGGTATTTAGAGTGAAGCAGACGGATGATGCTACTCGCTCTCGATACAAAGCGAGGCTGGTAGTCAAAGGCTACGGTCAGCAGAAAGGCGTGGATTATGATGAGATCTTTTGGCCTGTCGTCAAGCATTCGTCTATTCGGGTGGTGCTAGCATTAGCAGCCAGTCTCGACTTGGAGGTCGAGCAGATGGACGTGAAGACGGCATTCCTCCACGGTGATCTTGAGGAGGAGTTGTACATGGAGCAGCCAGAGGGATTCTGTGAGAAGGGCAAGTCACATTTGGTCTGCCGATTGAGAAAGAGCTTGTATGGTCTGAAGCAGGCTCCGAGGCAGTGGTACAGGAAGTTCGAGTCGTTTATGGGGAGCATGGTTATGTACGGACGACGTCGGACCATTGTGCATTTGTGAGGTATTTTGTCGAGGATAATTTCATTATTTTATTGCTCTATGTAGATGATATGCTATTAGTGGGTCGGAATGCCACTAGGATAGCGGAGTTGAAGCGCCAACTGGGTGCGGCCTTCTCTATGAAGGATTTGGACGCAGCAAAAACTATTCTTGGGATGGAGATCAGCCGAGAGAGAGAGAGTCCAAGCTGCTATATTTGTCCCAAAAGAAGTACATTCACCGGGTACTTCAGCATTTCGGTATGGACGAGTCGAAGAAAGTGAGTTGCCCCCTTGCGGCTCACTTTAAGTTCACTGAGGAGCAGTGTCCATCTACCGAGGACGAAAAGGAAGATATGGAGCGGGTTCCATATGCTTCAGCTGTGGGAAGTCTTATGTATACTATGGTGTGCACGAGGCCAGACATCGCTCATGCAGTTGGCACAGTTAGCAGGTACCTTTCAAATCCTAGAAGGGTACATTGGAGTGCGGTCCAGTAGATTCTACGATACCTTCAGGGCACTGCCGATTGGAGACTTTCTTTTGGTGGTGACGAGCCGAAGCTGGTTGGGTATACAGACGCTGATATGGCTAGAGATGTAGACATGAGGCGATCGACTTCGGACTATGTGATAATGTTTGCTGGAGGAGCGGTATCGTGGCAGTCGCGATTGCAGAAGTGTGTTGCCTTGTCAACGACAGAGGCAGAGTACATTGCGGCGACGGAGGCTTGCAAGGAGTTGTTGTGGATGAAGAAGCTGCTACAGAAAATAGGACTGAAACAAGAGCAGTATACTTTGCTTTGCGACAGTCAAAGTGCTATTCACCTTATGAAGAACCAGACATTTCATAGTCGGTCCAAGCACATCGAGACTCGGTATCATTGGATACGGGATGTGGTTGAGAAGAAGGATGCGGCGCTTGAGAAGGTTCATACTGATGATAATGGAGCGGACATGCTCACGAAGGTTCTTCCGAGGGGGAAGTTTGATTACTGCAGGCAGATCGTCGGGATGACGACCTCCTCCACATAGTTGTAAAGGGGGAGATTTGTTGGAGTGGGTGGGGTTCCCACCTATGTGGAGAATACCCCGGAGAGCGACGAGCGCCATCCGTGTGTCGGAGAAGTTTGGGGAGTGCATGGATTTTATTTTGGTACATATATGGTGTAGTTTCCCGAAATTCGTGATACATATTTTATACGTGTTCGTATTTCTGACCCGTATTTCTTATTTTTCTTTGATTAGTTAGTTGTGGTTTATTTCATATTTATCATTGTGGTTTAATTGTCATTTATCGTTCATGGATTAACTCTGATTAGTGGAGCTTGGTTTTATTTGGATAGGAGAAGGATTGGGTTAGTTTAGTTTGGTTTTAATTGTGATGGAACACCTTAACCTATACTACACCCTCATTCCACCACAACCCACCCTCATTAAAATCCCCACCAACTTTCTCTCTGTCACGCCCCAGAACCAGAATACTGGAGAGCGGGGGCAGACATAGCCAGCTACGTATAATGAAATGGGATGCACTCCACTATACGGTCACGGCTGTCTAGATATATGAGGGTTTATCTACAAGCCATCAGTCTCTTATGGTCAATAACAACCCTAGTGTCTCAATCACAAGCAAGTAAGTAAGAGTTACAAGATGTATGATCATTAAATATACAATAATAAGGCGTTCCAAACATTACATATTCAGCTGATCATGAAGCTAGTCGTTACAAAATGTGAGGACTAGCAAGAGTTTAGTCATACATGATCAATCCTAGGTTGCCAATCATGTTACAGCCCGTAGGCAGACAGTAAGTAAAAATGTACACGAGCTAACACTTGCTCGGCGGCTAAACGCCTCAAAAGAATAATTTTACAATAAAGTGGGAGAGCAAAAATAAACCCACTCGTTGCCCTGGTTACGCCTGGTGTTCACCATCGGGCTGGAGAATCAATAGATCCTCTGGAGCTGCTCTGGTATCTGGCCATACAAAACCAGCTGGGTCAGATCCCAGAAAGAGCAAGTGCCACAAAGGAGGCTTCACTTAGGAACTAAAACCAGCAATTAGCACAAGAGTATAATTACAAATAAAAGACAGTAATTAAGGAAAAACATAACAGGTGATATACGATGAGATAACCATGGGACTATTCAGATAACCAGGTTACAACCCGTAAACCAAACAAGGACCGGGGTTGTAACCCTTCGTCTGAACCGAACTTGGTTTCTCCTACCATTTATCGGCAAAATAAAATAAGAAAACAGGTCATGTGACAATCTTGTACAGGATCAAGACAAGACTAGACTGATTGAACTCCATCTAACATTTCACGGCCAAGCAATAAGTACGGCTTGATACTTTAACTAACTAGGGTTATCACAGGCCTAGTTACTAGCAAGATGCAGTGAGATTGCTCCACAGCGACAAGCCCTGCAGACCATCCAGGCTATCCGGACGCAATTAGGGATTGAATTCAAGTGGGTACATCGTCCAGGAAACGCATGTACCCTTAGGTGACTTAGAGAGTGCAACACATGACAGTGTGCTGGAAATGCGCCCTACTCGACGGCAGGCTACAGATCCCAAGTGGGGCACCCAGATAACGGAATTGTCTGTAGCTGAAAAATCTCTTCATGACTACTGGATTATTCTAGTTATTAGCCTTAGTCGATTTTAGTGGGTATCCCTGACCGTGGTACTCAGGGGTGCCCATCCTAGACATGATGCAGGACAAGACGGGTTCATTTGTACAAGCACAATCGTCCACGGTGTCCAAGTTACTCAATCTTGTCGTGCCATGTTAGCCGTCGCAACAGCAATTCGAGAAATATATATATATATATCATGTCATGTCCACTGTCAGGAGTGCGCCACGTCGGGCCACTATCAAGTCATGTTTATCATGTTAAGTTATCATGTCAAGTTAATTGTCAAGAGTGCACCACCACGGGTCACTGTCAGGTCATGCCATTTGTCAAGAAGGGAAGAAACTTGCATAATTAAAATAATAATATAATATAATATAATATATATATTCTTGAAGCCAAGGAAAAACTCTACAACTTTCATGTTGGGAGTAGGAAGAAATTCTGACCACAATTCAGGCAAATAAAACATTTAAATAATCAAAGTGTGACCCATGCGGTCCAAAAGTAGGAGAACCTACATGCGGCCAAAAAGAGTGGGAGGCCACCCATGCGGCCAGACAAGGCTTATGCGGCCAGAAAATAACAAAGAGGGCATGAAATTAAGTAAGACAAAAGATAGTGGGACCCGCAATAATTGTAAGCTCCCACTTCAGCAAGCAAGTCAAAAGAAGCTATGTGGGACCCCCACAATAAAGGCAGTAAGGAAAAGGTACACGTGAACCATTTAATTAATGGTTCACGTGGCCAAGAGAAATATTATATGGCCATGCGGCCAACACCAAAAATTGTCACGCAGCAACCATCAAACAAGGGCCATACGGCCAAAATATTTACGTAGGCCATGCGGCTCATTATTCTTGATGCATTAAATGCCAGCTAATGCTATGCGGCCAAGATTGTAAGCGAAATAATAACACATGCATTATTATGCATCCAACACAATTAAATAATGCATGCAACAACAATGCATAATATAATGCATGCAACAAGTGCATGCATGAAATTTGCTTGGAGTAGGCTTACTGTACGTAAGCATACATCTACAAATGCATTATGGAATGCTTTAAAGCATTAAATAATTAAGCCTAATGCTTTAAGCTCTTTAATTAAAGCATGTAACAAATTTAATACTGAATGAGTTAATAGGTGCATGCAAAAGCATGCAACTGCTAATGTGTGAAAGCATATGCGGCCAATAAGGTTGCCTGGCCATATGCGGCTAGTAGTAGTATACGGCCATACATCCCTTGGCCATACGGCTAGGATGGATTAGCCCATGCGGCCAACTCTGTTGTAGGAAAAATAATTAATGCCATAAATAAAAGATTATGCGGCTCGGGTAATAAATATATGCTTATTCCTTGTAAGCAAATGCCATATGCGGCTCACTCACAACCAATTACAAATGGCCATGGCCATGCGGCTGAAAGTACAAGCCTGCCTGCAAGCAATGCTTGTAAAAGCTAAAGCTAAGTACATACATGCATTAAATAAAAGCTAAATGCAAGCAAAGGCTAACTGCATGCAACCAATTAAAAGGCCAAGGCAATTAAATAATACAACTTAATAAAAGGACATGGAACCATCAAAACTTGGAAATAACAAGGTTAAACAGATCAAACCCAAGAAAATCCGAAAATACCACAAAACTAGATCTACAAGAATTTAACCATGGAAATGAAAAATGCTAAGTACTAAAGTGGGTTAGAAACACATGAGGAAGACAATGGAACAATAAAAATAGACTTCCTCCATGAAGCAAAATGCACTTGCCTAAGCTCTCCACTCTCTCTGGTAGGTGAAGAGTAAAGATGGAGAAGAAGAAATGAGTAATGAGTAATAATGGAAGAGAGAGTGTGGGATAGATATTTATGGTAGGAGTGGTGGTAGGTGGGAGTGGTTCTTCACATAAAGCCAAATCCACTAAACCGAACCAAACCAAGCCAATGCGATGCCATGATGAACCATGCTAATACAACATTCAAAATAAAACCAAAGGCTAACTAATTATGAAAAACCAAAAATATGAGTCCAAAGTACGTACACGTATTTCTTAATACGTAATACGAACCACGGGCATTACAACTCTACCCACCTTAAAAGAATTCCGTCCTCGGAATTTAATCAAGTGGCTAGAGATGCAAGGACAAGCTATACTAAGCAATCAATCATGCAATCATGTATGTAAGTAAGGAAATTGAAGGCACGAGAAAGAGGGAAGATATCCCGCTAGAAACCTCTCTGCCGGTTTTGGATCTGAGCTTGGACCTGGGCATACTGCTGGGGTCTTTGTAGCTGGAAGGCTAGGGCCTGAGGCGGCAAAGGCCTCGGAGGCTGGTACTGCTGCTGAAACACTTGGGCCAGAGGCGGCAATGGCCTCGACAATGGATACTGCTGCTGCTGCTGGACTGGGGCTGGTCCCCTTACTAAGGGACTAGTCTGGACCGATGATGAACTGGCCTTATTCGGACAGGACCCTATCTTGTGATCCGGTGCTCCACAAGCCAAACACAATCCCTGAGCTCTGCGACACTCCGAAACAATGTGTCCTGGCTTCCCACAATGAGTGCAGCCCATTGTGGAAGACTGCTTCTGCTTCTGTTGCTGAGGGGACGTGACCGACGTCACTGAGGCCGCCTGCCTTGGAGTTCCAATTGTCAAAGCCCTGACTGCCGGGGCTGGTGCTGTCGACTGGATCATCTGGCCGTGAGATCGCTTTCGACCTCCGGTCCTGTCCATGATCTTGTGGGAGGTATACTCGTGCCTCCTAGCTGCCCTCAACACTGCATCAAAAGTCTGATGCTCAAACTGTTCCACTGCCAACAAAATCTCGAGGTGGAGCCCTTGCTGGAACTGCTGGGCTCTGTCAAACTCGGTCGCCACCAAGGTGGGAGCAAACCGACTAAGCCTGGAAAACTCGGCCGCATACCCGTCGACCGTCCTGCCTTCTTGCTTCAGGTTGGTGAACTTGGTCTGAAGATCATACCGAGCCACCGCATCGAAGTACTTAGTCTGGAATCTCTCTCTGAATAGTGCCCATGGAATAGGGGCCACTAATCCCACGGCCTGTGCTGCCCACCAGCTGCGAACAAGATCCAATAACTGTAGACGCACCACGGCCACCTTCTCGTCCTCCGGGGTTCTGGCTGCCTCTAGAATGACTTCAGTATCCTGGAGCCATGCATCAGCAGCAATAGCATCTTCGCTGCCATCGAAGAATGGAGGGTTCAGACGCTTGAAACTGTTTGCTGCACTGTTCCTACGAAGACCGCCTCTGTTCAGAGCATCTTCCACTGCCTGGTGCAAGGCATCTCCTCGGCGATCTTGGGAAGCTAACAATGATCTGATGAGACCCACCAAAGTGCCATCATCAGGCTCTGTAGGCTGGACTGGCTGAACTGGCGGCTCTCCTCCAGTAGGTACGACTCGAGAGGCTGCTCCTGAGTACTGGGCCTGATCTTCTGGTTGTTGCTGGTCCACGGGAGGCGATCCGCCTTGCTGATCGGCAGGTCCAGGTTCAATGCCGCTGAAGAAGACGACATGAAAACAATAAGGAAGGACCAGGATAGATCAACGATTACAAACATGTGATCAGGACAAGAATTTCAGGAATCAAGAGGATACGAGCAGAGATCAAGGACGAGTACTGATTGAGACATCTATTCGGTAAACCCTCACATATCTTGATTTACAAGACCTGCATGGGCCACCACTTAAACCATGTCACGCCCCAGAACCAGAATACTGGAGAGTGGGGGCAGACATAGCCAGCTACGTATAATGAAATGGGATCCACTCCACTATACGGTCACGGCTGTCTAGATATATGAGGGTTTATCTACAAGCCATCAGTCTTTTATGGTCAATAATAAGCCTAGTGTCTCAATCACAAGCAAGTAAGTAAGAGTTACAAGATGTATGATCATTAAATATACAATAGTAAGGCGTCCCAAACATTACATATTCAGCTGATCATGAAGCTAGTCGTTACAAAATGTGAGGACTAGCAAGAGTTTAGTCATACATGATCAACCCTAGGTTGCCAATCATGTTACAGCCCGTAGGCAGACAGTAAGTAAAAATGTACACGAGCTAACACTTGCTCGACGGCTAAACGCCTCAAAAGAATAATTTTACAATAAAGTGGGAGAGCAAAACTAAACCCACTCGTTGCCCTGGTTACGCCTGGTGTTCACCATCGGGCTGAAGAATCGGTAGATCCTCTGGAGCTGCTCTGGTATCTGGCCATATAAAACCAGCTGGATCAAATCCCAGAAAGAGCAAGTGCCACAAAGGAGGCTTCACTTAGAAACTAAAACCAGCAATTAGCACAAGAGTATAATTACAAATAAAAGACAGTAATTAAGAAAAAACATAACAGGTGATATACGATGAGATAACATGGGACTATTCAGATAATCAGGTTACAACCCGTAAACCAAATAAGGACCGGGGTTGTAACCCTTCGTCTGAACCGAACTTGGTTTCTCCCACCATTTATCGGCAAGATAAAATAAGAAAATAGGTCATGTGACAATCTTGTACAGGATCAAGACAAGACTAGACTGATTGAACTCCATCTAACATTTCACGGCCAAGCAATAAGTACGGCTTGATACTTTAACTAACTAGGGTTATCACAGGCCTAGTTACTAGCAAGATGCAGTAAGATTGCTCCACAGCAACAAGCCCTGCAGACCATCCAGGCTATCCGGACGCAATTAGGGATTGAATTCAAGTGGGTACATCGTCCAGGAAACGCATGTACCCTTAGGTGACTTAGAGGGTACAACACATGACAGTGTGCTGGAAATGTGCCCTACTCGACGGCAGGCTACAGATCCCAAGTGGGGCGTCCAGATAACGGGATTGCCTGTAGCTGGAAAATCTCTTCATGACTACTGGATTATTCTAGTTATTAGCCTTAGTCGATTTTAGTGGGTATCCCTGACCGTGGTACTCAGGGGTCCCCATCCTAGACATGATGCAGGACAAGACGGGTTCATTTGTACAAGCACAATCGTCCACGGTGTCCAAGTTACTCAATCTTGTCGTGTCATATTAGCCGTCGCAATAGCAATTCGAGAAATATATATATATCATGTCATGTCCACTGTTAGGAGTGTGCCACGTCGGGCCACTATCAAGTCATGTTTATCATGTCAAGTTATCATGTCAAGTTAATTGTCAAGAGTGCACCACCACGGGTCACTGTCAGGTCATGCCATTTGTCAAGAAGGGAAGAAACTTGCACAATTAAAATAATAATATAATATAATATATATATATTCTTGAAGTCAAGGAAAAACTCTACAATTTTTATGTTGGGAGTGGGAAGAAATTCTGACCACAATTCAGGCAAATAAAATATTTAAATAATCAAAGTGTGACCCATGCGGTCCAAAAGTAGGAGAACCTACATGCGGCCAAAGAGAGTGGGAGGCCACCCATGCGGCCAGCCAAGGCTTATGCGGCCAGAAAATAACAAAGAGGGCATGAAATTAAGTAAGACAAAAGATAGTGGATCCCGCAATAATTGTAAGCTCCCACTTCAGCAAGCAAGTCAAAAGAAGCTATGTGGGACCCCCACAATAAGGGCAGTAAGGAAAAGGTACACGTGAACCATTTAATTAATGGTTCACGTGGCCAAGAGAAATATTATATGGCCATGCGGCCAACACCAAAAATTATCACGCAGCAACCATCAAACAAGGGCCATGCGGCCAAAATATTTACGTAGGCCATACGGCTCATTATTTTTGATGCATTAAATGCCAGCTAATGCTATACGGCCAAGATTGTAAGAGAAATAATAACACATGCATTATTATGCATCCAACACAATTAAATAATGCATGCAACAACAATGCATAATATAATGCATGCAATAAGTGCATGCATGAAATTTGCTTGGAGTAGGCTTACTGTACGTAAGCATACATCTACAAATGCATTAGGGAATGCTTTAAAGCATTAAATAATTAAGCCTAATGCTTTAAGCTCTTTAATTAAAGCATGTAACAAATTTAATACTGAATGAGTTAATAGGTGCATGCAAAAGCATGCAACTGCTAATGTGTGAAAGCATATGCGGCCAATAAGGTTGCCTGGCCATATGCGGCTAGTAGTAGTATACGGCCATACATCCCTTGGCCATGCGGCTAGGATGGATTAGCCCATGCGACCAACTCTGTTGTAGGAAAAATAATTAATGCCATAAATAAAAGCTTATGCGGCTCGGGTAATAAATATATGCTTATTCCTTGTAAGCAAATGCCATATGCGGCTCACTCACAACCAATTACAAATGGCCATGGCCATGCGGCTGAAAGTACAAGCATGCCTGCAAGCAATGCTTGTAAAAGCTAAAGCTAAGTACATGTATGCATTAAATAAAAGCTAAATGCAAGCAAAGGCTAACTGCATGCATTAAATGCATGCAACCAATTAAAAGGGCAAGGCAATTAAATAATACAACTTAATAAAAGGCCATGCGGCTCATTAATTAATTTATGCTCATGCGGATGGATTTGTTCATGCGGCAGGGAAGAACACTTGCCGCATAAAATAGTCATGCGGTTAAGTACTGTCCTTCTTCTCCAATTTCCGAGAAGAAGAACACCATGAAGCCATACTTTCAAGCTCCATAATTCTATCATTCAGAGTCCAAATCTGAACTTCCATTGGTCAAAATGGGGTAGAACGAAATTCTCTACGACATGGAACCATCAAAACTTGGAAATAACAAGGTTAAACAGATCAAACCCAAGAAAATCCGAAAATACCACAAAACTAGATCTACAAGAATTTAACCATGGAAATGAAAAATGCTAAGTACTAAAGTGGGTTAGAAACACATGAGGAAGACAATGGAACAATAAAAATGGACTTTCTTCATGAAGCAAGTTGCACTTGCCTAAGCTCTCCACTCTCTCTGGTAGGTGAAGAGTAAAGATGGAGAAGAAGAAATGAGTAATGAGTAATAATGGAAGAGAGAGAGTGGGATAGATATTTATGGTGGAAGTGGTGGTAGGTGGGAGTGGTTCTTCACATAAAGCCAAATTCACTAAACCGAACCAAACCAAGCCAATGCGATGCCATGATGAACCATGCTAATGCAACATTCAAAATAAAACCCAAGGCTAACTAATTATAAAAAACCAAAAATATGAGTCCAAAGTACGTACACATATTTCCCAATACGTAATACGAACCACGAGCATTACACTATCTCCTCATAACTTCCATTAATTTCTTCATCTTCTTCTTCCTTCCTCCACACAACACCAACACCATAGGCAAGTGCACCTTGCCACCACATAAGGACCCAATTTTATTTGTCCATTAGCTAGATTAGGCCATGGTGAACAATATTAGAACTTGGCATTTTGTGATTTGGAGCTTCCATTTTTCTAGATCTAGGTTTTAACTATTTTCGAATTTTCTTGATTTTGATCTATTAAACTTTGATTTTTGCTTGTTTTGAGGCTTTCATGTGGAAGAGAATTCAATTTTATACAAGTTAGTCTAAATTTGGTTTTGATTTGGCCAAGATATGAAGATTTGAATTTTAGGGTTCTTGGAGTCTTCCTCTCGGCCTGATGGAGAAGACAACCCCTCGGCCTGCGCTCTTTAGCGCATGGCCGGAATGTGCGACCCCTAGCGCTTTGTGCTGGGCTGACTTGCGCTGGAGCTCTTTAGCTCATGTGCCTTCTCTCCACCTGCGCGCTTGACTTGCGCGCTGCTCGCCCCTGCGCAGTTTGCCTCAGCGCCATCCATTCCCCTGCGCCATCCATTCTCCTGCGCCATCCATTTCCCTGCGCCATCCATTCTCATGTGCCATCCATTTTCCTGTGCCATCCATTCCCCTGCGCCATCCATTTCCCTGTGCCATCCATTCCCCTGCGCCATCCATTCTCCTGCGCCATCCATTTTCCTGTACCATCCATTCCCCTGTGCCATCCATTTCCCTGCGCCATCCATTCTCCTGCGCCATCCATTCTCCTGCGCCATCTATTTCCCTGCGTAATCCTTTTCCCCAGCGCAGCCCAACCCCCTGCGCAACCCACTTGCCCATGATGGTTTGGTCTTATTTCTTGGACTTGACTTCTCTTTTGTGGATTGGTGTTTTGAGATCTTGTTCCACACAACACGACTGTCTTGGCCCAACACGATCTGGCACGGTTTTCGATGTTTTGCTAGTACGGTTTTCGTGATTTCTGTGAATTATGATTTTAGTACTTTCTGATCTTCTTGATAGTGACCCGATGGGGTGCACCCTTGACTTTTAACCTGTACTTCATGATTAATCTTGGTACTGGATAACTTGATAGTGGCCCGTGGCGGCGCACTCCTAACCTGTAACTTGTAACTTGTAACTTGTACACCTGTAACTTGTAACTTGACTTGACTTGATGACTAACTTGACTCGTATACTCCTCCTTGACGCCGTGGGTGTTCATTCTTGCCGTCTTGTGTAATCCACTTGTCTTGTCTCGCATCATGTCTAGGACGTGACTCCCTGAGTACCACGGTCAGGGATTCATACTGAATCTGGCTAGGGTAATGACTAGATTGATCAAATAGTTCATGGAAAATTTCTCAGTTACCTGTTGCCCCTTTGGTCTCGGCCTTATATATATATATATACATGGGATTTGTTGCTATCCGTCGAGATGAGCGCACTTCCAGTCCGCCGTCGAGTGTGGTACCTTAGGACACATGTATCTTACTACAGTGTGTTTGCTATATCATGCTATCTTTTCCTTTTCTTGCTGGGATCACTCAGGTAGTAAAAAATAGGTAACCGGACTTGGAATTTCTCATTTGCATCTTGTTAGTAATTAGGCTTGTGATAACCCTAGTTAGTTAAGTAGTAAGTCGTAGTAATTGCTTGGCCGTTTGTGAATGGATGATGTCTAGCCTGGTCCAAGTCTCGTCTAAGCCCCTGTATCTGGTACTCCTGTACATGATTGTTCTACTTATCTTTAACAATAAATGGATAGAGACAAGTGCTATTCAGGCGAAGGGTTACAACCCCGGTCCTTGTTTGGTTTACGGGTTGTAACCTGGCTCTCGGAATGGTTCTACGTCCCTAGTCGTTTATTTTCCTGTTGTACTCTTTATTACTTGTACTTTTCTTCTATTTTTTATGTTCTGATATGCTGGCTTTTGTTCTTATTTCGTGGCCTCCTTTGTGGCACTTTCTCTTTCTGGGATCTGACCCAGCTGGTTTTGTATGGCCAGATACCGGAGCAACTCCAGGGGATCTACCGATTTTCCAGCCCGATGGTGAACACCAGGCGTAACCAGGGCAACGAGTGGGTTTATTTTACTTTCCCACTCTATTGTAAAATTATTCTTTTTGAGGCGTTTAGCCGCCGAGCAAGTGTTAGCTCGTGTACATTTTACTTACTGTCTGCCTACGGACTGTAACATGATTGGCAACCTAGGGTTGATCATGTATGACTGAAACTCTTGCTAGTCCTCACATTTTGTAACGACTAGCTTCATGATCAGCTGAATATGTAATGTTTGGGACGCCTTACTACTGTATATTTGGTGATCTTACATCTTATAACAGTTACTTACTTGCTTGGGATTGAGACACTAGGCTCGTTATTGACCATAAGAGACCGATGGCTTGTAGATAAACCCTCATATTTCTAGACAGCCGTAACCGTATGGTGAGATGGATTCCATTTCATCATACGTAGCTGGCTATGTCTGCCCCCGCTCTCCAGTATTCTGGTTCTGGGGCGTGACATGGTTTAAGTGGTGGCCCATGCAGGTCTTGTCAATCAAGAAATATGAGGGTTTACCGGATAGATGTCTCAATCTGTACTCGCCTTTGATCTCCACTCGTATCTTCGTATCTCCTTGGATCCCTGACTTGATAACATGCTTGCATCATTGTTCTATCCTGGTCCTTCCTTAATATTCCTGATGTCATTACTTCAGTGGCATCGTTCCTGTTGATCAGCCAGAAGAAGTTCGGCCGGCAGCCCAGCAACAGCAAGAAGATCAAGATCAGTCCTCAGCAGCCGCCTCCCGAGCCATGCCTTCTGGAGAACCTGTGCCCCCAGTCCAGCTAGTTCAGCCAGCAGGGTCAGAGGATGGGGTCTTGATAGGGCTCATCTGTGAGTTGCTTGCGTCTCAGGACCGTCGAGGTGATGCCTTGCAGCAAGCAGTACAAGATGCTGTGAGCGGAAGTGGTCCTCGAAGGAATAGTGCGGTCAACAATTTCAAGCGCCTGAACCCTCCCTTCTTCGACGGCAGCGAGGATGCTATTGCTGCAGATGCCTGGCTACAGGACATTGAAGTTATCTTGGAGGCAGCCAGGACCCCTGAAGCAGAGAAGGTGGCGGTGGTGCTGTCACAACCCGCACCCACTGTGAGGGTACGAGAACGTAACAACACCCAGCCTACGCCGCAGTGTCGGCGGTAGAACGCTGTTCTAGGTCATGAACTATAACTAGCATAATATGAATACTCTCCATAAGGAGGTCAACACAGAGGTACAACTCAATCACAATCTAAGGTAGAATGTAGCACGATGAAATAGATAAGAAATCCTCAACTGAGGTACAACAGAAATGAAATACAAGTCTTATCATCTCTAAAAATATACAAACTTTGAATCAAGAACAACAACTAAACATGAAAAGGAAAACAGTCTAAGCTATCTATACTAAGCAAGGTATCGTCCTCAGCAGCTGCCTGAACCTCCCCAGGGGTCCAGGTCGCGAGTGTCATCTAGGCAAACTCCAAAGTAAGGGGTGCAGGGTTCCTCATCATCCTCTGTAAAATTTTCAACAGGTCCAGTCAGGACGGGAGCGAGCACAATACATCTCAACAGTTCATAGCAGGTTAGAAAATATAATCATGCAGTAAAGTAAGATATAGATACTGAAGAAATGCAGTATGTAAACAGAGAGAGAGAACTGTAATAGAAATATCTACTGTAAGTAAAGAGCTACCAGTGACTAGTGATTTAGAGCACAAAGTCGACATGTGAACGGCTTGATTTGTACATGGCTATACTAAAGAGGCGTACATGGCTATTCTACTTTGGAATTGTTCACATGGCTATTTATACTCCCCCGTACCCCCAATTAATACACAAGAATCCAACCAGGTTATGTTATGATTCTATGTAACAGCCTCCGAAGGGTGGTAAGCCCCCAAAGGGTGATAAGCCCCCAAAGGGTGATATGCCCCCAAAGGGTGGTACATAGTAGTCCCATAAATGGGATAAGGATTCAAAGAAGACTCTGTGATCATATGGGTATATGTCACAAGTGATCAAAGAACCAAAGAAGAATAGTGATACGCCATGTAAGTGAAACGCACAGAACATAGAGTACCGCGATGCTCCCTGAAGGGATAACATCTCAGGAAGGGATCCATATTATACTAATTCGTGTGACCAACGTGACAGTATCAAGTAAAGTAATTTAATGCAGGAAATAATTCTAAGCAGGATATGAAATGATCAGAGAATATACTCGCCTCGTATCTGAATGTCTGAAGTAAATGTACTGTCCAAGATGAGATACCTGACTCCTAGTTAGAGAAACACAAGTCAAGATGTATACAGGGGATGATAATAGTAATCTACAATGCATCTGCATGTTGTCTAGGTCAAACTAGACTAATAGTCAACCCTTGGTCAACTCTAGTCAACCACATTAGTCAAACTAGGTCAAGTTCTAGCCCAAATAAGTCTAACAAGTCTCACGAGGCCTAACCAACCTAGTCTAGAAACCAAATACAAACACAAGCCAAATCAAGCTAGGCTAGCATTCACACACAAACACAAGATCAAGGACCACACAAGCATACATATATAAGTACATAGCACTCTATAATACATATATGTATATTGCATTTCACATCACACATGCATACACATAGGCATTCCTATATCCCAATCAATACACAAGGCATCTATACATTATGCATACCATCATGCTTGTGTGTATATATATACCATATATATCGGAGTGAAAAAAAGAAAGGGTAAAATATGTGTGTCAATTAGTATAGGGCACATGTGAAGATGGGGTGTCATGTTATATGTGTGTGTATACATGGTATGTAATAGGGAATAGGAATGAGGGCTTATACATGTGTGTGTATCTATATAATCACATAGGTTCTCAGATTTTAGGCACATGTGAGTGTGAAAGTTACATGAATGTGTGTGTGTAAACTCAGATTTTTGGGTGAGTGAGCAAGGACTGGTTTGGGTATGTTAAGGACTGGGTTTGGGGCTAGTATAGGACTGTTATATGGGGCAAGGGGACAGCCATGTATAGGCTAACTAAGGGACATTTTATTGGACAGTCAATCAAGGCTAAATGTCATGAACCTATGGCCCATTGGCCAACACTCAACCTCAGTGAGTATCTAACTGATACTCACCAAGGTTCCTGCTACTGCTGCATGCTCTGCTATGCCTACTGCTACCAATGCATATCACTCTCACCCAGGCACTCACCCACTCAAGCACTCTCATAACCTCTGAGTCACAGATATAGGTATAGGGAATAGGATGTTAACTCAAAGGATAACAGGAAATGTGTAACTCAGTTTCAGGTTCACTGATTTAGACAACCAGGGAAAGGAAAACAGTGTTCAGTATCTTAGGAATCAAGTGACAGATGTGTCCAGGTGACAGAAAATGAGTGTTAGCAGGTCATGTGAACTTGTGTATGTGTATGTGTATGTGTAGGGATGTGTCATAATGGCAGGAAAATATAATAGTGTGTGTGAAGTGCTAAAGTGTGTGATATGTGATATCCTAAAAGGAAAACAGTGAAGGGAATTTGGGAAATAGGAAAAAACAGTAAAGGGAATCACAGCCATGTGATAGGTTCTCAGATTTTGCATTTGGGTGTGTGTGTGTATATGAAACAGTGTCAATTAGAGTTCATGTGTGATGTGTAAATCTCAGTTTGTGTGTGTGAATATACATCAGTAGTACAGTGCCAAAGTGTTCAGATGTTTTCAATACTCAGGAATTGGTTCTCAGGAAACCTGAGAACCAATTCGACAGTTCATGAATCCATCCCAAACACTAACTTTGAAAATTCCTATTGGTTAATCATCAAACCAATTGACAATGTGAATCCAGCCACATTAATTCTGAAAATAATTCAACATATATAACATTCAAAACCCAACAATTAAAACTCAGCCTTAACTAATCAGAAAATTTCAGGAAATTTTAATAATAGTGAACATGTATTAGTTTACAGTTGGACAGCCCCAACCCGTATACAAATTCCATTTTAATCATAACATAACCAACATACATAGATGAAAACATGGAAAATAAATCATGGAAATCTGGTTTTGAAAGATATCTAACTCAGAAATTAGGAAACATAGATTTGAAGTCCAGGAAATCACTCAAGACTGAACATGGGTATCATAACATATGAAAACCCCATTTCGATTCCAAATTCATCTAAAAACCACAAGGATCATGTAATCTATTCCTTAAACATGTAGGTGAATTAATTTACTGATGTTTATCAACATATAAATAGGAAAACGAAATGATTTTCAGAAGAAAAAAAAACACATACATGCCACAGTGTATCAGTGAAGTATCAAAGCTCAGGAAATTCAAGTTTTCGAATTCGAAAACCTACCAAAACGATAAACAAAGGGTTGGTAAATGATGACATACACGTGAGGGTACATGAGAGTGCATTCGTGTCCCAGAACTGGACACGAATCGTGTCCAAACCATCAAATGAACTGTGTCTGCAAACAGTGCAACCTGGGCCTCGTGCAGCCGTGTCGAGCATTCGTGCTCTCGACACAAGGCGACACGTGTCTCGTGCTTGTGCACAGGGGTGCGCCTAGGGTAGGGCTAAGTACCTAGGGTCCTGCACCATGTCCACAAGGTGTCTACAGAGGACACGAACGTACGTTTGTGCGTGTCTGTGCTCGTGTACAGCTGCCTGCGCACGACAGCGCATGTCAGTGCGGGCTCGATTTCTCTCTGGACACTCGACCAGATGTCCCCAAACTTTGGGGACATGCTGTCAGTGGTATCCCCCAGGTTCGTGTCAATTTTTAGGTGTCCAAGTGTCCTACAAGTGGAGAACTAATGCTCGAGTAGCAGGGCACTGCCCTAAGGCTGCTGCGGGCGTGTTCGTGTCCGTTTTGGACACGGACACGACTCGAATTCGTGCTCAGTCCAGGGGAAAATTAGTAAACACATTAAAATCAATATTTTCATTCAAATACTTTTTCAAAAATAGCAATAAATTTCCTTTGTGACATTTCATCAAACACATGCATAGACACCTTGATACGTGTCTGATACGGACACCAAACGAACACGAATTGACACAAAACCAATACCTACGGCTAGGGGACACCTAGGGCTTCCTATCCATGCAAAGAAAACGAAATTTGGTGGAGAGAATAGGGATTTACCTATATGTTGAAATTCCAATGAAAAGCTCCAAAAATAGGGGTTTCTCCTTGTTAGCCAAACTCTCCAAATTGCTCCAAGGCTGGGATTATCCTCCATGATCAGCAAGAGGGAGACAATTAGAATCTAATGCAAGTGGTTTAAGCCAAAAAGGAGTTAAAATGGGAAAGTTGTGGATTAGGGAAGATGGCCATACCTCTTTCTCCAAGCTTGAGAAGAAAAACAATAAAAGAGGCAAGAACAAATGGAAGAGGCATTAAATAGGGTGTGGAACCCTAGGTTGGCTGCCATGGGCTGATTAGGGTGAGGGTTTGGGTTCCAATGGTGATCTATGGGCTTCCATGGGCCAAAATCACTAATTATGACTTGTGAAATCACAAGTCATTTCCTAATCAATCCAAACAAGTTCCAATGAGTTAAACCTCACTAACTTAGGTCAAACCAAGGTTACTTAACCTAACCAAGTGGTCATAACCTAGGTTAATCTCTAGGTTAGTCTCCTAGTCAACACTAGTCAAAGTCAACTATAGGGCCAAAATCAATTATACTAAAAATCTCTAAAAATCACTAAAAATCACATTAATTCTAATAAACCTAAATAATACATAATAATTCCAAATAATTCCCAAAATTATAAAATGACTAAAATACCCCTCAATCTAGAAATGATAAATGAAATACCCTAATCACATAGCTAGGCTCTAGGGTTACACTAGCAAGACACCAAATCATAAGTCATAATTTAAAATAGTTTTTAAAATGATTAAAAATCAATAAAAATCATATAAAATTTTAAATACCATAATTAAATAAATTTAAATACAAAATTTCAAAATTACCCTCATTTGGAAAAACTGGGTGTTACAGGTGCGCCTGCAGTTACTAGATCTAGCCCACAGCTGGTGGGCTATGCAAGCAGCGAGTTTGGGTACGCCTGTCATGTGGGCGGTATTCAGTGATATGTTCCAGACCAAGTACTTCGACGCGGTGGCTAGATGTAATGTCCCAAATTCGCGATACGTATTTAGTGTACGTATACGTATTTTGGACCCATATTTTATTCAGTCATGATTAGTTATCTTGGTTTATTTTGCATTGACTTGGTTTTATTGGCATTGATAGTTTAAATGGTTTTAATGGTTCATTAGTTTATTTTTGGATTAGTGAGGCTTGGTTTATTTTATGATTCAATTGGTTTAAATTGCTAAAGAGAGAGAGAGAGTTTATTGGCCTTGACTTGGTTCACCTTGGTTTATCTTGGCTTAGTTTATTCCTGGGTTGGTTCGGCTTTGTTTGGTTTGCTTGGTTCATTATGAACCATAGGGGTGAACCCCCTACCTACCACCACCATCCCCATTTATTAACCCCCTTCTCCTTTCTCTCTCTTCATTAATCATCTTCTTCTTCCTCATTTACTCCTCACCTACCAGAGGGAGAGAGGGGTCTAGGCAAGTGCAACTTGCTTCATGAAGGAACTCTAATTTTATTGCTTCATTCTCTTCTTTACAGCATTTTAACTTACTTTAGTACTTGGCATTTCCACTTTCTATGGCTAGATTCTTGTAGATCTAAGTTTATACTATTTTTGGATTTCTTGGGTTTTGATCTACTTAATCTTGTTATTATCAAGTTCTGATGGTTCTATGTTGTAGAGCATTTCGTTATGCCCTATTTTGACCTATGAAAGTTCGGATTTGGACTCTGGATGAAGGGTTCATGGAGCTTGGGAGCCATGGCTTGAAGAGTTCTTCTCTTCGGAAGGATGGAGAAGAAGAACTATTCACAGCCGCATGAACTTAGCCGCATAGTCTTTATGCGACAAGTTTCCTTTCTGTCGCATAAGCCTTGCTGCACAGTTTAGTCGTATGGCCTATGGCGCAGGGACTAACTCCTCAGTCGCATGAAGGTTTAATCCTCGGCCGCATGAACTTTCAATCCCAGCTGCATGACTTAGGACCATTATTTTAGCTGCATGTGAATTAACTCGGGCCGTATGGACTTGATTGGTTATTTTAGCCGCATGAACCCTTGATTGAATCCTAGCCGCATGAAGACCCGCCCATTTCCAGCCGCATGCGCCCTATTTTGCCTGGCCGCATGGGGACTAGTCCTTACCCAGCCGCATGAGTTGATCCTGCCGCATATTGTTCTCCAGCCGCATGAGCTAGTCTCTATCCTGACCGTATGAAAAATTATTTTCTGGCCGCTTAAGAGTTCACTCTTGGCCGTATGAGCCTAATCTGCCTGAGCCGCATAGGCTCGATTTCTGACCCGCATTGATCCAGCCGCATGGACCGATCTTTCTGAGCCGCATATACCTGTTCTTCCTGAGCCGCATGGCTCTCCAATAGCCCTGTGTACTATTATTTTATTACTATTTGCCCATGTCTTGTAACCCCTTTATTATATATTTTTACGCCTATTTTATATCCTTACGCCTTTTGTCCTGAACTTGATTGACATGATTGAAATGATAAACTGATATGACATGATAGTGGCCCGCCGTGGCGTACTCCTGACAAAGTACACTTGACATGATAACCTGACCTGATATATCTTGAACAGCTGTTGCGACGGCTACCTGACATGACCTGTGTAGTGCCCCGTCCCGCTCAGTCAATCGGAGGAATCGAAACGCCGACGGCGTTCGGCCTTAGCCTTGCAACGGCTGCTGGAAGACATCGCTCGGTCAAGGCGACCGCTCGCTCAGGTGGGGTAGTTTCGGTGAACTTGCCTCATCTTTGCCTTCACATAATAATATGCATGTTTTCAACTTGCACAAGTAGGCTTAATAATAAAAGAGATGAATCCACATAGCTAAAGGAAATAATCCCGACGGATCGAAATAAGTTAGAACATGGAAAAAGGTCCAACAGTCGGCTTAGAGTTGGTGCACGGCGTGCTTTGAAAATGACACTCGGTCCTTCGTCCCGTGGCTTGGGAGAAGGAATGTTGGTCTTCAGTACAAAAGCTAAGAGTTAGCCTAAGTCATAGGCGTCGCCCACATGAACGCTTGATAAAGCGTGCACGGTTCCATTGTGCAAGGCTTGGCATAGCATGTGCTCGTCCCTCGGGTTAAGTCGTAGGCTTGAGTAAGTTAGGCAAAGTTATGCCGGTCGACCTAAGTCTTCCCAAGTGCTGTCCCGCTCATTCTGCGGTTGTCAAGTTAAGTAGTCCCTCGATCTCAAGGCCCGTCGACTTGGGCAGGAGTATCACGTAGAGCACGGTTGGCTTAAGGCACGATGCACGGGCTTAGTGTCTAAGGCAAGGACTATGATTCAAGGTGAGTTTTAAGAAAGGGATATCAAATAGGCATTTATGAGTTGAACGAAATAATAGGGTAACAAGGAAGGAAATGCTCGCGACCGTGGGTCGTCGAGGGGTCTCAAGGAAAGAATGCTCGCGACCGTGGGTCGTCGAGGGGTCTCAAGGATAGAAGTCTTGGTTTTGGTAAAGGAATGACTGTGTGAGACGTCAGTTTATGTCGAGTCTTGCATGGTCATTTGACAACTTGTCGACAAGGGCGATGAACCCTCGAGCGGTAACCCCTGGGCCATGGGGGCCGACTCGGCCTAGGAGGGAACATGGTATAGTCGTGCGTAAGGTTTTGGCACAGGTTAAGCGGGGACTTGCGACGGGGCTAGCTACCTTGCGTCGAAAGGATCCCGATTAACAAAACTATACGTCAAGGTATAGCTTGTGATGCTAGTGGCCAAGTTCATATATATGTCGACAAATAGCGGCTAACCGCGTGTATGCCTTTGGATTGAGTTGAGTTGAAGGTGTGTACAGTTAGAACACAAAGTTTGGGCCTAAGATTGGATTTCAACATAGGCGTCGTGCTTCGGCACGAGAGGTGGCGTCAAGTCTTGAGTTGTCGGCATATAAGTTCCTTAAGTTGGTTAAGTTGTTTGAGTTAAGTCGGGAAACCGCCGCAAGGCAAAGTGGGTCGACTTAAGTTCAGAAGTCTTGATTGGGTCAGTTGGTGGTCAAAGTAGCAAGGGCCGCTAGGCAGCAAGGGCCGCGAGGCGGCGATAGTTGCATGCACGGTCATACGAAATTACGAGGCACAGCCTCAGCAAGGGTTTGAAGCACGGTCACACGGGAATGGGATCTTATCGCGTAGTTGCATCTCTGATTCTAAGCCATAAGGCAAACATGACTTGATAGGTTAATGTTGTTGGCACGAGAAGGGTCTTGAGGCAAGGTGTGAGTTAACGCTGAATGTTGCAAGCACGGGATGGTCTAACGACACAAAGTAGGCAAGGCGTCGGTCATAAAACTGATCCTAAGATAAGACTAGAAAGACAATTGATAAGAAGGGACTATGTTGCACAAAGTAAATAAAACGTGCAGGTTTTGTATGGGTGGGCGAGGAGCTCATTCCACCAGTACAGTTGAGTACTGACACCCACATAGTTTACATGTGCAGGCACAGGTAGAATCTCGTGGCGCGGAGCTCGCTTGGATGCGTCAAGGCATGGAGTTCCTTGGCGATTCGAAGCGTGCGGCCGCATGGAGTCAAGACTTATACAGGACATACTTTACGCACATACTGTGAAATCGAGTTCCGACGAATCTCACACGTCTGCGAAGTCGATACGCACCGTTCAATACTTTCGGTTCATGACCACGTCGCTCGGTTTGTCGGGGTACATGATGTATCGAGGAATTTTCTAAAAAATTCTATTTTTAAAAACTATTTTTTCTCAGACTTTACAAAAGATTTTTTTGTTGTACGGCAGATGAAAAGTAAATCTACAAAAAAGGGGTTTTAAAATTCTATAGGTTGTCTAGGACTATGTTCAATTAGTTTCAAAAAATTGTGCACGAGTTGATTGGAATCGATCCTCGAACAAGGTCACCCAAACTGTTTCTAATAGTTTTCGTTGCCGCGTCCTGATTTTCCGAGTTCGATCATTCCCGCGACATGAATCACCATGTCCACGCTCACGCAGAACGATCGCCACAAATCCGACGCAATGCATGTGCGAGGCTGGAGTTGCGCTCGCGCAAGACAAGATCGTCGACGTTGTGGTTATCCGCATAACCATCAAGACACAATCATTTTCATCCAACATCCATCTCGATCAAAATCCTAAGTATCGCATCCAACCGAACAATAACACTTGCACGATCGTCATTCGCCGAGTTAGAGTACCCCCGAGTTATCACATATCGATTTTTGATATGCCTCAATACCATCGACGACATGCGTAACCTGACGATCTTCCTTTGCAACCAATTTCGAGTCGTGCGAATGATGCCATCGTCCGACTGGATAATTTCCTCGACATTCAAATTCAAGTTCGATCATTATCCCTCGATTCATTCACAACATCAATTTCCTCAAGCCTAATTTGCGTACTGTTCATCCGTCTATCTTAAGTCATCGACCAACATTCAATCCAATCCTTAGAGTCATTCGCGTAACTTCCAAAATCAAACCCTTCATGCACGCTGTCTACCTGTCGTGCTAACTTTTTGTATACGATCCGTATCAATTTCCTCGATCAAGTCATCCATTTGTACACCCTAACTTTTCCTCAATTCGATTTCACCTACTCAATCATTCTTGCGTTTCATACTTCACATAATCTTCAATCCCGTGCATGTTCCGTGCGCGTCAATTTCTAAGTTGTTCGAATCTACTCATCAAACTTCCAGACAACGACTCATTCAATCGCACCCGATCTAAGGCTTTGCATATGTACGACGCATGCTGATAGACTCACCGACATCCCAAATCCTCAACCGATCGATCGACATTCCTGAGACTATCGCATACACCACACAGAAATGAAGTCATTCAACAAATCCTCAAAACTATCATTCGATTCACAATCTACTTCCTCGAATTTCCGTCCGAACGATTCCTTAAATTTCAAGCACGCTCGTCTATATCGCATCGACGTTATCGTCGCTCGATAGCACCCATATCGATAGTCGACTCACTTTACTCAATCGAGTCCAACCCATCCTTGTTCGAAACATTATGAATCTCGCACTCGACTTTGCTAAGGTCGACACAATCCTTGGTGTATATGTCCAGTCCGACTTAACCAACCGTACTTACGTAAAACATCTTTTTGTTTCTTTGTCAAAAACTGTTCTCCTACGTTTTGCAAAATAGTTAGACTTATTGTATGGACATCCGTGGGACATTTGAGAGAGAGCGCACCAACGACATCAACTTACGGAAGCACAATCAGAGTTTGCGGAACGAGTTATAAAGAATTCAATCGATAGTCCAAGGACGTAAAGCCGTGCTCTGATACCATTATGTCACGCCCCGCTCCCGTAGGAGCGATCGTCCTCGCTAAGGCGTGATGCCGTACGAGCCTAGATTGCGCTCGTGCAAGACGGGTTCCATAACGGCCGATTTCAGCGGCTGCGACGGGGTTGTCGCACAGAAGTCCCAAGCAGAGACATTGAATACTAGCAGCAAAATTTAGACAAACACAACTTATTCAAAGAAGCTCTTTATTGATATTGAAACAATGATTACATTGGGGACGCAAGGCCAAATTACAATCACTCAAGCTCACTCTTCTCACATTTACAAGTTCACTCTGCCCTCTCTCATCTCTCAATACAAATGCTCGATCCAGCGAAAGCTTCGGAAGGCGATGTCCATACATTATGTTAACCACCAATATTATTCCCGTAGGAACAATAATATTGGTGGATAACCGAGCCCGCAAGGCCCTTCCTTAAAGGTATATGGAAACATAGGGGTGGCTATATATATGTTAAAAAAAAATTAAAAACAAAACCCTAACCTAGTCCTTGCGACCCCCAGCCCTGCCGCATGCCTACCCCGACCGCCTGAGCCTCGTCGGACCTGATCGTCGGTCGGCCAAACCTGACACTACAGCTGACAGCACCCATCCAGGTACTCACATTCTCGTCCAATTTTTTCTTCGCATGCTCGATTGATTTTTGACTTGTAACTCCTATTGAGAGCCTATATGAAATGCCAGAAGTTCCAGCACTTGTTGGTTTGATGCGAAGGCAAACTCAAGGATTTGTAAGACTTGCGATTGATGAATGAATTAAACTTGAGGATTGAGTAGGTCCAATCCGCGCATCGAGAATGAATTAGTCTAGACGCAAAATAAGAGTTACGTCCCGATGAGGATAATTATCCCGCGGGAGCGTGCATGGTGATTCATGCCCACCGTGGATAATCTGACTCGCGTGAGATCGGGGCGCAACGTATTGTTAAGTCAGACGACCTTGTGATCGATTACGTGAATTGGAATAGATGACTTTGGAAGTATGGAATGTGAATTATGGTTTAGTGATGAATTATGTCGTAGCGTGCTTGAATTGGAAGGATTGATAGGCGGATTATATCGAATGTGTTCGAAGAGATATACTATAGGAAGATGGTTTGTTGAGCGAGTGAGATTGATATGTTAAGGAATTGGTTGAAACGTAAGTTATCGTAGGATGACTTTGCTGAATGACTCAGACCCCGTGCGGCAAAATGTTGGGATGTGTGTAGGCAATCTATGCTCGAAGTTTAGAAATCGGAGTGATGCGAGCTTGGGTAGAAAAACCCCGTACTATTAACTTGGTTTGACCTTAGGATGGGGTCAGTGTTGATATCGTTGTTTGGAAACTATGATTCCAATACTGACGGAAAGACATAGTCTAGCAGTTAGACAGACGTTCCGGTGCGGAGCGATAGGAATGGTGAAGGCACCACTCATGAGGCTCGGTAGACATGCATGTATATCAAGGACGCTTGAATGCGTGCACGATCCGACTCGAGTGGCGATGGCGGGATTCGCTATCACGAGGCTTGGTTGAAATGCATGTATTTTGGGGACACCTAAGATATGTGCACGATCCATACTAAGTGATAAGTTGAATTCAAATAAGATTTGAGGAACGAGAAAGTGTCGAGAGATTTTAAGACCGTACGTTTTGAAGAAAGGATTGAGGGTAGCACGAGCGTGGCTCGAATTTGAGTAAGACATAAGAGAATTGTGTGCTAGAGTTCTTGAATGTTGAGTAAAGTGATAAGTCGATAAGTGTACTCAGTTAGTTTCGAGGACGAAACTTTTTCTGAGTGGTGTATGATGTAGTGCCCCGTCCTGCTCAGTCAATCGGAGGAATCGAAATGCCGACGGCGTTCGGCCTTAGCCTTGCAACGGCTGCTGGAAGACATCGCGCGGTCAAGGCGACCGCTCGCTCAGGTGGGGTAGTTTCGGTGAACTTGCCTCATCTTTGCCTTCACATAATAATACGCATGTTTTCAACTTGCACAAGTAGGCTTAATAATAAAAGAGATGAATCCACATAGCTAAAGGGAATAATCCCGACGGGTCGAAATAAGTTAGAACATGGAAAAAGGTCCAACAGTCGGCTTAGAGTTGGTGCACGGCGTGCTTTGAAAATGACACTCGGTCCTTCGTCCCGTGGCTTGGGAGAAGGAATGTTGGTCTTCAGTACAAAAGCTAAGAGTTAGCCTAAGTCATAGGCGTCGCCCACATGAACGCTTGATAAAGCGTGTACGGTTCCATTGTGCAAGGCTTGGCATAGCCTGTGCTCGTCCCTCGGGTTAAGTCGTAGGCTTGAGTAAGTTAGGCAAAGTTATGCCGGTCGACCTAAGTCTTTCCAAGTGCTGTTCCGCTCATTCTGCGGTTGTCAAGTTAAGTAGTCCCTCGATCTCAAGGCCCGTCGACTTGGGCAGGAGTATCACGTAAGCACGGTTGGCTTAAGGCACGATGCACGGGCTTAGTGTCTAAGGCAAGGACTATGATTCAAGGTAAGTTTTAAGAAAGGGATATCAAATAGGCATTTATGAGTTGAACGAAATGATAGGGTAACAAGGAAGGAAATGCTCACGACCGTGGGTCGTCGAGGGGTCTCAAGGAAAGAATGCTCGCGACCGTGGGTCGTCGAGGGGTCTCAAGGATAGAAGTCTTGGTTTTGGTAAAGGAATGACTGTGTGAGACGTCAGTTTGTGTCGAGTCTTGCATGGTCATTTGACAACTTGTCGACAAGGGCGATGAACCCTCGAGCGGTAACCCCTGGGCCATGGGGGCCGACTCGGCCTAGGAGGGAACAGGGTATAGTCGTGTGTAAGGTTTTGGCACAGGTTAAGCGGGGACTTGCGACGGGGCTAGCTACCTTGCGTCGAAAGGATCCCGATTAACAAAACTATACGTCAAGGTATAGCTTGTGATGCTAGTGGCCAAGTTCATATAGATGTCGGCAAATAGCGGCTAACCGCGTGTATGCCTTTGGATTGAGTTGAGTTGAAGGTGTGTACAGTTAGAACACAAAGTTTGGGCCTAAGATTGGATTTCAACATAGGCGTCGTGCTTCGGCACGAGAGGTGGCGTCAAGTCTTGAGTTGTCGGCATATAAGTTCCTTAAGTTGGTTAAGTTGTTTGAGTTAAGTCGGAAAACCGCCACAAGGCAAAGTGGGTCGACTTAAGTTCAGAAGTCTTGATTGGGTCAGTTGGTGGTCAAAGTAGCAAGGGCCGCTAGGCAGCAAGGGCCGTGAGGCGGCGATAGTTGCATGCACGGTCACACAGAATTGCGAGGCACAGCCTCAACAAGGGTTTGAAGCACGGTCACACGGGAATGGGATCTTATCGCGTAGTTGCATCTCTGATTCTAAGCCGTAAGGCGAACACGACTTGATAGGTTAATGTTGTTGGCACGAGAAGGGTCTTGAGGCAAGGTGTGAGTTAACACTGAATGTTGTAAGCACGGGATGGTCTAACGACACAAAGTAGGCAAGGCATCGGTCATAAAACTGATCCTAAGGCAAGACTAGAAAGACAATTGATAAGAAGGGACTATATTGCACAAAGTAAATAAAATGTGCAGGTTTTGTATGGGTGGGCGTGGAGCTCATTCCACCAGTACAGTTGAGTACTGACACCCACATAGTTTACATGTGCAGGCACAGGTAGAAGCTCGTGGCGCGGAGCTCGCTTGGATGCGTCGAGGCATGGAGTTCCGTGGCGATTCGAAGCGTACGGCCGCATGGAGTTAAGACTTATACAGGACATAATGTATGGACATCGCCTTCCGAAGCTTTCGCTGGATCGAGCATTTGTATTGAGAGATGAGAGAGAGCAGAGTGAACTTGTAAATGTGAGGAGAGTGAGCTTGAGTGATTGTAATTTGGCCTTGCGCCCCCAATGTAATAATTGTTTCAATATCAATAAAGAGCTTCTTTGAATAAGTTGTGTTTGTCTAAATTTCGCTGCTAGTATTCAATGTCTCTGCTTGGGACTTCTGTGCGACAACCCCGTCGCAGCCGCTGAAATCGGCCGTTATGGAACCCGCCTTGCACGAGCGCAATCTAGGCTCGTACGGCATCACGCCTTAGCGAGGACGATCGCTCCTACGGGAGCGGGGCGTGACAACCTGACCCGTATAAGTAACCTGGACACCGTGGGCGATTGTGCTTGTACAAATAATCCAATCCTGTCTTGCATCATGTCTAGGAGGGAACTCCTAAGTACCACGGTCAGGAGTACCTACTGAAATGGACTAAGGTTAATGACTAGAATAATTCACTAGTCATGAAGAGATGTTCTCCAGTTACAGGCGATCCCGTTATCCCGGCCGCAAATGTTTGGACTTGTAGCCTGCCGACGAGTAGGGCACATTTCCAGTCCACTGTTATGTGGGGCACCCACCATTGTCACTTAAATGATTGAACTCTATTGTCACTCTAATGTATTGTACTCTCTAAATTGTCACTATAATGTTCGCCTGGATAACCTGGATAGCTGCAGGGCCTGTGACTACTTGGAGCATCTTATTGCATCTTCCTAGTAACTAGGATTGTGATAACCCTAGTTAGTTAATGTAGAAAGCCGTAGACAATGATTGGCCGTGATTGCTTGGATGGAGTCTAGTCCAGTATAGTATTGTCTAGAAGTAATTGATTGAAAGATTGTACCAGAATGATTGAATGATTGTCACTCCAGATTGTTACTATAACGATTGTACTCTATTGTCACTCTAGCGTATTGTACTCTTCATTATCACTTTTATCATTGTACTCTCTCCTTTTTACCTTAATGATTGGCACCTTTAGCAATAAATGATCAGAGACTAAGTTCTGTTCAGGCGAAGAGTTACAATCTCGGTTCTTATTTGGTTTAAGGATTGTAACCTGGCTTCCGGAATAGTACCTTCGTCTTCTCTTCATATATTGTCCAGCTATATTTTATTTAGCATGATTCTCCATTTATCGTATGTCAATGATGCTTCACTTAATTATTTTTTTTATTGGGATAAGTGCATTGGTAGTGCACAAACCTCAATCTGTGTTACTTATTGTTGTTTTCTTACATATTGAATGATAATGATTTGTTGGTTTTAGTTCTTAAGTGAAGCCTCGTTTGTGGTACTTGCTCTTTCTGGGGTCTGACCCAGCTGGTTTTGTATGGCCAGATACCGGAGCAGCACCAAAGGATCTCCCTGCTTTTCAGCCCGATGGTGGTCACCAGGCGTAACCAGGGCATCGAGTGGGTTTCTTTTTGTTCTCCCACTGTAATATTATAAATTATTTTTTTGAGGCGTTTAGCCGACGAGCAAGTGTTAGCTCGATTGTACTTACTTACTGTCTGCCTACGGGCTGTAACATGATTGACAAGTCCCGGGGGTTGATCATGTATGACTGAACTCTTGCTAGTCCTCACATTTTGTAACGACTAGCTTCATGATCATTCTGAATATATAATGTATGGGATGCCTTACTATTGTGTATTTGGTGGTCTGATATCTTGTAACTATTATTAGTTGGTTGAGATTGAGACAATAGGCTATTTTATGACCTTAAGAGACTGATGGATTGTAGTGAAACCCTCACATATCTAGACAGCCATGACCGTATAGCGGTGTGGATACCATTTCGTTATACGTAGCTGGCTCTGTCTGCCCCCGTTCTCCAGTATTCTGGTTCTGGGGCATGACATGGTTTAAGTGGTGGCCCATACAGGTCTTGTCAATCAAGAAATGTGAAGGTTTACCGAATAGATGTCTCAATCTGTACTCGCCTTTGATCTTCACTCGTATCTTCTTATCTCCTTGAATTCCTGACTTGATAACTTGCTTGTATCATTGATCTATCATGGCCCTTCTTTAATATCCCTGATGTCATTTGCTCCAGTGACATCATTCCTGTTGATCAGCCAGAAGGAGTTCAGTCCTCAGCAGCAGCCTCCCGAGCCGTGCCTCCTGGAGAACCAGTACCGCCAGTTCAGCCCGTCCAGCCAGCAGGGTCAAAGGATGGAGGATTGGTAGGACTCATCCGTGAGTTGCTTGCGTCCCAAGATCGTCAGGGAGATGCCCTACACCAAGTAGTACAAGATGCTCTGAATAGAAGTGGTCCCCGAGGGAACAGTGCGGTCAACAGTTTCAAGCGCCTGAACCCTCCATTCTTCGATGGCAGCGAGGATGCCATTGCTGCCGATGCTTGGCTACAAGATATAGAGGTGATTCTCGAAGCCGCAAAGATTCCAGAAGACGAGAAGGTGGCTGTGGTGCGCCTACAGTTCACTACACCAAAATAGCTAATTAGGAACACTAGGTGTATTTCAATATGGAACACCTAATTAGTGTGCCTAGGTTTGGGAACGGACAAAAAGTGTGCCAAAATAAAAAAAATGTTCCAAATATTACTTTTTTAATTTTTAATAAAAATTATTTAGTCCGGAAGACATATAAACCGTTCCAAAACCATTTGAAATGATAAAGATTTAGTTCACGTGATCTTAATAAAACGTCTAGTCTATTTTCACACATACTCCCCTCCCCAAATCTCTTCTCTGGCCGGAATGAAAAACCACAAAAAAAAACCCCAAATGTCTCCTCCGAAACCCTAATCCATCATCTTCTTCTCATTCTCCTCTCCTAGAGATAAGAGAACCCCAAAATCTCTTCTCCTTCTTATAAATCCCAAACCCTAAATCATCTCAAATACTAACCCTAGAATCCTATCCTGCCACTTTCAACGAAGGTGGAGAAGAACTGAACAGCCTCGAGGTCAAAGAGCTCGAAGGAGTCCGTGAGTCCAAGGACGCCGAGAACAACCTCGATGTCGAAGAGCTCGCGTGCTTCACCGTCGACGAACACAACAAGAAGGAGGTCCCTCCCCTATCTCCATCTCCTAATTTAGGGTTTTCTTAATTCTTTCATGTTTGGATCATGTGCTTATTTCTTTCCATGGAAGTCGACCAGTTCATCCATGGATGGATGATCATGAAACTAGGATTAGGGAAGTATTAATCTCGGCAGGCTTCTCTATTTGTGTCCTGATGCGGGTTAACTTCACGGAGAAGAGTGTCACTCTTACCTGAATTTCGGAGAGCTTCTAGTGCTTCCAAAATATTGGCCGTCGAAGAACAAGTGAATTCTCTTTTACGTAGAGAAGAATCTGAGTCATTACAGATATCTCTCTAGCGTTAGAACATTTCTGTACAAGAATATTGCATAATATTGGCCGTCGAAGAACAAGTGAATTCTCTTTCACGTAGAGAAGAATCTGAGTCATTACAGATATCTCTCTAGCGTTAGAACATTTCTGTACAAGAATATTGCATATAGCTTTGTCAGATTGGATGCCAGAATCTTGCATTTTGCTCATTATTTCAAGTGCAGCTTTAAACTTGCCTGAGATTGATTAAAAATGTTAGAGAATTATAGAGTTAAGATACAATATGACCAAAACACCTGTATGGTTAATTTTGTACAACAAAAACAGAAGTATAAAAGGTACTTAGGGATGTTGTAAATCTGATCCTAAGTTTGTTTACTGGTGAACCTTTACCTATTTCTTAACAATGAAAACCAGGAACTTAATACCATAACCCCGTTGCCAGAAGGAGTTTCAATAGAATAATGAAATGGACTATAGCTGCAAGCAAGTCCCAACATAAGAATATGGAGAAGACAAATAGCAGTGACAAACGATAATAATAAACTGCTAATAAATACCAATATTTGCTCTCTGTACACTTATAAGTAATATTGTCGATCAAACTAATGGAGATAAGCTAATAAGTTCTTCAAATGTCAAGCTTTTACAAGAAAAGCAACAAATTCACTCTATAAATTTTTGAACAGTTCCTTGGATTTTACTTGTTGACAACAGGGTGACATCATCTTATCGAGGATGGTCCATGTTCTACTAGGACAAAGAACCAGATATGTGTACATTAAGATACAACAAGCATTTGGCAAGAATGCCACATTTATACATCCAACATCTTTAGAAGTCCCCTCCCTTTCTAAGTTACAAACATAAAAAAAAATCTTAGGAACAGGTTCACTTCCAAAAGTAATTATCACACACCATCGATGCTTGGGCTCTCAAGTGCTGATGCAGCCATTTATATATGGCTAAGTAAACAAGCAAATATCTTCTGCTGCAGTCCATCGATGGCCTCCAATGAACCAACTAGTTCATGTCCTGCCTCACTTTTTACTTGATCTAGCCAATCACTAGCATGCTTGAGTTGTGACAATGCGACTTGCGATCTTCTCATTTGCTGCTTTAGAGCGTTCACCGGTCTGTCCTGTGGCATTCTTCTTCATGCTGGCATTGACCTGGAATTCAGAATCAATTGCGCCTTCTAGGTACCTCAAGAACCACGAGTAGAATTCTTTCGTGAGAGCTGACCTTACTTCATCGATCTCCTTGACATTGTTTCCTCTTGCCCACTCTAGCTTCTCATTACTGCCGGGCTCCTCTGAGAGCTGTGAAGGATTTAGAGCACTTCCACTGTCCATTTCTGAGCTCTTCCTTCCTGCTATTTTTCTCTATTTCTGAAGGTGGCAGTTGTTCACTTAGAGCACTCCCAATTTCAATGCTCAAATAATATATATCTCATATGCATGGTTAGTGCTTGCTACAATGGTAGAAGTACATGTCAATAATGAACCTGATAATGAGCCGGCAGTAATTGGTCACAGGCCTAAACTCCCTAGTCACCTCCTTCCTCCTGGTGTCAAAATTATAGAACTTACTCAACTTAGACATCATTAAAGAACTATCCAAATCTGAATCTACAAGAGCCAATCAAGTTAGAAGTACCCTTACATTCAAAGCCATGTCCTCTGTATGAGTAGAGATGTTACCTATCATTCTGAATGACACATGCAAACTGAATACTTTGCTACTGATTTCAGGGATAAGCTTCAAGGATATCTGGTCCAGTGAAAATTTTGGGGAAAACATTAGCATGCTTCTGTTGGGATTTGGTATCCTTTAGACCTCTGAAGTTGAAAGACAATCCATGCTCCTGAAGTCCTGACATGATTTCCTACCAAAACTCAAGCGAGTTGTTGGGTTGTATCTCGTTTCCGGTTGAGCGCTCAAATGGGGGGTGACAATAGAGTTGGTAATTTAGTCCCACATCGGTTAGGAGGTGGGATCATGTGGTGTAGATAATTGGGATTGGTTCAGGCCTTACATGAGAATTCTCTTTTAAGGCATATGGGCCCAATTCAATATCGTACCTCATGGACCAACTCCGGTTCAGATCACACCGCGTTCCCAATACGAGTCTTATTTGCATTCTCCCAGGTATGATACTTGAGAATTGAATGATTACCATCAGGCTTTGCTATCCAATTGCTAGGAACAATTAGGAGAAGTGTATATGGGGGCAAGGCTTTGTGGAACCAACCTAGATATCACGCATTTGTTTGCACAACAAACCAAGGTTAAAATCAATATGAGTTGCATATATTTATTATAGTTGCCCGATATATTTATTATACCTTCTGAATTTTAAGGTCATATATGCTACACTTTTATACTGATATGAATCATCATGTTTTAAATTTTTATTGGGAACTTAATATCACCTATAGTTGCTCATTATGGGATTGCCTGTGTTTGTCTTCTTCGTAAACAAAAGGTTTGTTAAAGCTTTCATCATGCTTGCATGAGTTGAATGCAGGATGAATACTTACAGTTTGATGTTACAGCAAATCATATCATATTGCATATATCTTTGTCTAGCTTCTTTATATTCAAGGGACCTAAGCTGCATAAGACTATAAGTGTGTTCCTTTGGTTGTATGAGCTTGAATTGTATAATCAAAAGGTACATATTTTTGCCTACTTACTAAGTGGCCAACTAGGTTTTATGGCATATGACATTCTCGTGCTTATAGGTACCTTAGCTAGAATTTGGCATCAACATAGAGGGTTACGTCATGTCAACGGCCACAAAAAATATGTGAAATATTTTATGGATCTTTCTTTTGCTCTATAGATATTCTTGTTATATATATATATATGATGACAAAATGTATGGCTGCCTCTGTTGGCACCTCTATTGCAATTAACAATGGAGAATCAGGATGGAAATGGACGGCTAGAGAGAAAATTATTGACCTGGATCAGCACAGGCATGAGTTCTCAATTTATTATGAAGCAAGTAGAAATCATGGATTCCTTATATATGTATACTCTATTGCCTTGTTGATAATTGCTACTCTACTTACATAATTATTACTTACATATCATATATGTCTACTCGTCAAAGCCTCTCTTTTTTGTTTATATATTTCGTATATATTATGAACATTGAATGTAATCTCAACATGTGAAATATCTATTTTTATTTGGAAAGTTGGGATAGATTTGCAGAGTTACTCTTTGTTCTTTTTTTATCTTTTTTTTCTCCACTACTTTTTTTAACCTTTTCAACTTTGCAGGTCCAATGGCCATCCCAACAATGGAAGAGTTTGATCATAAAGCGATGGAAAATTAGCTATCGGTAAGAAAGAGAACGAGGAAAAGATCTCAAAATTAGCTATGGGTAAGAAAGGTCCAATGCTATTCTAGTCTCTTCGTGTAGTTGATTTAAAGTAATATTTTTATTTCCCCTTTTTTTAGAATTTTCTTGCTAATTGTCGTGTAATTATATTGATGCTGCAGACAAACATTTGTGAAAGTGTGGCCTAATGCTTTTGAAGCAAAATGTCCAATGGCTTCATGGAAACCTTTGGAATTACCGTGTGCAATAGAAACACAATCCTAAACAAATATAAGGAGATGGAAACACAACCTCTGTACAATGGTTATCCTAAGGGTAAGACTGTTGCCTACTATTATCGCGTGCAACAGAAACGCAATCCTGAACATAATTTTCATCATGGTAAGTATTTTTTTTCTTTCTTTTCTTTTTCACTATTTCCAGTATGAAGTTTTGTTTTGACAATTCTTCTATTTTTGCAGCTTCCTAGATATTGGGTTGAAGATCCAATATTTGAACAAGACCATGTGATAAAAAAAAAACTTGAAGAAGCCCTCCAATGTTGTGCAGGCTATTATTCGATCGGTTCTAGATTTTAGTAGAGACCCATGGCCATGAGATTCTGATAATGTAAAAGATCTTGTCAAGAGGATGCTTAATCCGGACCCAAAGAAGCGATTGACTGCTCAAGAAGTTCTTGGTATGCTTTAGCTTTCTGATATTGTTATCTTTTTTTTTAACTTAAATTGATACTTCTCCACTTCTCCAGTGATTCTTATGAATATAAATCTGGATAAATGAACACTTAAAGACAAATATGTATCTTTCTTTTAATATCAAAATTAACCATTCGTCGCAGCCCAGTCCATTAAATCGCTATGTTTCATCGTTGGCTTTAGCACATATTTGGTCAGTTTTGGGCATTTTTACGAAAATTGGCATTTTTATAAAAGTTGGCATTTCAGAACACCCGTGGCTGCATAATGCAAAGAAAGCCCCAGATGTTTCTTTAGGAGAAAAAGTTCGAGCAAGACTCCAATAGTTCTTTGTGATGAACTAGTTGAAGAAGCAAGCACTGATGGTAAGCCTTGACATTTCATAAGAAAAATGCTACAGTATTCCATTTGTCCATGTCTATGAACCACATATACTCCAAAAATCAGTATCGTGTCTGTATCATGTCGTCTTAGACACAACAGTCACATTATGACACACCAAAACAATGTGTCATGCCTGTTTCCCACACCCATATTATATCATGACACGTTCATGTTTATGCAAAAATTAGTCCACAATGTTATGAAAGAACGACTTAATTCATAGTAGATAGTAGGTTGAGGAGTTTTTTTATTGAGAAAATTTGATGTCTGTATCATCATGGTTGCTGTTGTCGATATGTTAGTTTGTCTAAGCAACACATGTAGACGTTCAAAGTTACAAATGCACACTTATCAATCAGCAACATATATACACTGTTGGAATGCTCATAAAGGCAAATTTTTGGTTATCAAACTTTAATAAATTATCCTATAATATCTATCCTCTGGTTCACACCAGCGCTGAGTAATTCTATTTGACAATGAGTACTCCCGATCATTTTACCACATCAGTAAGTTTGCTTCACTCTTGCTTCTACATGTGTGTAATTTGTTCTTGTTCTCTAGCTATAGGCAGGAACTTGTTTTAAGTGCTGACATCAGTATGCTACATTCCATAGTACATTTTGATTTCATCGATGACTCTGAACTCATACACGAACACAGTTTATTTAGAGCCATCATCATTATGCAAATTACCATGTCATTTACTTCCGTTGTTAGCTTACTTATTGCAGCCATACATGAATGTAGCTCTTTACCATCTTATTTACTACCTTATGCTATTTCAGACTGATGTTGATGGGATCTGGACCCTGGATTACACGAAATTTGTTGCCGTATCAGTCCGCTTACAGAAGATAGGGAATGACGAGAACTTGTGCAAAGCCTTTGCGTAATTTGATCTTGACAAGAGTGGATACGTAGAAATGAATAGGGGTCAAATGAGCGAGATCAAAGTAGGTGTACTACCAAAGTTGGGTCATCCATCAGTTCATTTAGGAGGGAGTTTGATGGTGCTTGATTTTAATGTTATCATATTCTGTACTTCTCAATAATTTTGAACTATTTCAATTTTCTGGTGAATATTTGTGACTTGTGCAAAGCTTTAGCTGTTTTTTCTCTTGTAATGATGTTTATATTGTCGTTTGGAAGGAAAGTTTGACAGGTCCCTGTTTGAAATAATATATTAAAGTGTTATCTGTTTTAGTAGAGTAACACTATGTATCTCTGGAAGAGATGTTTTAATGTGTTAATAATTTTCTCAAATGTTCTCTCGTTTAATGTTGTGTTTCAGCTATTACTTCAGTTTGTGTCTTTAGCCTAACTTGATTTAGAATAGTGAAAAAATGTAATGGATGAAAGTATAGTATGTTGTGCCTATATTCATGGTATCATCATTTAATGTGCTATCTTCAAAAATCATTGTAGCACCACTTATTATGTGTTTTCATGTTCAATTTAGAAATCATTAGATTTAATTATGGTTCAAACTAAAAATTGGAATACAAAAATGGAAATTAAATAATAAACAGGAATGTTAATAAAGTGTTGCAAATATAGCTATAAGAATAATGCAAAAGCGTTCCAAATTATTTTAGGAACAGGCTTAAAGCGTTTCAAGATACCAATTAGAAATATTTTAAAGGTGTTCCAAAAATAATTTAGAAACACATTATATATGTTCCTAAATCTAATTTTGGAACGCCTCATAACTGTTCCAAACTAAATATAAGAACGCTTTATAATTGTTCCAAATATTGCAACGCCACTTTTAGGAACGGTTATGATATGTTCCTAAAATTATTAGAAACATATAAAAACTGTTCCTAAATGCCTTTTTTGGTGTAGTGGTTATTGGATCTAGCACGCAGTTGGTGGGCCGCACAAGCAGTGGGATTGGCAACACCTGTCTCCTGGGCAGTGTTCAGCAAAAAGTTTCAGATCAAGTATTATGATGCAGTGGCTCGATATGACTTGCAGACCAGGTTCAGTAATCTTAAGCAGATGGGGAGGACGGTCGACGGTTATGCGACCGAGTTTTCCAGACTCAGTCGGTTTGCTCCCACCTTGGTGGCAACCGAGTTTGACAGAGCGCAGAGGTTCCAGCAGGGTTTCACCTGGAGATTATATTGGCAGTAGAACAGTTCGAACATCAGACCTATGATGCGGTGTTGCGAGCAGCAAGGAGGCACGAGTATACCTCCCAGAGAATAGTGGACAGGACCGAAGGTAGGAAGCGGTCCCATAGTCAAATGAATCAGTCTTCAGCCCCAGCCCCGGCAGCCAGGGCTTTGACTATTGGAGCTCCGAGGCGAGCGGCCTCAGTGACGTCGGTTCAGCACTCAACCCCGACGTACTCTCAGCAGAAACAGAAGCAAGCGCAGACTTCCGTCGTGGGCTATTCTTATTGTGGGAAGCCTGGACACGTGGAAGCGGAGTGTCACAAGGCGTTGGGATTGTGTTTATTGTGTGGAGCACCGGACCATAGGGTGGGGTCCTGCCCATTCAGAGTTGATTCAACATCGATAGTATCTAGTCTCTCGGTTAGGGGACCAGCACCAGCTCCAGTTCACCAGCAACAGCAGTTTCCGTTCCTAAGGCCATTGCCGACTCAGGCCCAGACTTTCCAGCAACAGAACCCGCGGCAGTTTGCCTTAGCCCAGGCTCAGGTTCATAATTGGCCGAGAGGTATATGTGTCCTCTCATCTTGCTTTTCTACCGTCATTATGCGGGGTGTATGACGTATTTTATGTATCCTAATTACAACGGTACATCCCGGACTCGAGCCATATCCTAGGTCATTCAAAACTGGTTATTGGTACCAACCTTTTCGTATGAGGATAGGCCCGTGTCCATGTTTGACCAAAGAGAGAGACCTCAAGCGCAAGACTATTAGTTTAGTTCGTGTTTGCTTGAGTTCATCGCTCCTTGGGAGAGTCAAACGTGGGAGTGTGAGGATGATATCCGATCACGTTATCCCAATCGGCTTGGCTCGTGAGGTGTAATATCTTCCTTATGCCTTACGCTTCGAATCCTTGCTTGCATGAATGATTGTATGATTGATTGGTAGTGGTAGATTGCCTATGACAGAATAGCTTTCCCTTACGTCTCTAGCCTCTTGATTAAATTCTGAGGACGAAATTCTTTTAAGGTGGGTAGGATGTAATGTCCCAAATTCGCGATACGTATTTAGTGTACGTATACGTGTTTTGGACCCATATTTTATTCAGTCATGATTAGTTATCTTGGTTTATTTTGCATTGACTTAGTTTTATTGGCATTGATAGTTTAAATGGTTTTAATGGTTCATTGGTTTATTTTTGGATTAGTGAGGCTTGGTTTATTTCATGATTCAATTGGTTTAAATTGCTAAAGAGAGAGAGTTTATTGGCCTTGACTTGGTTCACCTTGGTTTATCTTGGCTTGGTTTATTCCTGGGTTGGTTCGGCTTAGTTTGGTTTGCTTGGTTCATTATGAACCATAGGGGTGAACCCCCTACCTACCACCACCATCCCCATTTATTAACCCCCTTCTCCTTTCTCTCTCTTCATTAATCATCTTCTTCTTCCTTATTTACTCCTCACCTACCAGAGGGAGAGAGGGGTCTAGGCAAGTGCAACTTGCTTCATGAAGGAACTCCAATTTTATTGCTTCATTCTCTTCTTTACAGCATTTTAACTTACTTTAGTACTTGGCATTTCCACTTTCTATGGCTAGATTCTTGTAGATCTAAGTTTATACTATTTTTGGATTTTTTGGGTTTTGATCTACTTAATCTTGTTATTATCAAGTTCTGATGGTTCCATGTTGTAGAGCATTTCGTTCTGCCCTATTTTGACCTATGGAAGTTCGGATTTGGACTCTGGATGAAAGGTTCATGGAGCTTGGGAGCCATGGCTTGAAGAGTTCTTCTCTTCGGAAGGATGGAGAAGAAGAACTATTCACAGCCGTATGAACTTAGCCGCATAGTCTTTATGCGGCAAGTTTCCTTCCTGTCGCATAAGCCTTGCTGCACTGTTTAGTCGTATGGCCTATGGCGCAGGGACTAACTCCTCAGTCGCATGAAGGTTTAATCCTCGGCCGCATGAACTTTCAATCCCAGCCGCATGACTTAGGACCATTATTTTAGCCGCATGTGACTTAACTCGGGCCGCATGGACTTGATTGGTTATTTTAGCCGCATGAACCCTTGATTGAATCCTAGCCGCATGAAGACCCGCCCATTTTTAGCCGCATTGGACTGAGCCGCATGCGCCCTGTTTTACCTGGCCGCATGGGGACTAGTCCTTACCCAGCCGTATGAGTTGATCCTGCCGCATATTGTTCCCCAGCCGCATGAGCTAGTCTCTATCCTGACCGCATGAGAAATTATTTTCTGGCCGCATAAGAGTTCACTCTTGGCCGCATGAGCCTAATCTACCTGAACCGCATGGGCTCGATTTCTGACCCGTATTGATCCAGCCGCATGGACCGATCTTCCTGAGCCGCATATACCTGTTCTTCCTGAGCCGTATGGCTCTCCAATAGCCCTGTGTAGTATTATTTTATTACTATTTACCCATGTCTTGTAACCCCTTTATTGTATATTTTTACGCCCATTTTATATCCTTACGCCTTTTATCCTGAACTTGATTGACATGATTGAAATGATAAACTGACATGACATGATAGTGGCCCGCCATGGCGCACTCCTGACAAAGTACACTTGGCATGATAACCTGACCTGATATATCTTAAACAGCTGTTACGACGGCTACCTGACATGACCTGACCCGTATAAGTAACCTGGACACCGTGGACGATTGTGCTTGTAAAAATAATCCAGTCATATCTTGCATCATGTCTAGAAGGGGACTCCTGAGTACCACGGTCAGGAGTACCTACTGAAATGGACTAAGGTTAATGACTAGAATAATTCACTAGTCATGAAGAGATGTTCCCCAGTTACAGGCGATCCTGTTATTCCGGCCGCAAATGTTTGGACTTGTAGCCTGCCGACGAGTAGGACACATTTCCAGCCCACTGTTATGTGGGGCACCCACCATTGTCACTTAAATGATTGAACTCTATTGTCACTCTAATGTATTGTACTCTCTAAATTGTCACTATAATATTCGCCTGGATAACCTGGATAGCTGCAGGGCCTGTGACTACTTGGAGCATCTCATTGCATCTTGCTAGTAACTAGGATTGTGATAACCCTAGTTAGTTAATGTAGAAAGCCGTAGGCAATGATTGGCCATGATTGCTTGGATGGAGTCTAGTCCAGTATAGTATTGTCTAGAAGTGATTGATTGAAAGATTGTACCAGAATGATTAAATGATTGTCACTCCAGATTGTTACTATAACGATTGTACTCTATTGTCACTCTAGCGTATTGCACTCTTCATTGTCACTTTTATCATTATACTCTCTCCTTTTCACCTTAATAATTGGCACCTTTAGCAATAAATGATCAAAGACTAAGTTCTGTTCAGGCGAAGAGTTACAATCTCGGTCCTTGTTTGGTTTAAGGATTGTAACCTGGCTTCCGGAATAGTACCTTCATCTTCTCTTCATATATTGTCCAGCTATATTTTATTTAGCATGATTCTCCAGTTATCGTATGTCAATGATGTTTCACTTAATTATTTTCTCTAATTGGGATAAGTGCATTGGTAGTGCATAAACCTCAATCTGTGTTACTTATTGTTATTTTCTTACATATTGAATGATAATGATTTGTTGATTTTAGTTCTTAAGTGAAGCCTCCTTTGTGGTACTTGCTCTTTCTGGGGTCTGACCCAGCTGGTTTTGTATGGCCAGATACCGGAGCAGCACCAAAGGATCTTCCTGCTTTTCAGCCCGATGGTGGTCACCAGGCGTAACCAGGGCATCGAGTGGGTTTCTTTTTGTTCTCCCACTGTAATATTATAAATTATTCTTTTGAGGCGTTTAGCCGACGAGCAAGTGTTAGCTCGATTGTACTTACTTACTATCTGTCTACGGGCTGTAACATGATTGACAAGCCCCGGGGGTTGATCATGTATGACTGAACTCTTGCTAGTCCTCATATTTTGTAACGACTAGCTTCATGATCATTCCGAATATATAATGTATAGGACGCCTTACTATTGTGTATTTGGTGGTCTGACATCTTGTAACTATTATTAGTTGGTTGAGATTGAGATAATAGGCTATTTTATGACCTTAAGAGACTGATGGATTGTAGTGAAACCCTCACATATCTAGACAGCCGTGACCGTATAGCGGTGTGGATTCCATTCCGTTATACGTAGCTGGCTATGTCTGCCCCCGCTCTCCAGTATTCTGGTTCTGGGGCGTAACACTAGATATGACCTGCATGCCAGGTTTAGTAATCTCAGGCAGATGAGCAGGACGGTCGACGAATATGCGGCCGAGTTTTCAAGGTTGAGTCTGTAGTGCCCCGCTCCGCGAAGGCACTAGATAGACAGAAAAGATCGGATTGCTGGCTCTGCAACAGAAGACGATTGATCTGGGTGAGTGGACAAAGTCTCATTTTATGATTCGCTTGTGCCTAATAAGAATCTGAGCTTTTGAATTAATGTTGTTGCTAATAACAAGATGCTAGACTTTGAGTATGCTTAATAAGAGAATCTGCACATTATCTGCTAAGAAAGAGAACGGTTTTCTGCCTGAAAAGAAGATGGAATTGTTTATGACTTGCTCGATTGATGCATGATGGTTTCATTTGATATTGCATGTGCATTGGGGTATCCACTTAGTGACGAGCTGAACCCTAGAGAGTCACAGCGGCTAGCGACGAGCTGAACCCATGCGAGTCACAACGGTTAGCGATGAGCTGAACCCAAGAGTCACAGCGGCTAGCGACGAGCTGAACCCATGCGAGTCACAGCGGTTAGCGACGAGCTGAACCCGTGGGAGGCACAGCGGCTAAGTTGGAAATGATATGTTGGTTTTCAAAGATGTTTTCAAAAGAGATGTAAACTGACTCTGTATGCATGAAATGAATCTAGGTAAAACTAACAAGATCACATCACAAGAAATATTTTCTCACTAATTGAACAGTGATCGTTTCAGACAAATGCAGCTCTTTGTCCACAATTCACCAGTATGCTGATATACTGACCCACCATCAGTCTGCATGCAGGTGCACTATGCATCGAGAAGGATAGTCCGAAGCGATAGCCCGAGCCTCATCCTCAGGAGCCAGAAATCAGAAGAGATGCCAAGAGATAACATCTGTTGCAAGAGTTGGTTTTGTATATAAAGGGATATAATATATGGGAATGGGATCATTGTAATCTGTAAAGTTCTGAGAGAATGTAACATTGTATCAGAGAGAATCGAGAGCTTATAATCTGTTCAAATAAAATCAATAAAGAGAATTGTTTCTTGTTACCATTGTGTTCAATGTATGTATTCTGAAAATATGTCCGTTGCTGCTTCAATTATCTGCGATACGTTCCGCTGCGTATTGTCAACCTTGTCTATCTTGTCTTGCTTCAGGTCTCGGCCTTGTGCAAGCGTAACTTAGGCTTGCACTGCATCACGCCTTAGCGAGGACGAACGATCCCAAAGAGCCGAAGCGAGGACAAAAGGACTCTGCGGGATCGGGGCGTGACAGAATGGTATCAGAGCAACACGATCCTCTGGCCAATTGATTTGATTGAATTCAAATATGTTCTCCTGATCGAAATTTCCTTTGCCTACTCGATATCAATAATGAGATGAACATTCCCTACAATAAGTCCGTAAATATTTTTATGATGCCGACAAATGTTTTATCGATTTGATTGATTGAGATTGAAATGCTTGATTGAACAAGAGTTTTGATATGATCTGAATTATGATTTCATGGATTGATGATGGCGAAGGATGAGGACTATCGCTGCTAAGGATATCGTAAGTTTCTCCTTAAGTTTCGAGGATGAAACTTCTTTTCGGTGGGTAATTATGTAATGCCCCGCTCCGCGAAGGCACTAGATAGACAGAAAAGATCGGATTGCTGGCTCTGCAACAGAAGACGATTGATCTGGGTGAGTGGACGAAGTCTTATTTTATGATTCGCTTGCGCCTAATAAGAATCTGAGCTTTTGAATGAATGTTGTTGCTAATAACAAGATGCTAGACTTTGAGTATGCTTATAAGAGAATCTGCACATTATCTGCTAAGAAAGAGAACGGTTTCCTGCCTAAAAAGAAGATGGAATTGTTTATGACTTGCTCGATTGATGTATGATGGTTTCATTTGATATTGCATGTGCATTGGGGTATCCACTTAGTGACGAGCTGAACCCTAGAGAGTCACAGCGGCTAGCGACGAGCTGAACCCATGCGAGTCACAGCGGTTAGCGACGAGCTGAACCCAAGAGTCACAGCGGCTAGCGACGAGCTGAACCCATGCGAGTCACAGCGGTTAGCGACGAGCTGAACCCGTGGGAGGCACAGCGGCTAAGATGGAAATGATATATTGGTTTTCAAAGATGTTTTCAAAAGAGATGTAAACTGACTTTGTATACATGAAATGAATCTAGGTAAAACTAGCAAGATCACATCACAAGAAATGTTTTCTCACTAATTGAACAGTGATCGTTTCAGACAAATACAGCTCTTTGTCCACAATTCACCAGTATGCTGATATACTGACCAACCATCAGTCTGCATGCAGGTGCACTATGCATCGAGAAGGATAGTCCGAAGCGATAGCCCGAGCCTCATCCTCAGGAGCCAGAAATCAGAAGAGATGCCAAGAGATGACATCTGTTGCAAGAGTTGGTTTTGTATATAAAGGGATGTAATGTATGGAAACGGGATCATTGTAATCTGTAAAGTTCTGAGAGAATGTAACATTGTATCAGAGAGAATCGAGAGCTTGTAATCTGTTCAAATGAAATCAATAAAGAGAATTATTTCTTGTTACCATTGTGTTCAATGCATGTGTTCTGAAAATATGTCCGCTGCTGCTTCAATTATCTGCGATACGTTCCGCTGCGTATTGTCAACCTTGTCTATCTTGTCTTGCTTCAGGTCTTGGCCTTGTGCAAGCGTAACTTAGGCTTGCACGGCATCACACCTTAGCGAGGACGAACGATCCCAAAGAGCCGAAGCGAGGACGAAAGGACTCTGCGGGATCGGGGCGTGACAGAGTCGGTTTGCTTCCACCTTGGCGGCAACCGAACTAGACAGAGCACAGCGATTTCAGCAGGGGCTCCACTTGGAGATCATATTAGCAGTAGAGCAGTTCGAGCACAGAACTTTTGATGCCGTCTTGCGAGCAGCGAGGAGGCATGAGTACACTTCCCGAAGGATAGCGGACCGGACCGGAGATCGGAAACGGTCTCACGACCAGATGAACCAATCCTCAGCACCGGCCCCAGTAGCTAGGGCCCTGACCATTGGAGCTACGAGGACAGGTTCGGTTACCTCCTTACAGCATTCTGCCCCGACCTATCCCCAGCAGCAGAAGCAGAAGCGGCCTTTCGTAACCGGTTGTTCTCATTGCGGAAAGCCCGGGCATGTTGTTACTGAGTGCCGCAGAGCACAGGGATTGTGCTTGGTTTGTGGTTCGCCGGACCACATGATAGGATCTTGTCCGTTCAGAAACAGATCATCGTCGACAGTAACTAGTCCCTCGGTTATGGGACCAGCACCAGCACCAGAACCAGCTCCAGTTCACCAACCACAGCAGCTCCCATTCCCGAGTCCATTGTCGTCTCAGGCCCAGGCCTTCCAGCAACAGAGGCCTCAGCAGTTCGCCCTGGCCCAGGCTCAGATCCAGAATCGGCAGAGAGGTATCTATGTCCTATCGTCTTGCTTTCCGCCGTCGTTATACGGGACACATGTCATGTTTCGTGTATCCTAATTACAACGGTACATCCCGGGCCCGAGCCATGTCCTAGCTCATTCGAAAACGGTTATTGGTACCAACCTTTTCGTATAAAGAGAGGCCCGTGTCCCTGTTTGACCAAAGAGAGAGACCTCAAGCGCAAGACTATCAGTTTAGTTTGTGTTGCTTGAGTTCATTGCTCCTTGGGAGAGTCAAACGTGGAAGTGTGAGGATGATATCCGATCACGTTATCCCAATCGGTTTGGCTCGTGAGGTGTAATATCTTCCTTATGCCTTGCACTTCGATTCCTTGCTTGCATGTATGATTGTATGATTGATTGGTAGCATATATTGCTTGCGATAGTATAGTTGTCCCGACATCTCTAGCCTCTTGATTAAATTTCGAGGACGGAATTCTTTTAAGGTGGGTTGGATGTGGTGCCCCGAAATTCGTGATACGTATTTTATACGTGTTCGTATTTCTGACCCGTATTTCTCATTTTTCTTTGATTAGTTAGTTGTGGTTTATTTTCATATTTAGCATTATGGTTTAATTGTCATTTATCGTTCATGGATTAACTCTGATTAGTGGAGCTTGGTTTTATTTGGATAGGAGAAGGATTGGGTTGGTTTAGTTTGGTTTTAATTGTGATGGAACACCTTAACCTATACTCCACCCTCATTCCACCACAACCCACCCTTATTAAAATCCCCACCAACTTTCTCTCTCCTCATAACTTCCATTAATTTCTTCATCTTCTTCTTCCTTCCTCCACACAACACCAACACCATAGGCAAGTGCACCTTGCCACCACATAAGGACCCAATTTTATTTGTCCATTAGCTAGATTAGGCCATGGTGAACAACATTAGAACTTGGCATTTTGTGATTTGGAGCTTCCATTTTTCTAGATCTAGGTTTTAACTATTTTCGGATTTTCTTGATTTTGATCTATTAAACCTTGATTTTTGCTTGTTTTGAGGCTTTCATGTGGAAGAGAATTCAATTTTACACAAGTTAGAACTTTGAAAATCTAAATTTGGTTTTGATTTGGCCAAGATATGAAGATTTGAATTTTAGGGTTCTTGGAGTCTTCCTCTCGGCCTGATGGAGAAGAAAACCCCTCGGCCTGCGCTCTTTAGCGCATGGTCGGACTGCGCGACCCCTCGGCCAGCGCCTTGCGCTGGAGCTCTTTAGCTCCTGCGCCTTCTCTCCACCTGCGCGCTTGACTTGCGCGCTGCTCGCCCCTGTGCAGTTTGCCTCAGCGCCATCCATTCCCCTGCGCCATCCATTCCCCTGCGCCATCCATTCTCCTGCGCCATCCATTTTCCTGTGCCATCCATCCCATCCGTTCTCCTACGCCATCCATTTTCCTGCGCCATCCATTCTCCTGCGCCATCCATTTCCATGTGCCATCCATTCCCCTGCGCCATCCATTCTCCTGCGCCATCCATTTTCCTGCGCCATCCATTTTCCTGCGCCATCCATTCTCCTGTGCCATCCATTTCCCTGTGCAATCCTTTCCTCCAGCGCAGCCCAATCCCCTGCACAACCCACTTGCCCATGATGGTTTGGTCTTATTTCTTGGACTTGACTTCTCTTTTGTGGATTGGTGTTTTGAGATCTTGTTCCACACAACACGACTGTTTTGGCCCAACACGACCTGGCACGGTTTTCGGTGTTTTGCTTATGACTAGTACGGTTTTCGTGATTTCTGTGAATTATGATTTTAGTACTTTCTGATCTTCTTGATAGTGACCCGATGGGGTGCACCCTTGACTTTTAACTTGTACTTCATGATTAATCTTGGTACTGGATAACTTGATAGTGGCCCGTGCCGGCGCACTCCTAACCTGTAACTTGTAACTTGTACACCTGTAACTTGTAACTTGACTTGACTTGATGACTAACTTGACTCGTATACTCCTCCTTGACGTCGTGGGTGTTCATTCTTGCCGCCTTGTGCAATCCACTTGTCTTGTCTCGTATCATGTCTAGGACGTGACTCCCTGAGTACCACGGTCAGGGATTCATACTGAATCTGGCTAGGGTAATGACTAGATTGATCAAATAGTTCATAAAGAATTTTCCAGTTACCTGTTGCCCCTTTGGTCCCGGCCTTATATATATATATATATATATATATATATATATATATATATATATATATATATATATATATATATATATATATACATGGAATTTGTTGCTATCCGTCGAGATGAGCGCACTTCCAGCCCGCCGTCGAGTGTGGTACCTTAGGACACATGTATCTTACTACAGTGTGTCTGCTATATCATGCTATCTTTTCCTTTTCTTGCTGGGATCACTCAGGTAGTAACAAACAGGTAACCGGACATGGAATTTCTCATTTGCATCTTGTTAGTAATTAGGCTTGTGATAACCCTAGTTAGTTAAGTAGTAAGCCGTAGTAATTGCTTGGTCGTTTGTGAATGGATGATGTCTAGCCTGGTCCAAGTCTCGTCTAAGTCCCTGTACCTGGTACTCCTGTACATGATTGTTCTACTTATCTTTAACAATAAATGGATAGAGACAAGTGCTATTCAGGCGAAGGGTTACAACCCCGGTCCTTGTTTGGTTTACGGGTTGTAACCTGGCTCCCGGAATGGTTCTACGTCCCTAGTCGTTTATTTTCCTGTTGTACTCTTTATTACTTGTACTTTTCTCCTATTTCTTATGTTCTGATATGCTGGATTTTGTTCTTATTTCGTGGCCTCCTTTGTGGCACTTGCTCTTTCTGGGATCTGACCCAGCTGGTTTTGTATGGCCAGATACCGGAGCAACTCCAGGGGATCTACCGGTTTTCCAGCCTGATGGTGAACACCATGCGTAACCAGGGCAACGAGTGGGTTTATTTTGCTTTCCCACTCTATTGTAAAATTATTCTTTTTGAGGCGTTTAGCCGCCGAGCAAGTGTTAGCTCGTGTACATTTTACTTACTGTCGGCCTACGGGTTGTAACATGATTGGCAACCTAGGGTTGATCATGTATGACTGAAACTCTTGCTAGTCCTCATATTTTGTAACGACTAGCTTCATGATCAGCTGAATATGTAATGTTTGGGACGCCTTACTATTGTATATTTGGTGATCTTACATCTTGTAACATTTACTTACTTGCTTGGGATTGAGACACTAGGCTCGTTATTGACCATAAGAGACCAATGGCTTGTAGATAAACCCTCATATTTCTAGACAGCCGTGACCGTATGGTGAGATGGATTTCATTTCATCATACGTAGCTGGCTATGTCTGCCTCCGCTCTCCAGTATTCTGGTTCTGGGGCGTGACATATGGTAAAGAAATATATGATTGGATTTCCATATTTACTTTGATTATATATTTATGATTGGACCCTTCATATAGTAGCTTTCCATATTATTGGGTTTCCAATTATGGTAAGCTAATTATGATTGGATTTCCATTAAATATATGATTGATTTATATTAGAAGTTTCCATATATATCGGCCTTCCATATATGGGTTACCAAGGGCTTATAAAAGGGTGATGCATGCTAGTTGTAAAATCATCTCAAAAACAAAGAGTGCTTTATAATCTTTGAGAGAGAGAGAGGATTAAGGACTATTGTGAAGGAGAGATTGCTTCGAATAATTTTTCGGCATCTCTTGTTCTTCGGAGTCCGCAATCAAAAAATTTCTTCTTTCAAGTGAGTTGTGGTGATCCGTGTTGGATCGGGAGGAGCTTGTAGAGGGTGTATTCTCTTTATTCCATTAGTGGAGGTTCTTCAGGGTTGGACTCCGATCGTCCCGTAGTTTTTTCCGCAAGGGTTTTCCACGTCAAAAATCTTTGTGTCTGCGATTGTGTTTGGCGTTTTTGGTTTGTGTGCTTTTGCTCGGTTCTCTCGCAGGACTTTCTGGTTTGGGAGAACGGTTTCCGCGCTTCGTTCCCAACAGAAGAGGTCAGGTGGTGCCCTTCAATCTCGGCCATCAGCTCTACGCGCGGGCCGTCCAAGTGAGGTCGACGAGGTCGGGGAGAGGGGCGGCGCTAGGGCCCGGCGAAGGGGGATGGCGGAGGCACGCCGACGGCGGGGAGGGGGCATGTCACGCCCCAGAACCGGAATACCGGAGAGCGGGGGCAAACATAGCCAGCTACGCAATCCCAAAGTACGTTAATACTCTGAAATCACGTATAAGCTGTCAAGACATGGGGGTTACTCTACAAGCCATCAGTCAATCCTATGGTTTAACAATCCTAGGTATCTCAATCACAGGCAATTATACAAGAGCAAGGAGTATGATCATCATACATACAATAGTAAGGCATCCCGAACCATATATACATGATTGATCACGAAGCCAGTACCACAGAACTGTTGACTAGCTAGAGTATTAGTCGTACATGATAAGGACTAGCTATAGTCTAGAATACACATATCATGTTTATGCCCGTAGGCTACAATATCAAGAAAAATACCAAAACACGAGCTAAACACGTGCTCGGGGCTAAACGTTACAAGAGGAGAATTTACATATCAGTGGGGAAACGAAGAAGAAACCCACTGAGGCACTCTGGTGCTCCGGCTGGTCACCGTCGAGTAGATGGTGCGGTAGATCCTTCGGGCTCTTCTATTAGAACCTGGCGATGCAAAACCAGTGGGGTCAGACCCCAAATAGCAAGTACCACAAAGGAGGCCGAACTATGAACTTAAAACCAGCAATCATTAGTAGACAAAGCAAGCAATAAGTAAGGGTGGATCGAGATTCGTGCAGTACCAATGCACTCATCCCGAACATAGAGAGACAGTAAGTAAATCATCATTTGACGAAAAGTAAACTGGAGAACATGTTGAATAAATAGAACTGGGCAGGTGATATACGATGAGATAACCATGGGACTATTCAGATAACCAGGTTACAACCCGTAAACCAAACAAGGACCGGGGTTGTAACCCTTCGTCTGAACGGAACTTGGTTTCCTCCACCATTTATCGGCAAGATAAAATAAGAAATCAGGACATGTAACAATCATGTACAAGACAGGACGAATATGAACAATCAGGTCATGTGACAATCTTGTGCAGGATCAAGTCAAGACTAGACTGAGTTAGACTCCATTCAATCAATCACGGCCAAGCAATAAGTACGGCTTGATACTTTAACTAACTAGGGTTATCACAGGCCTAGTTACTAGCAAGATGCAATAAGATTCTTCCAAGTCCGGTTACCTGTTTGTTACTACCTGAATGACCCCAGCAAAGAAAAGGAAAAGATAGCATGATATAGCAGACACACTGTAGTAAGATACATGTGTCCTAAGGTACCACACTCGACGGCGGGCTGGAAGTGCGCTCATCTCGACGGATAGCAACAAATCCTATGTATATATATATAAGGCCGGGATCAAAGGGGCAACATGTAACTGGAAAAGTCTCTCCATGAACTACTTGATCAATCTAGTCATTAATCCTAGCCATATTCAGTATGAATCCCTGACCGTGGGAAACCATGGATTCATGTCCTAGACATGATGCAAGACAAGACGGGTTCATTTGTACAAACACAATCACCCACGATGTCCAAGCCATTCATACTGGTCATGTCAGGTTAGCCGTCGCAACAGCATTTCAAGGAGTATCGTGTCAGGTTTATCATGTCAAGAGTGCGCCACGGCGGGCCACTATCATGTCATTATCATGTCAAGTCTAATTGTCAGGAGTGCACCACGGCGGGTCACTATCAAGTCATGTCAGGTTTACTTGTGAAGAGTGCACCACTACGGGTCACTATCAATAATTATCATGTCAAGTTTACTGGTCAAGAGTGCGCCACGACGGGCCACTATCAGGTCATGTCAGGTCATTAATCAGGAGTGCACCACTACGGGTCACTGTCGTGTTTAGGGTACATGTGTCGGACAGTATAGTGCAAGCATTCAATCAGAAGACTCAAGTTATGCTGAGGTTACAAAACACAAGTCATCATTAAAGATCAAATAACAATAGAGAATTAATAATAATAACAACAATTAAATAGCAGGGCAAGGCACAGAAAGGAGCCCTGCGGCTCAGGGTCACTATCAAGTCATGTGTAGCAGGTCAAGTTATCAGGTCAAGTTATCATACATGTCAGTTCTTGGTCACACCATGCCAGGTACAATTGTCATTTCAATCATGCCAATCAAATCGTGATTTATCAAGTTCAGGACAAAAGGCGTAAGGATATAAAAGGGGCATAAAATATACAATAAGGAGTTACAAAACATGGGCAAATAATGATAAATAATAGTACACAGGGTTATGGAAAAGTCATGCGGCTAAAGCATATGCGGCCAGGAATGATCTCATGCGGCTATGAAAAGAACAGCCCATGCGGCTGAATTCATCAGGGCGCATGCGGCTAAAGGAGTCAGGTTCATGCGGCTCAATTAGGGGCTCATGCGGCCAGGATCACTGGGTCCCATGCGGCCAGGGCAAAGAGGGCGCATGCGGCTCAGGAATAATGGGGCGCATGCGGCTCCAAGAAGTTGGGGTTTCATACGGCTCAAATAGGAGCAAGGCCATGCGGCCAGGAAAGATGAGCATATGCGGCTGGGGATGCAAGCCTTATGCGGTCAGACTGGTCATGAGCCTATGCGGCCAGGGGATGAAGGGGGTTCATGTGGCTGGACCAATGCGGGTCATGCGGCCAGGATGATACGGGTTCATGTGGCTCAGGAAGCACAGGTATATGTGGCTCGGGAGTCTCATGCGGCTCCGCCAGGGTAGGTCATGCGGCTCAGCCCCACGTAAGGCCATGCGGCCAGAAAGGGGCGGGTCTCCATGCGGTTCGGGTAGAAGTCCATACGGCTAGTCGTAAGTCCTATGCCATGCGGCTCGATCTAATCAGGGTCATGCGGCCCGGGAATCAAAAGTCCATGCGGCTGGATGGATCAAATCTTCATGAGGCTGGAAGTAAGTTCCTGCAGCATAGGTCATGCGGCCAAGTCATGCCGTAAGCTTATGCGGCTAGGAAGGATAACTGGCCGCATAAGAGCTATGCGGCTCAGTTCTCGCGGCTGTGAACTGTTCTTCTTCTCCATTCTTCCGAGAAGAAGGACCACTCAAGCCATGGCTCCCAAGCTCCATGAATCTTTCATCCAGAGTCCAAATCCGAACTTCCATAGGTCAAAATGGGGCAGAATGAAATGCTCTACAACATGGAACCATCAGTTGACAAAAATATACAAGTTTGACAGATCAAAACCCATGAAAACCGAAAATACCACAAGCTAGATCTACAACAATCCACCCGGTAAAACCGAAAACTCCAAGTTCTAAACATGCTTAGAATGTAACAAGGAAGAGAATGGAACAAACGAAATAGAAATCGTTCAATATTCGGCAAGGTGTACTTGCCTCTCCCTCTAATGGCTAGGGTTTGGTGGAAAAGAAATGAATGATGGTGAATGAGGAGGGAGAGAGAAAAATTGGCTTATATAATAAGCTCAAGTGATCTCCACCATTCATTCCTCTCCACTCAATCTAACCCATACACCTCATCTCATAAAAACCCAACTAACCAAACCAAGTCCAAGCCAAAGTTAAACCAAACCCAATAAAACCAAATCCAAGTTAAACCAAGCCACGAAAACCCAACATTTCGAAAAATATTAAAACATCACAAAAATCGAGAAATACGAAATACCACTAAAATAAATACGTATCCGTATAAAATACTGATACGGCAAGACGAGCATTACAGGGCAGACACAAAACATAGGGGCATACGGGAAAGAAGACAGGAGTATTTTGGTCCAAAAAAATGGTCAAAGGGGTTGACCGTAAGTTGGAGACGAAAACCGTCAAAAGTGGAAGATACCTTACATTGTTATAAACTTGTGGAATGTACCTTAAATATACAGAAATAAAATAGGTTGCCACTCAAAATTTCTCAATTATTATTTACAACCATAGAAGAAGCCAATGTTTCCTTTTCCCGTACGTACTCTCTTATTCCATCTACACTCCAAAATCATTTAAGAAAAGGTAGGCAATGTGTCCTTTTCCCGTACTCTCTTATTCCAACCACACTCTCAGAAAATTTTATTTCTATTATTATAATACGATTTAAAATTGACTAAAAATGAACTGACTAAACTGTTTATATATTTTTCATTAATTAATAAAAAATATAAAAATTATTATAACTAGTATCAAGTATGTATCTCCTCACGTGTTAAGAAAAATATATTCTAAACTCATGTGTTAAAAAAAATTCTAAATTTATTCTAATCGAGGTCATGTTCTCTCGTAGTTAAAAAAAACACTAAAATTCTTATAAGTACCTGAACATAAATGTAAACGCATATAAACATCTATAACAAATTATAAATATTTCAATATTCAAATTATATTTGAAATAACTATATGGTACTATCTAATTAAACACATCAAATTTCTAAAAATGTATATATAACAAATCATTATTAAATAAATTTAAACTATTTTAATATTATTATTTTTAACGTGTAAAGAACGTGAAAAAGATTGAGATAAAAAGATACCTTCCTACATGCCCAGACTTGATATAAGGTCCATGAGGTAGTTGCCTCAGGGCCTAAAATTTTAAAGGGCACCAATTTTTTTATAGTGCATGTACACCCAAAATTTTAGATGGCACCAAAAAAATTATAGTATATAAGCCTAAAATTTTAAAGAGTACCAAAATCTTCTCTCTGGCCAAAAAAAACAAATCACGAGCATGCTAATGCAGACGAATTGATGGAGGATTTAAAGCCGAAGTCCAAAATCAAACATAATTATATGTGCATAATCCTTTTTTTACATTTTTAGAATACATTTATAAGGATTTTTTTTTTGGGTAGAGAGAGGAGTCATGTGGCCGGAATCGATGAGTGAGCTTTTGTTTTGTTCTTCAAATGACTTAATATGAGGCCCATGACATGTAAGAATTATCAAGTTGTGATGTTCTTTATCTAATGGTGGATGGGTTGTCTTCCTAAATATGATTTAAGTTGGTGTTATTGTTTTTTCCTCAAAAAATGATAAAATTTATACAAAATTTGACATATAACACCTTATGTCTCTGGTAAACTACAACTGAGTACAATTTTTGATACAGAAGACTTATTAAAACTTTAATACAACCTCTGTATAACAAATAAACTCCTCCTTATATATTTATGTTTATACGTTCTAGAAAAAAGAGAGGAATCCGTCTGTCATTATATCAAAATTTTAATACAGCGTTCTGGATCTAAGCTGAAGTTTGGATATGACTCGTCATACAGAGCCTACCAAAAAGAGAGAGGGGTCCATCTGTATAACAAGTGACAATTTGGATATGACTTGTCAACCTCACCTGTCATACCCTTTTAATAAACGAATCGGGTCCAAGCTAGCTGTTTGGTTCGTTGAAAGTGGGGGTGAAAGTTGAAAAAATTTGCAAGTTCGCTAAACTTGCTTCAGTTCAGCTGTTTGGTTGAAAAGTTGAAAGTGGGATGAAAGTGGTTGATGGGACGCGGAAAAGTTCCTGTCTCCTTCATTTTTGGTACACTTTCACCACACCATTTTTTTGGTGAAAGTGGTGGAAAGAGAAGGAAAAGTGTGGAAAGAGAAAAGTGATTTTCGTTTAATATATCTCCAACCAACATCCACTTTCAACAACCATCCAAACAACGGAACTCTTTTTTTTCCACTTTCAACAACCATCCAAACAATGAAACTCCTTATTCCTCCACTTTCATATTTTTCAACCATCAACCAAACATCTTTTGGAAACTCAAAATTTATGCGTACGCATCGCGTGCGCAAGTTTCGTTTTTTCCACTTTCGCACTTTCATACACTTTCGTGCAACCAAACAGGCCACTTGGCAACCGATTTGACACAATTTGACCCATTTATCAATCAGTTAGGTCGGAAATCTATACCTCACGTTGACACACACAAGATAACCAACTCAAATATCTAATAAAACAGTAGTGGGTCAACCGAAATTTGACCCGACTCCTAGGCAGTGCCTACACGTGGGGTTGAATTGTCTTTACCGGGGGTTAATTAGTTGTACCCCTATAGTTTGTACGTATTTTGATAACTGTTCATGTTGTTTTAAAAACAAAGAATACCCTCCTGATTTATAAAGTTAATTAGTTATACCTCTCTGGTGCATAGAAGAAAATGAGTGAAAAATTAAGCAGTCAGGGGGGTGTTCTTTATTTTTTAAACAACGGGAACAGTTACCAAAATACGTACAAACCATAGGGGGGGTACAACTAATTAACTCCTTTACCGGAGCTTATTTTTGATTGCCTCTAGATATTTCTTGTGGACAGTTTATGGAGGATTATCTGCGGCTCCGATCTCTTAAATGTCACGTGGGACTCAAAAACTGTTCTAAATAGAAGGAGTTGTCTAAGTTCAAAGTCTTGACAAATTTATTGCTGGACTGGCCCTACTCCTAGGAGGAAGAAGTAAGGCCACGTTTGGTTCGCGGAATTAGAACATTAGGAAAAAAAAAGTAATTCTTTTCATTTGTTTGGATATCAAAGAAAATTAAGAGGAAAGGAATTTGATTCCTAAGAGAAAGAAAAATTAAAAAAAAAGGTGGTCCTCCCAGCAGCCCAAAGATTCATTTTCCACTTCTAATGATCCACTTCCCTCTCAATTTCCTTGATTTTTTTCAAACACCGGAAATAAAATTGATTGGAATTACAATTTTTCAATTGAAAGGAAATCAGAGAATCAATTTAATTTCCTTTCCTTTCCTTTCCTTTCCTTTCCGCGAACCAAACGAGGCCCTAAGAGTAGAAGGAAGAAGCAGTGGAGACAGTAGCGGAGCTAGTCCAGTGTCGGACTTTAAATTTTGAGACTTGCACTCTAAAAATGGTGTCGTCAAAGCTTAATATTCATAAAAAAAAATTTCATTGACAAGTCTTACCTATCGATTCCATACCTGAAAAATTACTCGTCCACCATGGGCTTGTTTGGTAACCGAATTTAACTATTTGGATTTGGATTTGGAAATCCTCCAAATCAAAATCATGGATTTCAAAATTCAAATCCAACTCCAAATCCAACTCCAACCAAACATAGGATTTGGATTTATGATTAATAATTAAATTATAGTCATGATCAATAATTAAGCTATTAATTAATTATGATTAATTATAGTTATTATTATTTATAAAATTAATAATTAACGATTAGTAATTAACGATTAGTAATTAATAATTGACGATTAGTTATTATTAATTATAAAATTAATAAATAATGATTAGTTAATTTTTAAATAAATAACGATTAATAATTAATAATTAATAATTAATAACTGTAAATTATAATTAACGATTACTAATTAATAATTAACAATTGATAATTTTTTATTAACGATTAATAATTATAAATTATAATTATTGATTAATAATTAATAATTAACGATTAATTAACTATAAATTAAATATTTTAAAAATAGTAATTATAAATAAATATTATTATGATTAGTAAATTATTAATTAAATTATTATAAAATATGATTCTAATTGTGATTAAAATATTATTAATTAAGATTAAAATAAAATATTTATTAACAAATTATTAATTAATATTATAATAATACTAATAAATTATTAATATGATTATAACAAAATTAACTAATTAACTAATTTTTAATTAATAATACTAAACATAGGATATGATTATTAATTAATATTATAGTAATACTAATAAATTATTAATTAATATCATAATAATAATATAATAATATTAGTAAATTATGATTATTAATAATTAACAAATTATTAATTAATATTATAATAATACTAATAAATTATTAATTATGATTATAACGAAATTAACTAATTTTTTTTAATTAATAATACTATTTTTATTAATTAATAATACTAATAAAATAGTTATTTTTTATTAATTAACTAATTTTTAACGAAATTATTAAAGAATAAATATTTTTAACGAAATTATTAAAGATTAACTAATTTTTAATTTACTAATTTTTAACAAAATTATTAAATAATAAATATTTTAACGAAATTATTAAAGAATAATTATTTTTTTCCTCCAAAATCCAACCAAATCCAAGTTTTGGATTTTGGCATTTTCCATATCCAAATCCATCTCCAACCAAACATAGGATTCCATGGATTTGTCTCTAAATCCATAAAAATCCAAATCCCACCTCCAAATACGGTTTACCAAACACACCCTAAAAATCAAAGAACATCACAACTTGATAATCCTTATACATCACGGACATGATATCAAGTTATACGAAGAACAAAACAAAAACTCGATTCCGCCCACAAGACTCCTCTCTCTCTCTCTCTTTCTAAACAAAAAAAAAAAAAAACACCTAAAAATATATTCTAAAAATCTTCAAAAAAGGATTATGCACATGTAAGTTTGATTTTGGACGCTTTAAATCTTCGTTGGTTCGTCTGTATAAGCAGACTCAGATTTTATTTTTGTCCCCAAGGAAAAATTTTGATACTCTAAAATTTTGGACTTATATACACTATAATTTTTTGGGTGTCCTCTAAAATTTCGATTTACACACTATTAAAATTGGGTACCCTATAAAATTTTGGACATGAGATGACTGCCTCATGAGCCTCATAAAAATAAAACATAACTAAAAAAAATTTAAATACTAAAAAAAATTAAAATACTAAAAAAAAATCCATAAAATTTGGTCGGGCTATAGCTCCCATGCCTAGGGGTAAGCATTATTCAATTTTGGACCGAAAATCGAACTGAACCGAACCGAATAAAAGATTTGGTTTGGTTTTAAAAATATTCGGATCGGTTTCGGTTTCGATTTTGTGTTTCGGTCGAAAACTGAATTATATATATATATATATATATATATATATATATATATATATATATATATATATATATATATATATATATATATATATATATATATATATATACACACACACACGCGTAAATAAACAAAAAATTGAATAAACCGAAGATAAACCGAAAACCAAACCGATTTAATTCGGTTTGATTCGGTTATGGGCCATTTCGGTTTGGTTTTGGTTTTGCTTATTTGATTTTCAGTCCAATCCGATTTTCACTTATTCCGTTCAGTTTGAACCAAATTAACCAAATGCTCACCCCTAACCATGCCCATGTATTAAGCAGATGAGAGACCTGTAACTCACTTGTCTTAGTGATCTAGGAGCATAGGCAGAACTAGTGGCGGAACTAGCCTCTAAAATTAAGGATGGCTGAACATTATGTATAGCTTGAACGACAAATAACTAACATTGCACCGCCTAAAATATTAAATATTTGAGAATTTATTAACTTTTAGTTGTTGTATACTTTAAATTCAAACAAAAATATAAAACACAACTAAAAAAATATTAAAAAAATCCAGAAATTTGGGACGGGATACAGTTCACCCGTGCGTAGAGATAGCTCCGCCCCTGAACGGAACTCATATAAAGGTAACTTAGGAATTTTTCTAAGCAAGCAAAAAACAAAAATTCATGTCCAACCAAATAACAAGATAGAACTGACATGCCGGTCCTCACTCGATCCAGACTCCCCTCGAGTCAATTTTTGTTCACCCATTAAAATTAGAGTATTTGTTCATCCTTCCATAAAAGATTGACACGTGTAAAAAATTTTCAGTCAAAACTATTTTGAATGTTTACAAAACTATTTTTTAAAGTTATTTATGTTGAAATTTTTTGACACGTGTCAATATTTATTAGAAGAAGAACAAATACTATAATTTTGATAGGTAAAAAAAAAAAATAGACTCGATCCTTCCAAACATGGGGGCCCAGCGAAGATTTAATAAGGGCCCGTTTGGTAAACCGTATTTGGAGGTGGGATTTGGATTTTTAGGGATTTGGAGAGAAATCAATAGAATCCTATGTTTGGTTGGAGATGGATTTGGATATGGAAAGTATGACAAAATCTAGAACTTGGATTTGGTTGGATTTGGGAGGACATAATTTTGTTAAAAATTACTAAATTAAAAATTAGTTATTCTTTAATAATTTTGTTAAAATATTTATTCTTTAATCTTTATCAATTAATATCCAATTATTAATCATAACCATAATCTTAATTAATAATTTATTAATTAATATCCAATTATGATCATAATTAATAATCTATTAGTATTATTATAATATTAATTAATAATTTGTTAATAACTATTTTATTATAATCTTAATTAATAATATTTTAATCACGATTTATTTTATGATAATTTAATTAATAATTTACTAATCATCATTATATTAATTTATAATTATTATTTTTAAATATTTAATTTATAGTTAATTAAAAACTAACTAATATTTATTTAAAAATTAACTAATCGTTAATTATTAATTCATAATCGTTAATTATTAATTTTATAATTATAATAATCGTTATTTATTTAAAAATTATTAATCGTTAATTATTAAAATTATTAATTATTAATTGTTAATTACTAATCATTAATTATAATTTATAATTATTAATCATTAATTATTAATTATTAATCATTAATTATAATTTATAATTATTAATTATTAATCGTTAATTACTAATCGTTATTTATTAATCGTTATTTATTTAAAAATTAACTAATCGTTAATTATTAATTTTATAATTACTCATCATTAATTATTAATCATGAATTAAAAATTATTAATCATTAATTATTAATTATTAATCGTTAATTATAATTTCTAATTATTAATCGTTATTTATTAATCGTTATTTATTGAAAAATTAACTAATTGTTAATTATTAATTTTATAATTAATAATAACTAACCGTTAATTATTAATCGTTAATTATTAATTTTATAATTAATAATAAATATAATTAATTATAATTAATTATTGATCATGACTATAATTTAGCTATTAATCATAAATTCAAATTTTATGTTTGGTTGGAGCTGGATTTGGACTTGCATTTGGATTTTGAAATCCATGATTTGGATACGTCAGTAGTCTCTGACTGGGTTTGTTAGAGCATCATTAGTAAGGCCCATCCCATTTTCTAGATTCTAGATTTAGAATGTAGGAGCTCATTTTGTAGAATAATAAGTCTCATCCCTAGTCCCAATTTCTACAATTTTGGTCCCAATCCATCCATGGGTGCTAAGAGTTGGGCCTCCCAATTTCTAGATTCTAAATTGTAGAAACTCGTTCTGTAGAATAATAAGTTCCAATTTGGAGCCAAACTTTCTAGATTCTAAACTTTATATTATTTTTTTCCTACATTAATTTTTGACCATACAATTTTTGGGACCGGAGCTCACTTTATCATTTTCTACTATTCTCATACAAATCCAACCCATTTTACATTTATCTTTTTTTTTGAAATTTTGGGCTCCAAATTGCATTGGAGAGTCCCAACTACTAATGATGCTCTAAAAGCATCTGCGTATTAAAATATATTTTTCTTTACAAATTTAAGATGCAAACAAGATCTTTTACGCAAAAGAAAAGGAAAAAAACACTCAAGAAACAGCCACTACCCACAACAGAAAGTGAACTACTCTTATTTAATCTCTGTCCCTTCCTCTCCTGTCATGCAGCATGCTCTTCTCCTCCTTCAACTACTCTCCATAGCTCCTCCTCCTCCTTGATTCTTCCATTCCATGGCCACTTCCTCTTCTTTTCCACCTCTCCTCTCACTTCCTCTCGCTTCAAGAACCCACAGGGGAAGCACTCACCTCCTCCGTGTTGCCGGGAAGTACTCGGTCGGGGAGGAGGCGCGGAAGGAGCTTCCGGTGAACGATTTCCTGCAGCACGGCGTGGGCAAGGAGAAGGGGGAGATGGCGGCGAAGGTGAAGGAGAGCAGTAGCGGCCTGACACCTCTCTACGATGACGGGTTCGGGACGAAGAACTTGAAGGATTACTACATTGCGGCTAGGGAGATCGTCAACCCCGACGGCGGACCGCCGCGGTGGTTCTGTCCCGTGGAGTGCGGCGAGTCCGTCAGCGGCTCTCCTGTGCTCTTCTTCTTGCCTGGTAAGTAAATGGAAAATACTTTATGTACCTCCAAAATCCCATCCCTCAATTTCCCTCCGCTACACGGTCATCTCCTATTCGCTCGTGTCTTTCCCCAATCTTTCTCATATTTGCTTTGGTCAATAAAAAAATGCCACGTGGCGGTGGGACATGGAAAGATAAATTTTGTTGAAGTACATATAGCTCACTCGTAAGTAAATATGTCATCTGTCTTTTGGGACCCTACTTCTTGCATGATTTTGAGGTCCAAAAAGCTAACAACTACTATTTCGAAAATATTTGAAAAACATAAAAGCTGAAGTTTTTATTTATATATATATATATATATATATATATATATATATATATATATATATATATATGCTCATCATTTTGATTTGGTACAACCATTATTTGTGTTCTTGAATGTATTCTTGATTGGTGTATATATATATATATATATATATATATATATATATATATATATATATATATATATATATAGCTCATCATTTTGATTTGGTACAACCATTATTTGTGTTCTTGAATGTATTCTTGATTGGTGTTTGATTGAAATTTGTGCAGATATTGATGGCACCGGTATGGGCCTCATTCTGCATCATCAGTCTCTTGGAAAGTAAGTGTACTTTTTTTTAATGTATTTTGTCGGGAACAAAAGACGACCGAAATTTTTTGAACAAACCAAATAACAAAAATTACAAACAAAGCACAACGCAAACACCAAAATATTTACGTGAAAAATTCTGACCGGAAAACCCCCGAAAATTGATTTGCAGGGCTTAAAGGGGTTAGGTTGTCTTCTAAACGAATCAGTTAAGTCGAGTTTTCGTCGAGTATCGAAGAAGAAAACATCACAAGAAGATTGGTACCTGGACTGCGGCTGATAACAGAGTTGGCTCTGTTTCTTGAGTCGGCCGACGGTCCGGGGGTGCTCCGGCGGGGGCGGCGAAGGCAGGCGGTCGAGTGGCTGCGCGAGGGTGGCAGCGCTCGTTAGGAGTTGGCGAATTGGGTTCGGGTGTGTGTAGTTGGAAGTTTCTTTGAAGAACCCTAAATTTTGCTCATTATACATATAGGGATTTTGAATCTCAATATGGGTCGGATTTGCATTCGACGAATGTAAGGATTGCTCGGGAGAGATAGGATCGGAGAGAATCTCAAAGGGTAGATAGGATCGGAGAGAATCTCTCAGGGATTCGGCAAAATCTCGACTCAAATCGAATTCGAAAAAAAAAGTTTGACTATCCCAAAGGGTCGGGAGAATTAAGGTACTGTTCATTCGTGAACAATATCTCAGTTCATTTATTGCTATTATTAGCTTATTATTATTAACATATGATTAAACATATGTATATCAAAATTGTCAAAATTAAAATAAATTTCTAAACCCTATATGCTTCAATAGTGTCTACTACCAAATTCTTATAAACAATAATACCATACAATTTATATATATACCTATATATCCCTCCTAATATATATAAGGTTTATTTATATAGAAACTACTATAATTCTAAAATAATTTAAATAAATTTATAATCCCAAAATAGGGGGATTACAGTCTGTCATTTGGGACCGTAGAACTTTAATTATTCAATTTCTCACGAGTTTGAGTGTCCAAAAAAACAAATCTAACGGTTGCTATTTCCAAAACATACAGAATACTTAAAAGCAGGATCCCGATATATATATATATATATTTTTTTTTTTGAAGCAATGGTTAATTGTGGTGAACTCGCCTCCACTGGGGCTCGAACTCCTGACCACTTGGGCCGCATGCATCTCTCTTAACCACTAGGCTAGAGGTCATTTGCCTATATATATATATATATATATATATATATATATATATATATATATATATATATATATATATATATATATATATATATATATAATCATGCTCATCATTTTGATTGGGTACAACCGTTATGTATGTTCTTGAATTCATGTTGATTGGTGTTTGATTGAAAATTGTGCATATATTGATGGCATTGGTATGGGCCACATTGTGCATCATCAGTCACTTGGAATGTGTCTTTTTTAATGCATTTTGTTGGCAAACGAAACGTGAAACCGATAGGACCTGACAAGGACCAAAAAAAAAGTCGTACAAACCAAATTAAAAAAGACCACAAATAAAGCACAACACAAACACCAAGATACTTATGTGGAAAATTCTGATGGGAAAAACCCCTGGACAATCGGAGTTCAATCCGGAAAAAACCTCCACTAATTGAATAAGAAGATATAGACTCCTTATAAACTTCTCCTATGATTCATACGGATCACTACAATACTTCAATCAGATGGAAATAGAATACAATTTGTAGAAAAGAGATTACTGAAGACAAGATGACGAGAAATAACGAATGAAGAACTCCTCGAAATAATCTATCCTCGAAACAATCCCCAAAACTTTGAATCTCTCTCTTCCTCTTTTAGAAAGTTGCAAACTTGAGAAAACTCTTACCTTTAATAGTAATATATAGGGATTAAGATTAGGAAACTCTTATTTAAAGCACCCCAATCCCGAACAGATCTGAACCGTTGATCACGATCCAACGATGTTAAACAATACCAAAATTTGGTCTTGAGTTATATCGGCGGTATACCGAAAATTTGCCACTTCGAGTCGGAACCTATTCTCGAGTAAACTGTGTCAAAATCGATATACCTTCAGCATATACCGATGGCGATATATATATTTGTGGCGGTATATATATCAGTGGCAGTATACCTTCGATAAATCTCTTACTCTGATACTGTTTTTCCAATGTATTCCGATACATACTCAAATCGAGTCACCTTTGTCATTTTGGACTTTCCGAGCTTCTCCAACATACGGATGTTGCTCATCGTACTCCGGAGTATTCTCCACATAGGTTGGAAACCCCTCCAAATACCAACAAATCTCCTTCTTTCCAACTAGGTGGAGGAGCTATTTTCCCTTGGCAGGATTTTTGTTAGCATATCTGCTTTATTGTCATATGTATGAACATTCTCAAGCAACGGATCATTCGTCTCAAGCACATCTTGTATCCAATGATACCGGGTTGTAATATGCTTGAACCGATTATGAAATGTCGAGTTCTTTTCAAGGTGAATTGCAATTTGGCTATCGCAAAACAAAACATACTTCTCTTCCTTAAGTCCCATTTCCTGCAGGAACTTCTGTATTTATAATAATCCCTTGCAAGTCTCCGTCGCTGCAATGAACTTTGTCTATGTTGTAGGCAAGGTAACACATTTCTGCAACCACCACTGTCACAAAACTGCACCACTAGCAAACATCATGACATAGCCCGAAGTCAATATCCTTGTATCCACATATGTAGCCATACAACATCGGTATACCCAACCAGCTTTGACTCATTATTCTCGAATAACAGCTTCCAATCAACATTGTCCTAAAGATAATGAATGATCCATTTGACTGCCCTCTTATGTATCATTTTCGGCTTTGAAAGATACCTGCTAACTACACCAACTGCGTGAGGAATATCTGGCTTTGTACACACCATGACATACATGAGGCTTTCCATAGCTGAAGCATACAGCACATGAAAGCACCATGGGGGGGTTTGAACAGGGTCAAGCTTACTAATCAAGCACTAAAAGATTGCTACTAGACAATTTAAACATTAAGAGTGCAAGAGAAGAAGCAACAAAAATACTAACATCCGATGTATCTGTTGGAGTGGGTGGGGTTCCCAACCTATGTGGAGAAGATCCCGGAGTGCGACGAGCGCCGTCCGATGTCGGAGAAGCTCGGGAAGTAGACGACGCGGAGTTGCTGCTGCTGCTGCCAACCCAAAGGGGGGTTCTGGACTGGGGCTGCCGAGTTCGGGCCGAACTCGGTCTGGCCACTCCAGAATGTGGCCGATAGGTTCTGTTTGCCCGATACAGAGTTCTGGCCGAACTCTGTGTCGTCGGGGCTGAGGCGGAAATCTGGGTGATTTTTTACCACTGGATCAAATCAAACGGTCCAAATTTGTTGCGGGATTAGGGAGTTAAGTTGGAATTTCCAAGTCCTAATCTATAGTAACACAATCGGAGAACACACAAGAAAAGAGAGAGGAAGGAGGCAAGAGTGCCATTGCAACTTCGGAAGAGAAGACGGAGGATTGAAGGTGTTTTTCGAAGGAGAATCGGATTCGGATAATCTCTACTCGTCGTTCTCGCTCTTCGTAGCCTTGTAATCATTGTTCTTACTTCTGAGTGTTGTGGAGATCCGATTTGGATCGGGAGGAGTTTGTAGAGGGTGTAATTTTTCTATTCCATTAGTGGAGGCTTCTCAGGGTTGGACTCCGATCGTCCCGTGGTTTTTTTTCCGCAAGGGTTTTCCACGTCAAAAATTCTCTGTGTCTGCGTGGATTGTTTTGTGTGGTTGTTTTTGGGTTCGTGCGTTGTATTGCTCGGTCCTCTCGCAGGTACTCTCCGGTTTGGGGAAAGGTTTTCGCGCTTCTTTCCCATCAGAGTGGTATCAGAGCCAGGTTCTGGAATTCAGAAGGGTGTCAGGAGTTGACAGAAACCAGAGAGGAGAGATGGACGCGAAGCCGGTGCGCATGGTGAATCTTAATGGCACAAACTATCATTATTGGCGGAGCAAGATGAAAGATTTGCTGTTTGTCAAGAAGCTGCATCTACCCGTGTTTGCATCCGAGAAGCCCAGTGATAAATCCGAGGAGGACTGGACATTCGAGCATATACAGGTGTGTGGGTACATACGGCAGTTTGTTGATGAGAACGTGTACAATCACGTTGCCAATATTGAGCACGCGAAGACGTTGTGGGATAAGCTGGAATCCTTGTATGCGAAGAAGACCGGGGTAAATAAGTTGTTCCTGATCCGAACGATGATGGGTCTGCGATACAAGGATGGGGCGTCTATTTCGGACCACTTGAGTGAGTTCCAGGACGTGGTTGACCAGCTATCTTCTATGGGAGTCAAGCTCGACGACGAAGTTCAGGGACTGTGGCTGCTGTGTACATTGCCAGACTCGTGGGACGAGTATCTATGATCGCTTCTGCTCCAGAGGGCGTGGTCAGTCTGGAGTTTGCCAAGAGCGGGGTGCTGAATGAAGAGATGCGGAGACGTTCTCAGGGCACTTCATCTACATCCCATCACTCAGAGGCATTAGTTTCAGAGAGCCGCGAAATGGGCAAAAGCAGGGGTCCAAGTGGTGGCAGAGACAAGAGCATGGGGAAGTCCAAGGGCCGTTACGAGGACTCAGAGTGTTACCATTGTGGTAAGAAGGGCCACATCAAGCGGAACTGTTTCGCTTGGAAGAGAGAAGAAGGGCGACAAGGGGAAGCAAGAAGAGAACACTACAGCGGCGGTCTCGATGCATGGAGGCGATGTGATCGTCGTAGGTGATGAGGTCATTACTAACCTCGCCTGCGATGACAATTCTTGGCTGGTGGACTCAGGGGCTTCAGCACATATATCTCACAACAGGGCACTATTTGCCACTTACACAACAGGCGACTGTGGAGTGTTGAAGATGGGCAATGGAGATGTGTCGAAGGCGGTTGCCGTTGGAGATGTGCATTTGAGAACGAAGACGGGTGCGGTTCTAGTTCTCAAGGATGTTCGTCATGTCCCTGATATCCGTTTCAACCTGGTGTCGGTTGGAAGGTTGGATGACGAGGGATTCTTCAGTCTCTTCGGGAACAGTCAGTGGAAGCTTTCCAGAGGTTCGATGGTGATTGCCAGAGGAAGCAAGAAGTCCGGTCTCTACTATATGGAGGGGAGCGCACAGGGGGCACAGGAGGTGAACGCAGTCAGTGATGCGTCTACCGAGTTGTGGCACAGGCGGCTCGGCCATATCAGCGAGAAGGGGATGAGCTACTTGGTGAACAGGAAGGTGATTCCAGGGCTCAAGTCTACAAAGTTGGAGAAGTGCACGCACTGTTTAGCTGGGAAGCAAAATATGGTGTCTTTCCAAAGTCACCCAAGTTCAAGGAAGCCGGCGTTGCTCGAGTTGATTCACTCGGATGTCTGCGGTCCTATGAAGGTAAAATCTCTTGGTGGTGCTTCTTACTTTGTAACCTTTATTGATGACTGTTCCAGGAAGGTTTGGGTCTATGCCTTAAAGACCAAGGATCAGGTGCTGCCTACTTTCAAGGAGTTTCAGGCCTCTGTTGAAAGGGAGACGGGCAAGAAGTTGTGTGTTCGGTCCGACAATGGCGGCGAATACATCGGTCCCTTTGATGCATATTGCAGAGAGCAGGGGATACGATACCAGAAGACTCCGCCAAAGACACCTCAGCTCAATGGTGTAGCGGAGCGCATGAACAGGACACTGATGGAGAGGGTGCGGTGTTTGCTGTCAGAAGCAAACTTGTCGGACAGTTACTGGGGTGAGGCTCTTCTCACAGCTGCTTATGTTATTAATTTGTCTCCTAGTGCTCCTTTGCAGGGTGATGTGCCTGACAAAGTATGGTACGGCAAAGAGCCGTCATACAATCACCTGCGGGCGTTTGGTTGTAAGGCCTTCGTGCATGTACCGAAGGACGAGAGGACCAAACTTGAGCCGAAGACGAGGCGATGCGTCTTTGTCGGCTACGATCGGGATGAGTTTGGCTATAGACTCTACGACCCAGTGGAAGGAAAGCTCTACAGAAGCAGGGACGTGGTGTTCGTCGAGGATCAGACCATGACCAACACTCAGGATTTCGAAACGCCTTCTGAGGCTGAGGAATTGCCTGAGTTAGAGTCATTTCGCTTCGAGCAGTTTCCAGAGGACATCGCAGAGGATCCAGTTATAGGGGAGCCAGTACATGGAGTAGCTCCCAACCTTGATCATCAGCCTGCTGATGGTGGTCAGGGTGTCCCTCAGGAGGATAAGCATGCCGGAGAGGCAGTTCCTGAAGGGGAGGAGGCTGTTGGTATACAGCCAGCACCAGTGGTTCCTTTGAGGAGGAGTGACAGGGATCGTCGACCATCTACGAGATACTCACCGAATGAGTATGTGCTATTGACTGACGGGGGAGAGCCCGAAAGTTTTGCAGAGGCTATGGAAGACGAACACAAGCAGGAGTGGATGGAAGCTATGTAGGAGGAGATGAGTTCCTTGCACACCAATTCCACTTATGATCTGGTGCGGTTGCCAAAGGACAAGAAGGCTTTGAAGAATCGATGGGTGTTTAGAGTGAAGCAGACGGATGATGCTACTCGCCCTCGATACAAAGTGAGGCTGGTAGTTAAAGGCTACGGTCAGCGGAAAGGCGTGGATTATGATGAGATCTTTTCGCCTGTCGTCAAGCATTCGTCTATTCGGGTGGTGCTAGCATTAGCAGCCAGTCTCGACTTGGAGGTCGAGCAGATGGACGTGAAGACGGCATTCCTCCACGGTGATCTTGAGGAGTTGTACATGGAGCAGCCAGAGGGATTCTGTGAGAAGGGCAAGTCACATTTGGTCTGCCAGTTGAGGAAGAGCTTGTATGGTCTGAAGCAGGCTCCGAGGCAGTGGTACAGGAAGTTCGAGTCGTTTATGGGGGAGCATGGTTATGCACGGACGACGTCGGACCATTGTGCATTTGTGAGGTATTTTGCCGAGGATGATTTCATTATTTTATTGCTCTATGTTGATGATATGCTATTAGTGGGTCGGAATGCCACTAGGATAGCGGAGCTGAAGCGCCAACTGGGCGCGGCCTTCTCTATGAAGGATTTGGACGCAGCGAAGACTATTCTTGGGATGGAGATCAGCCGAGAGAGAGAGAGTCCAAGTTGCTACATTTGTCCCAAAAGAAGTACATTCACTGGGTACTTCAGCGTTTCGGGATGGACGGGTCGAAGAAAGTGAGTTCCCCTCTTGCGGCTCACTTTAAGCTCACTGAGGAGCAGTGTCCATCTACCGAGGACGAAAAGGAAGATATGGAGCGGGTTCCATATGCCTCAGCTGTGGGAAGCCTTATGTATGCCATGGTGTGTACGAGGCCAGATATTGCTCATGCAGTTGGTACGGTTAGCAGGTATCTTTCAAATCCTGGAAGGGTACATTGGAGTGCGGTCAAGTGGATTCTACGATATCTTCAGGGCACTGCTGGTTGGAGACTTTCCTTTGGTGGTGACGAGCCGAAGCTGGTTGGGTATACCGACGCTGATATGGCTGGAGATGTAGACACGAGACGATCGACTTCGGGCTACGTGATGATGTTTGCGGGAGGAGCGGTGTCGTGACAGTCGCGGTTGCAGAAGTGTGTTGCCTTGTCGACGACAGAGGCAGAGTACATTGCGGCGACGGAGGCTTGCAAGGAGTTGCTGTGGATGAAGAAGCTGCTGCAGGAAATGGGACTGAAGCAAGAGCAGTATACTTTGCTTTGCGACAGTCAGAGTGCTATTCACCTTGTGAAGAATCAGACGTTTCATAGCCGGTCCAAATACATCGAGACTCGGTATCATTGGATACGGGATGTGGTTGAGAAGAAGGACGCGGAGCTTGAGAAGGTTCATACAGATGACAATGGAGCTGATATGTTCACGAAGATTCTACCAAGGGAGAAGTTTGAGTACTGCAGGCAGATCGTCGGGATGACGATATCCTTCCCATAGTTGTGAAGGGGGAGATTTGTTGGAGTGGGTGGGGTTCCCAACCTATGTGGAGAAGATCCCGGAGTGCGACGAGCGCCGTCCGATGTCGGAGAAGCTCGGGAAGTAGGTGACGCGGAGTTGCTGCTGCTGCTGCCAACCCAAAGGGGGGTTCTGGACTGGGGCTGCCGACAGGGCGAGTTCGGGCCGAACTCGGTCTGGCCACTCCGGAATGTGGCCGATAGGTTCTGTTTGCCCGACACAGAGTTCTGGCCGAACTCTGTGTCGTCGGGGCTGAGGCGGAAATCTGGGTGATTTTTCACCACTGGATCAAATCAAACGGTCCAGATTTGTTGCGGGATTAGGGAGTTAAGTTGGGATTTCCAAGCCCTAATCTATAGTAACACAATCGGAGAACACACAAGAAAAGAGAGAGGAAGGAGGCAGGAGTGCCATTGCAACTTCGGAAGAGAAGACGGAGGATTGAAGGTGTTTTTCGAAGGAGAATCGGATTCGGGTAATCTCTACTCGTCGTTCTCGCTCTTCGTAGCCTTGTAATCATTGTTCTTACTTCTGAGTGTTGTGGGGATCCGATTTGGATCGGGAGGAGTTTGTAGAGGGTGTAATTCTTCTATTCCATTAGTGGAGGCTTCTCAGGGTTGGACTCCGATCGTCCCGTGGTTTTTTCCCGCAAGGGTTTTCCACGTCAAAAATTCTCTGTGTCTGCGTGGATTGTTTTGTGTGGTTGTTTTTGGGTTCGTGCGTTGTATTGCTCGGTCCTCTCGCAGGTACTCTCCGGTTTGGGGAAAGGTTTCCGCGCTTCTTTCCCAACAGTATCCTCGTATCCTCCCTTGGGGTATTTCAGTCCCGGAACTCTCTCCAGCTTTAGTCCACTATTGCCACAAATAGTACAAAGTGAGCTTTGATCCGAAGACTCTCCAACTTCAACCTCTTTATAAGATGGTTTGATAGGTAGAAACAAGCTGGACCTAGGTGACTAATGTGGTCAATAGGTAGAAACAAGTTGGACTTAGGTGACTAATATGGAACACTGATCCTGAGATTAAATTTCCAAATCTAATGCCCAAGTGGTTGTACAAAGTTGTACAATAATACTACATCCCTATGATGACAATATTCCAGTATTATTTTGGTTATGATGAGTTTTTAAAATTCTTAATAGGTCAAAGCATGATTATACAGGATTGACACCGATCACCAACCCTTTGAGGACTTAGCTATATGAGAGGCCGTGAAGGTCATGACTATGGGACAGGACGAGCCCAGACAACTCATGAATAAGAAAAAAGTGTGCATGGCCAATCAAAAACGCCTTTCCGATAGGTCCAAGAATCTCTAGCGTTACTATATGTGTTATCGTCTGAACCTAATTCAAGAAGTCCGATTCAAAGCGTAGTCCATCAAGTACTTCAGATAAAGGCAATAGTCACTAAGTGAGATTCAAGGTTGTAGTCTGTCTCACATATTGTATAGTATTCATTTGCCCATATATTCTCTGCTATAATTCTTTTTATATTTTTTATCTCACGTCTCTAAACTTGTTTTTTTGGGAGGAATTGTTGTGTTCTTGCATGGAAAAAAAACCATGTTTAGTCCTACATTGGCTAGACCAACACCTCCTAGTCCTTGTATTACTTCCTCTCCTTTGCTCACTTGTGAGTTGTACTTCCTCTCCTTTGCTCACTTGTGAGTTGTTGTGGGTTAGTCCTGTGGGCCACAAGCACGCCGCCGCTGCCCGACTCGGCTCGGCTCGATTCGGTTCAGTGCGCATAACGTATGCGGGTATGCACCCAAATCTGCAGGCGCTGAATGCCGAGCAATATGACATGTACGCAATATGACATGTTCAACCTGTCAGTCTAATAGTCTGAATACTAGAGTCGCTTTTAACTTTATAGTAGACTTCTCAAACTTGACAATGTTTATATAATTCTCACTTATTACATACTCTTAAATCTTTCCTACTTTTGGGGGAACATTTTTTTATTAGAATATGTAGATTTTAAATTTCTGGATGACTTGTTATAATGAGACTACATCCCCTTTTACCTTTCTTGCTGTAGGGTTTTTCAAGTTAGGTGCTTGCACATTCCTCTGGATGATCGAACACCATTTGAAGGTTTTTATATTTCCATATTCCTTGTGTTTTCACTTTTTATTCAAAAGCATTCTGTTATCAGTTCTGCAACAATTCTTTGTACACAAAATGGATTGATGTCCCACATGACTTTTTTTTTTTTTTGAGTTTATTGTCATCACACATTGCATTTCTCTTTTACCCCTCATGATACAAGAGCATATCAAATTTTACTGCCTCATCTCTTCCTTCACATTTCTCTTTTACCCCTCATGATACAAGACCATATCAAATTTTACTGCCTCAGCTCTTCCTTCTGTAAGTGTCAAGGATGATGAATAGTAATAAAAAAACCTTACTAATGAGTTTACAATATTTTAAGAAGACATCTTGGGGATGGTAAAAAAGGAGTTGAAGACTTTCAGTATATATTGTATGGTAAACAATAGGGTGTCATTTTCTGCATAAGTTGAGAGCAACATCTTCTTAAGAATATAACTACTCGCGGAACTGAAACATAGTTATCATAGAACACAAAATAGTGTGGAAAACAAGGGTTTACCTGTTATGGTGAAGTATTTTTCAGAAACTCGTTTCTAAGACTAATGATGTTTTGCTAGCAGATATTTTAATTACAGATTATAAGTTTCAAACTGAATATTCGTATTTTTATGCATTCATATAAATATCAGGCTGTATAGTTTGGTGGTGTACATGCCGCAACCCTGGTTGTCAGGATCTTATGATCTGATCCAATTTTGACTTTTTGCGATCCAAATCCTATACATGGATCCGTTGTTCTCAGGATCTTAGGTTCCGTGTTGTGATCTTACAATCCGATCCGATTTTGACTCTTCACAATCTACCATCTGGATCCCATACATGGATCAAGGACGTGGACAAGAATCGTACATGGATCGTACGATCCAGGTCGTGGAATCGGGGTCCGACCTGTATCGGACGATCCTGACCCAAGCGGATCCAATTTGTGGTCAGGACCATATTTTGACTTTTCTTTTGAAGTTAGAGTTTTGTTTTGTTTTTTTGCAATTTTAAGTTGTTATATATTTTCCTATGCTAGTCTTGTTATTTTGTTAGATCAAATCTCTCTATTGTGCCCTTTCTCTTATCCCAAAACTACGGTTTTAAGAAGAAGAAAAAAATATAATTCTTTCCCCTCGTTTGTCTTAATTTGTTTTCTTTTGTTGCGATGGACTTCTGGCTTAGGAAAGATACAAGTACGGGTTTGCTGTGATTTACAAAATTCCTTTTGAGGTTACTTTTAAATTGTAGTCTCTTTCCTACTCCTTTTTTCTTTGGTTTTGGAATATGGAAAAGAAAAATGATGTGACATGGAAGCATTGCATGGTTGTGGACGAGGTTCATAACCATCTACAATGCAAATATTGTGACGGTTTTTTGAAGATCCTACTAACTATAGTTTTTGAATCAGTTGATTTGTTTTGTACATGATATATGTTAAAACCTACTTGTTTTGTATATCTATTTTTCAATTATGTATGATCTCTCTTATATTTGAATTGTCCATGTTTTTCATGTTTATTTGAATTTTTTATATAGATTTAATCAAGAAACTTATGATTTACTTATCCGGATTCCAATCTCAACCCCTTTACGATTTTACTATCCAATCCGATTTTGACAACATTGGCCGCACCACATTCTTAGTGTATTCTCTTCTTTAGCCCCACATTTGGGTAGACTAGCTAACCTCCTACGTATCCTCTCCTATATAAAGTTGGCCTTGAGCCTAATGAAAGAAATATTAATATTATCCCTAATAGTCGATCAATCCGTAAATCTGTTCTGCACTTCCCCTTACTAGTTGCTGTTCTCGTCACACCAGTCAACTACAAAGCTTTCTAGTGGGCTTATTTAAGTCATGAAACTATATAATACCATCCCTTCTAGTTCAAAACACAACACGCTTTGCTTTATAGTGATTTTTGAAATTCACTAACTAATGTTTTTATTATTCTTCCTTTTTCTTTTTCTCTTTCTCATACTCTGTTCTTTTGATGGTTGCACTTCTTTTCTTTTATTGATCCTCAGGATTTCTATATGCTCAAGAATCTCATATATAGTATTGTCATTTCCATTATTTTGTGCAATTTTTCTTAGAGGCTCACGCGCATAACAAAATTAGCTGTCATCATATAGGACTGGTGAAATTTGTTGAAAACTCTGTGAAGGATGAACATAGTCGCTCTCCAAACAGACCAGTTTATCTTCTTGGGGATTCCTTTGGAGGATGCTTAGCACTTGCCGTCGCTGCACGCAACCCGCATATTGATCTTGTTCTAATATTAGTAAATCCAGGTCCGTAGAAATGTACACACTATCTGATTGTTTTAGAGTACATAATTTTTATTACTGGTTATTGTCTGCATTAATTATTTCACTGACTTGTGTACTTTCCTTTATCTTCAGCAACATCTTTTAACAAGTCACATTTACCTCCCTTTATTCCGGTCTTGGAGGCTTTACCACGAGACCTTCATTTTGGCATTCCTTATGCCCTGAGCTTGATCTTGGGTACATCTCTCTCTCTCTCTCTCTCTCTCTCTCTCTCTCTCTCTCTCTCTCGTATTGATGCCTTGCTTTTCTTATAACAAATTGATGCTGATGAACAATTTTTACTAGCAAATTGACCTAGAATGTTTTTCTTCTATGATATCTCGTTAGGGTTAGGGTATTGGAGATGTATGCCGACGAGGCGATGTCGGCACGCAGATGAAGGCTACGATCTCAGATAGCAGCGGCAAGGGTTAGATATAGGGTAAGAGAAGGAGAAGAGAGAATAGGAAAAGAACCTAGGGCTCTGGTACCATATAAAAATTGGAGACTACATTTTGACTAGAATAGGATAAATTTTAGTAGGACTCTTAGCCAACATTTATAACACTATAAAGTATTTGAAATGACATCACTAGCCCTAGCTACAAATAGAAAATACATCAAGTAATAAATAACGAAAATGAAAATAAATAATCTAATCTACTCTTCAACAACATGTTCTGAAATAAATAAAAAGATAATTTCATTCCTCTCTGTCATCATTAATTTTATGCTGAAAATATTATGTAGAGAATAATTGTTGTGTTTTTTATTGATGGGCTACTCAACTACTTATAGGGAGTCTAGCTCCTCTTCATATTACATTTTCCAATGTGGGACTAAATCCCTTATTAGTTCTCAACACTCCCCCTCAAGATGGACGATAGATATTAATCATTCCCATCTTGTTACATAGCTTCGACAAACTTACTGAACTAAGACCCTTAGTCAGACAGTCTGCCACTTGTTCTTCTGAGCGAACATGATCAATCTTCAGTATCCCTTGTTCCAGCTTTTCTTTTATGAAGAATCGATCGATCTCGATGTGCTTCGTTCTATCGTGCTGAACTGGATTGTTAGCTATACTTATTGCAGCTTGACTATCGCTCAGAAGACGTAATGGTGCTCCCTTGTCCAGCTTCAACTCTGTCAGCAACGCTTTCACCCACAGCAACTCCGACACTCCTAAAGCCATTGCTCTGTATTCTGCTTCAGTTGTAGACCGTGCTACCACAGACTGTTTCTTGCTTCTCCATGAGACCAAGTTTCCTCCTACAAAGACACAATATCCCGTGGTAGACCTTCTATCGTCTATGCAACTCGCCCAGTCTGCATTGCAGTATCCCTCAACTTCTATACATCCATTCTTCTTGAACCATAGCCCTTTTCCCGGCGTCCCTTTCAGATATCTCAAGATCTGAAATACTGCATCCATATGACCCGTTCTTGGATCATGCATGTCACGCCCCGCTCCCGTAGGAGCGATCGTCCTCGCTAAGGCGTGATGCCGCACGGGCCTAGGTTGCACCCGTGCAAGGCCAAGTCCAGAAACGGCCGATTTAAGCTAGGCGACAGAGTCGCACAGAGTGTCCCCATTTGTAGCGGAAAGTAAAATGAACACAATTGAAGCGAATTCAACTCTTTATTGATATTCAAGAAGTTTACAAGCGGCGCTAGGCCGATATTACAAATCGCTCAAGCTCTCTCTCTCTCTGAAACATAAAAGGCGTACCAAGTGGCTTACAACATGGAATGATTCATGGCGATGTTCCGATACATTATGTCCTGTATATGGTGCTCGAGCTCCTTGCAACGCTCCAAGGCTCCAGAGATAGCTCCGCGCCTTAGCACGTTCGAGGAAAGCTCCGCACCCGATGACGTCTCCTGCATCCTGCAAGCAGACTGTGGGGTTATCAGTACATTGTTATGCACTGGTGGGGAGGCTAGCTCGCCCACAATGCTATCATTACCAAACACGTTCTATTTAATTTTGTGCATCTCTATCATTCATTGTCTTTCTAATCTTGCCTTAGGATCAATTTCATGGCATATTTCATAGCCTATCTCGTGTTGCCAATTTCAAGTGTGTTGCATGGAAATACATGCACGACTTACCCATACTTACCGTCCGGCCTTCCCTGTCCAAAGTAAACCAAGTTAGTCAACAATTCATATATTTCAACTTAACATGATTCACGTAAACATTCAGTGCCAAGGGCGTGTTCCTGCCTTAGATTCTAACGCGTCGTAGGCGTGTTTTCAAATTCATTTGCATGAAGTACTCCTTATCATTTGGTGCGTTACATTTCAAGCCTATTCATAAGGCGCTTCATTCAGTTAACTTTAGACTACTTTGATTTCAATGCAAGGACTTGCACGTGGATTGCCACCAGCAAAGTCCACCTAAATCTATATGCACCGGTCGCTGGCATGTCAGCCATTTTGGACATTTTCCCTTGTGGCATTCTTATCTATCAAGCGTGATGGCTGGTACACCTTGATAGACTATTGAATAACCGGTCCTACGTTTGGTTATGTGCCCAAGCCCGCACACCTGTCCGCCCGTAGGCCATGATTCCGCCTAGGCCGGCTACGAAAACGTTGTTCGTTGCCCTTGGAATCCCTTTTCACTCGTGCACGAGCCGTCCACGATAATTTCGTATTTTATTGTCATTTTAACTTAACGGCTGTCTTTGAGCCATAGGCTAACCCTTAGCCATAATGCGTTATCGACCAGGTTGGCGTCCGTGCAGCGCGGGTAGCGAGCCCCGTTGCATGTGTCCGTCACACCTGTCGCTAACCATTCTTTACTTTCTTATCTTTCATTTATTCTTTCCTTTCTTTCCTTCTTTCACTTGTTCATTTGTTCATTGATTCATTCATATATTTATTCATTCATTCGTTGATTCATTCATTCACTTATTCATTCATTCTTTCATTCATACATTATACAACTCCCCGTGCGGGAGTCGCCTTGGCGACCCATCGGTCCCATAGTCTTTCAATGTTGCTATACTCTACTCGGAACGACTATGTTGATAGTCTTCCCGTTTCATTGTTGTAACCCATTCATTGTTTCATTGTTTGAACGCATAGGGAACTCGAAATGTCAGCCCGTGCCTTAGCACGAGCGTGGAGCGCGGTGCGAGAGTTCTCACATTTTCCATGTTTCCTTTCCATATTCTATACAAGCATACAAGATGAGATTATTCCCTTAGCTAGGTGCGTTGAGTCATTTATTAGCATGCGCGGTGTTATCGCCTAGCGATTCTAGCAATAGTGTCCGTATTGTTATGTGTCTAGGCTAAGCAAAGACGGGTTCATCGGAGCCACCCACCTTAGCGATGTTCGCATCGGCCGAGCGATACTCCGAGCGCGCCTTTGAAAGTCTAAGTCTGGATTCATCCTTGACGGGTCAATGTAAGTCTCGCATCGATTCTTTATCAGGTCGATGCCAACTCTTCGGGTCGACTGCTCATTTGAGTCGTTGCACTTGCCGTTTGAATCGGCGTTCTGCTAGGGCGGAGCGGGTCATTACATAATACACCACTCAAAACAAGTCTCGTCCTCGAGACTTCCTGAGTGCAGGTCATCCTACCATTCCTTAACTCGTGTCATCGTGTTTCATAGACAATTCTATCGAACGGCTCTATCGTTCGATGGCATCGAACCATGCTCGGTACCTTTCCAAGTTCCGTGTCGCATACGTTTGGTCGATTTTTATTGGATAACTTTTTATTCATTTTAGAGTTGATGGCACTTATTCAATTCAAGTGTTTCTTTGACTTGGTTGCTTTTTCGACGTATCATGGGACTGAAACGGTCGCACGAGGTGCGGTGTAATTCGCCAAATATGAAAGTCATAGTCTGAGGCAAACTCACTCATTCGTTCATGCGCATCTCAACGTCCACTTGCAGCTGCATTCGAGTTCATCATATCGCTGAGTTTGGATCGTGCACGCATTCAAGGCGTCCCCCGAATACGTACATTTCAACCAAGCTTAGCGACTAGCGAAGTCGGACAAGCTACTCGTGATAGTTTCGATTTGTCGATCGTTTTGCTAACTTCGATTTAAAACCGAACTCATGTGTGTATCACATATCGTTTATCTCGGTCCTCAAGATGATTCGATTCGCTTCTCAAGCACTCTTGTCAACGAAATCAATACGATTTCTTCCTAGCGGGGTCGACCAAGTCTAAGTAATTTCCGTCCAATTCGAGACCAAGTATTGTACTATCATCGAGTACGTCTTCCGATCAATGATTCAATTCGTTATCCCAACTTTACTTGCGCATCATCCATTCCTATCATTCACTTCGTTTGGGGCCAATCTCGTTGTCGTTCACACACATTTCCAGTTTCTCCGTCTTACTCTTGTTGCCCCAAGTCTATCGTCCGTCCAAACGATACTGTAAGGTCAATCGCACAAGTTCAATCACTCGGCATAGGGTCGTCCGCCTATCCGCTAGGTCAGCTCACAAGGTCATAGTTACAAGTCAAGTCCGTGGCTCATCGTGCAAGGTCGTTGCACGACGCTCGCCCCAAATCCTATGGTCAAACCATTTGTTTGCTTGTACGGAAGTTTCTACCCAAGTTCGTCTCACTCAAATTTCTAAACATCAAGCAGTGCCCGTCCTATTCGCATTAACACATTCTCCGCTCCAAGTTTGAGCTAGTTTAGGAAAGTCATCCTACGATAGGTTGTCCTCAACCAAATCCTCGACATGTTAATATCATATGTCCACACTAACAATTTTCGTAGTCTATCCCTTCAGGTATGTTTGATTTTAATCCACCTATCCAATTCACGTAGTCGATCACAAGGTCGTCTAGCCTTGCAATATGTCGCGTCCCGATCTCACGCAAGTCTGATTATCCACGACGGACATGAATCACCACGTCAACGTTCCCGCAGAATAATCGTCCTCATCGGGACGTAACTCATGCGTTGAATCTAGACTTACTCGTTTTCGATACGCGGATTGGGTCTACTCAATCCTCAAGTTTTCTTATTCTTCAATCGCAAGTCCTAACAATCCTCGAATTTATCTTCGCTTCAAACCACAAGTCGAAGCAATCAAAATTGCCATGTCAAGGTATTTCGAGTTCGATCATTCCCGCTGGACATGAATCACCATGCCAACGCTCACGCGGAATGATCGTCCCAAATCCGACGTGACGCATGTGCGAGGCTGGAGTTGCGCTCGCGCAAGACAAGATCGTTGTCGTTGTGGTTATCACCGAACAATCAAGTCACTTCCCTTCCTCATTCCAAACATTCATTTCTATCCAAATTCTCCAACATGATATCCTTCAAAACAATAACTTCTAACACGATCATCATTCATCGAATCAGAGTACCCCCGAGTTATCGTACATCGATCTTTGATACGCCTCAATACCATCGATGATGTACATAACCTGACGATTTTTCTTTTGCAATGAATTCCAAGTCGTGCAACTTAATTTCCTCAATTCACATTGTCGCGTGCTAACTCTTCATCGAGCACCATCAATTACAATTCTTTAGTCTTTCTAGTATCTCCAAACTAACGTTTTCCATGCACGCTATCTTCCAATCGTGCTATCTTCGATCTCGTCCATGCGTATTTCACCTTAACTCAAGTTTTAATCCCTTCGACTAAGTTCAAAATCGCATGCATGATCTTCTACGTTTCCTCGACCAAGACCTCTATTCGTTTCACCGTTCCGACTCTCTATTCGATCGTTTCGTAATTCGCACTACGCATTCTTAATTCTTCCGAACGATATCTCGTTTGAGACTATCGAAGTCAAAACCAACTAAGCGTTACTCGTTCTAAGGCTTCGCGCGATATCATTGCTTGCCGACATACTCGTTCTATCCGTAAATCCTTTAGTCTCGCTCGAACAATTTCTATAACGTCCATACACCACTCAGGGTTCGAGCCACTCGATTAGTCGCCGACACTCGCTCTTTTCCTTCTTCGAAGCTATCACATACACCACTCGGAGTCAAGTCATTCTACAAATCCTCAAAAGATCATTCGACTCCCAATCGATGTGTTCAATCGCGCGTTCGTCCATTCCTCAAAGTCTAAGAACCATCTCTCGTGCTCGCTTTAGCGCCGGTCAAGTAGCGTCTCTATCAACACACGTTCTAAGTCTCCCTTATTCTCGTTCGAGCGATAGTCAATCTCGCTCGCAACTTGTTTGCACCATAGAGTCTAGGTGCGCAATACTCGGCACAACTTAGCCAAAAGGCTGCGTGCATAACCATCCCGTTCGAACTATACTTCGGTCTCGTGTACTCGTTCGCTATTGTCAGCGTAAGGTTATTCAAGCACGTCTTGCATTTTGCTAACTCTTAGCATCGGTTCCTTCCAACTCAAGTACGTTGTGGTTCGGCACAAAGGCCTTCGCCTATCGATCCCGTTCAACCGAGTACTTGTACGAGCTTTTGAAAATATTAGACTTATTGTATAGAACATCCCAAGGCACAATGAGAGAGAGCGTACACTTCTTTTATTTCCAAACGAGCTTTCAAAACTGAGAGAATCGAAATGAAGTCCAAGGACGTAAAGCCGTGCTTTGATACCAATCTGTCACGCCCCGCTCCCGTAGGAGCGATCGTCCTCGCTAAGGCGTGATGCCGCACGGGCCTAGGTTGCGCCCGTGCAAGGCCAAGTCCAGAAACGGCCGATTTAAGCTAGGCCACAGAGTCGCACAGAGTGTCCCTATTTGCAGCGGAAAGTAAAATGAACACAATTGAAGCGAATTCAACTCTTTATTGATATTCAAGAAGTTTACAAGCGGCGTTAGGTCGATATTACAAATCGCTCAAGCTCTCTCTCTCTGAAACATAAAAGGCGTGCCAAGTGGCTTACAACATGGAATGATTCATGGCGATGTTCCAATACATTATGTCCTGTATATGGTGCTCCACCTCCTTGCAACGCTCCAAGGCTCCAGAGATAGCTCCGCGCCTTAGCACGTTCGAGGAAAGCTCCGCACCCGATGACGTCTCCTGCATCCTGCAAGCAGACTGTGGGGTTATCAGTACATTGTTATGCACTGGTGGGGAGGCTAGCTCGTCCACAATGCTATCATTACCAAACACGTTCTATTTACTTTTATGCATCTCTATCATTCATTGTCTTTCTAATCTTGCCTTAGGATCAATTTCATGGCATATTTCATAGCCTATCTCGTGTTGCCAATTTCAAGTGTGTTGCATGGAAATACATGCACGACTTACCCATACTTACCGTCCGGCCTTCCCTGTCCAAAGTAAACCAAGTTAGTCAACAATTCATATATTTCAACTTAACATGATTCACGTAAACATTCAGTGCCAAGGGCGTGTTCCTGCCTTAGATTCTAACGCATCGTAGGCGTGTTTTCAAATTCATTTGCACGAAGTACTCCTTTATCATTTGGTGCGTTACATTTCAAGCCTATTCATAAGGCGCTTCATTCAGTTAACTTTAGACTACTTTGATTTCAATGCAAGGACTTGCACGTGGATTGCCACCAGCAAAGCCCACCTAAATCTATATGCACCGGTCGCTGGCATGTCAGCCATTTTGGACATTTTTCCTTGTGGCATTCTCATCTATCAAGCGTGATGGCTGGTACACCTTGATAGACTATTGAATAACCGGTCCTACGTTTGGTTATGTGCCCAAGCCCGCACACCTGTCCGCCCGTAGGCCATGATTCCGCCTAGGCCGGCCACGAAAACGTTGTTCGTTGCCCTTGGAATCCCTTTTCACTCGTGCACGAGCCGTCCACGACCATTTCGTATTTTATTGTCATTTTAACTTAACGGCTGTCTTTGAGCCATAGGCTAACCCTTAGCCATAATGCGTTATCGACCAGGTTGGCGTCCGTGCAGCGCGGGTAGCGAGCCCCGTTGCACGTGCCCGTCACACCTGTCGCTAACCATTCTTTACTTTCTTATCTTTCATTTATTCTTTCCTTTCTTTCCTTCTTTCACTTGTTCATTTGTTCATTGATTCATTCATATATTCATTCATTCATTCGTTGATTCATTCATTCACTTATTCATTCGTTCTTTCATTCATACATTATACAACTCCCCGTGCGAGAGTCGTCTTGGCGACCCATCGGTCCCATAGTCTTTCAATGTTGCTATACTCTACTCGGAACGACTATGTTGATAGTCTTCCCGTTTCATTGTTGTAACCCATTCATTGTTTCATTGTTTGAACGCATAGGGAACTCGAAATGTCAGCCCGTGCCTTAGCACGAGCGTGGAGCGCGGTGCGAGAGTTCTCACATTTTCCATATTTCCTTTCCATATTCTATACAAGCATACAAGATGAGATTATTCCCTTAGCTAGGTGCATTGAGTCATTTATTAGCATGCGCGGTGTTATCGCCTAGCGATTCTAGCAATAGTGTCCGTATTGTTATGTGTCTAAGCTAAACAAAGACGGGTTCATCGGAGCCACCCACCTTAGCGATGTTTGCATCGGCCGAGCGATGCTCCGAGCGCGCCTTTGAAAGTCTAAGTCTGGATTCATCCTTGACGGGCCAATGTAAGTCTCGCATCGATTCTTTATCAGGTCGATGCCAACTCTTCGGGTCGACGGCTCATTTGAGTCGTTGCACTTGCCGTTTGAATCGGCGTTCCGCTAGGGCGGAACGGGTCATTACAATGCATGTAGCGACTTACTACACTCACCGCAAATGAAATATCAGGGCGAGTGTGTCCCAGATAAATCAATCTCCCTACAAGTCGTTGATATTTTTCACGATCAACTGGCTCTCCTGCTTCTGCTCCCAACTTACACTTCTGGTCAATTGGAGTGACTGCAGCTTTGCATCCCAACATCCCTGTCTCCTTCAGCAGATCTAGTGTGTATTTTCTCTGTGAGAGAACAATTCCTTGTTCGCCTTCACACACCTCGATACCTAGAAAGTACCTCATCGCTCCTAGATCCTTCACTTCGAACTCCTTCCTGAGTTTTGACTTCAGCTTAGCAATCTCGGTTTCATCATTACCTGTGATTACTATATCATCCACGTATACAGCAAGTATAGTGATGTGGCCTCTTGCATGCTAAAGAAAGACCGTATGATCTGCATTTGCTTGATAGTATCCCATGCCTGTAACAACCTTTCTGAATCTGTCAAACCAGGCTCGAGGAGATTGCTTGAGCCCATATAGCGACTTCTTTAGTTTGCACACTTTTCCATGCGACGTCCCTCCGTCTGATTCTGTAGCATAGCACCCTGGCGGGAGTTCCATGTACACTTCTTCTTGTAGGTCCCCATGGAGAAAGGCATTCTTCACATCTAATTGGTATAGCTTCCACCCATAGTTTGCTGCAATGGAGACCAGAGTCCTTACGGTGCTCATTTTCGCTACTGGAGCAAACGTCTCATCATAGTCGATGCCATATGATTGTGTGTATCCCTTTGCAACCAACCTCGCCTTGTATCGTTCCACCTTTCCTTCTGACGTCTCCTTTACTGTGTACACCCATTTGCATCCCACAGTTTTCTTCCCTTTGGATAATGGAACCAGCTCCCACGTCTTATTTTTTTCCAGTGCCCCAAGTTCTTCCATCATTGCAGTTTTCCACCTTGGATCTTTCTTTGCTTCCTGCCAACTTTTGGGCAACGAAGTAGAGTCTAATGATGCGATGAAGGCTCGATAATTCGAAGAAATATTAGAATAAGATAGGTAATTGGCAATATCATGTTCATAATCATCAAAACGACTAGGAGCCTTACCCGCATTGATGCGAGAAGATCTCCTTAAGGGAGCAATAGGTGGTGGAGAGATCATACCATCAGAGTCAGAGATATCCGCATCAGAATCAGATTGATTCTGTGCGGGGGCAACATCTTCAAGAGTTGGAGCAGGAGTAGACGAGGGACTTGGTACGAAGGCACAGGGCACGGTACAGGCACGGTACTGGACTTCTGCTGTCTCCTTCTGTAGACTTGGAGCTCCTTTTCCATTGTCTGCTGCTCCCCCTGTTTAACATATGTATCTTCTTCATCTTCTGTATCGGAGTCACTGCTTTCTTCCCCTTTCGTCCAGTTTTCCACGACCGGGCATGGGACCGATCCGACTACCACAGATGGGTTTATTTTCTTCCCCTCACATCTAACACCTAGGTGTGTCACCAAACGCTGAACCGTCATCCGAACCATAATATGGTTCCAGTTCTCTGAATGTAACGTCCATGCTTACAAACATCTTCTGCTCAACTGGGCTCCAACATGCGTATCCCTTCTGAGTTGCCGTGTACCCGACAAAGACACATTTGACCGCTCTAGGATCCAGTTTGCCAACTCCTGGCCTATTATCCTGGACAAAACATACACACCTAAATACTTTCGGTGGAACAGTGTACGTGGTTGCACCAGTAAGCATCTCCAACGGTGTCTTCCAGTCCAATACCTGAGATGGCATTCTGTTGATGAGATAAGATGCCGTTAACACCGTCTGCCCCCATAAGTGTTTCGGGACATTCATAGCCAGCATCATCGTTCGTGCGACCTCCAGCATGTGTCTGTTCTTCCGTTCGGCCACACCATTTTGTGCCGGTGTATAGGCACATGAAGTTTGGTATAGTATTCCATGAGTGGATAAATACTCAGCAACCTTCTTATTTGTATACTCCATCCCATTGTCAGACCGTAAGCACTTAATTTTAGTGCCATATTGAGTTTCTACCCGGCGATGAAAGTCGCGAAACGCCTCAAAGACGTCACTTTTATTCTTCATAAGGTACACCCATGTCACGCGAGTATAACAATCAATAAAAGTGACGAACCATCGAAAACCGTTAATACCGGTTGTAGGACAAGGGCCCCATACGTCCGAATGTATCATATCAAATGCAGCCGAACTTCTACTACCGGAACTCACATACGTGCTTCTGGTATGTTTAACCAACTCACAAGTATGACAAAATAACTTCTCCTTATCAGCCCTTTGGTATAAGGACGGATACATGCGACTAATAACTTTAAAAGAAGAATGACCGACATGCTGGTGGTGGAGTAGCAATTCATCTTCTACACTGCGCCGTGAATCTGCCGGTGGTGTGTCTGCTACCAGAGATGCCAATGCTTTGTCCAGTCCAGTCCTGTCCAAGTACCACAGTCCCTTATGCCATGTGTCAGTCCCTAGTCGTCGTCCTGTCCCCTTCTCCTGAAAGGTCACCATAGGAATGTCAAAGGAAACAGTACAGTTCAGATCTAGAATAATGACACTAATAGAAAGAACATTGACAGGAAAAGACGGAGCATGTAAGACATTGGTGAGAGTGAGAGAAGGGGTGCATGCGATAGTACCTTTACCCATGACAGGGCTGGAGTTACCATCAGCAGTCTGAATGCTCTCCGGCGTCGGTAGGTGAGTATAGTCCTGGAACTCACCGCGGGACCCCGTAACATGGCGAGATGTCCCAGAGTCCATAATCCAACCTGGTTGGTGGGCAGCTGCTGCAAGAGCACGCGCAGGAATACCTGTGCTGGTTTGGGCAAAGCAAGTGATGTGGTCCCCCGAGGTAGATGACGCCCCATGACTGCCGTCCGAACCCAGCTTCGTGTTGCGTAACCTCGCGAGAAACTCCTTCTCAAGAGGGATTAACTCAGTCAGGTGATTATCTCCCCCTTCTTCCGCCAGATTAGCTTTGTGCCCTCTAGAATAATTTCCCTTTCTACCAGCATAACCGTCTCTACCACCTCGACGTCCTCCGCGGCCCCGTCCACGATCACTCGACTGACTTTGCAGGGATTTTGGACAAAATCTGATGTAATGTCCTGAGTCACCACAGTTGTGGCAAACACCAGCCACAGAGGGAGGCTGATTGAAGGCGGCAAGGGCAGACTTGTCAACAGCGGCTTGCTCCCCCTGGAAAGAGCCCTTGTTGGGCATCAACTTCAAGCGAGCCTCTTCTTATGCCATGGCAGCTATGGCTTCTTCTAAGGTTGGAAGCATGGGCTGTGCTAGGAGGACATTCCTTCTATGCTCAAACACAGGGTTAAGACCCTTCAAGAACTTCATCATCCGTTGTCGCGAAATATAATCCAAGAACTTTTGGAAATGAATCGCAAATGCTGGTTCGACTTGGGCATCTTCCATCCCAAGAGGATCATAGTGATCCAGATCAGACCAGTACTTCGTCAATAGTGCTGCATACTCAGAGATGGTGCGGTCGTCCTGGGCCACCCTATCAAGTTCATCCTGCAGTTGGAAGACCCGCATATTATGATTATTTTGATGGATGATCTGTAACATATACCTATTATATGCTATTAGGAATAGCATCTTATGGGTAGCAGATGCTATTGTGTTTAAGCCTAAGATGAGAAAGGTTTTGTTTTAGACACATACCTACCATCTGCTATTAGGAAGAGCATCTTGTGGGTAGCAAGATTGTATTGTGCTAAGCATAAGATGACAAAGCTTTTATTTATTTATGTGTAAAAAGAATGCGTGTAATAAAATGTCGCTTATCTCCCTTGTCTCTCAACACTTGACCTTTGTTACACCGTTGTCTAATTGATGTAGATCATGTTGGATATGGTTCGTGTTCACTATGGAGTGCTACAGGCACCGTCCGAGGAACCGTAGAAGCCCAAGAGAGCAGAGATTGAGCATATTGGGGCTAGAAATAGAAAAGGGGTATCCCCTACGGCATACCACCTATATGCCGCAAGGTCCAAAAATTAAGCAACAATTTGGGGGCACAAATTGGTGCTCACTAAGCATGTTGGCGGTATTTGATGGAGTTAAGGTTGGGATTACTTTATTTTGATGGATGATTTAGATTTAAGGACTTTGTTTCGACGGTTCGGATTGCACCTGACTTGGAAAGTTGAGAGTTCTATTTAAGAGCTCTTAATAGCCCCTAGGTCTGGTTACTTAGAGAAAGGAGGCTTTACAAGAGAGCGTTCTTGGAAGCAATTAAGGGAGCCTTTAAGAGAAGAATGAGAGAGCTCGTTGAAAATCTCGTAAGGGAGGGTTGCTCGTTACAATATTGTCTATATAATTCTTAAGGTTCTCTTGTTGATTCAATAAAGTTATTTCTTCCCTTGCCCCTTGGAGTAGGTCTAGTTTGACCAAACTACTATTGTGTGTTCTTTGTGCCAATAGTTAAGTTAATTGTGCCTTGCTATTTTACTTATCGTTATGAGGTTATTTTCATTCAGTCTCGCTTCCACATTTGCACTCAGATTCACAACAATTAGGATCAGAGCTAAGGGAATCGTAAGAAATTTCAAACTCTTGGATCTAGGTCAACGGTTGGTGACGACATTGATCCGCTTCTTATTTTCCAAGATCGAAATTCTTGAAATCGATTGTTTGTTAAGGTCTGAGAGGGATTTTCTCTATTTCAGAGTTTTGGGATGACGAGTAACAATATTAATAACATCAAGTTCGAGGTAGAGGGGAAGTACAAGTCTGCCTTGACCGTGTCTAGCATCTAGTGTAGTTTCTCAGTTTTGGAGGCAAAGACGTGGTGATTGTAGTTTTTCGGTTATGGAGATAAATACCGTAGTGGAGGAAATTTCTTGGTTATGGAGGCAAAGATTGTGTCACTGGCCAAGGGAAGTTTTGCGGTTCTGGAATAAAGATCGTGTCAATTATTGGTTTTGGGTAAAGACCGTGTCAACAGCCATATTCAATCTTTGGCAAGATTGAGGCGGTGGTTCATTTCTCGATTATTGTTAAAGACTGAAGAAAATCAAAAGTCGTAGTTAAGGTTAAGAGAGCACGATGTATAGGAACACTCTCATGAGGTGGTTGGTGAATAACTAGACAAGGTGGAGATTGTTGGATATGGCTTGTGTTCACTATAGAGTACTACGTGCGCCATGAGCCATCCTAGAATCGGAGAAGCCCAACTGACTTGAGACGAGTATATTAGGGTTGGAAATAGCAATGGGTTATCCCAACGACGTACCGGTGGTGTGCCTCCGGTATGCCACAAAGTCCAAAATTTAGGTAGCAACTTTGGTGTACAAATTAGTGCTCACTAAGCATGCCAACGGTATACGACGACATGCTAGCAGTATGCTATCGAGTTGGGGGCTGCTATATTTTGATGTACTATTCAGATTTAAGGGTGCCGTTTCGACGGTTCGGATTGCTCTCAAATTAGGTGAATGTTGAGAGTCATATTTAAGGGCTTTTATCAGCTTCTAGCGCTGGTAACTTGGACAAAGGAAGTTTTGCAAGAGAGGATTCTTGGAAGCCATTAAGGAAGTCTTCAAGAGAATGAGACAACTCATCAAAGATCTTGTAAGTGTAGTGCCCCGTCCCGCTCAGTCAATCGGAGGAATCGGAACGCCGACGGTGTTCGAACTTAGCCTTGCAACGGCTGTTCGAAGACTCGCTCGGTCGAGGCGACTCCTCGCTCAGGTAGGGTAGTTTCGGTGAACTTGTCTCATCTTAGCCTTCACATAATAAATCGTATGTTTTCAACTTGCATAAGTAGGCTTGATAATAAAAGAGACGAATCCACATAGATAAAGGAATAATTCCGACGGGTCGAATTGAGTTAGAATATGGAAAGGTCCAACGGTCGTTTAGAGTTGGTGCACGGCGTGCTTTGAAAATGACACTCGATCCTTCGTCCCGTGGCTTGGGAGGAGGAAAGTTGGTTGAGTAGGCGAAGTTATGAACGTAGCCTAAGTCTTAGGCGTCGCCCGCATAAATGCTTCATAAAGCATGCACGGTCATATCGTCCAAGGCTTGGCATAGCCTTGGCTCGTCCCATGAGTAAAGTTGTGTTGCACGGTTTATGACATAAGTCTAGGCACCCAAATGACTTTGTCGTTCAGAAGTCGAATGCATGCTCGACACGTTTCCGCAATGCGAGGCTTGACGCAGCCTTTGCTCGTCGAGTCGTTGTGCGTTTAAAGTCAGGCAAGTTATGTTAGGCTATCGGAGTAGTACCAAGCACGGTCCTACGAGTTCTACGGCTGGGTATAACCACATGGTCTTACGGTCTCAAGGTCCGTCATATAAAGTATGATTTGGGCGATAGCGTCGCATAGAGTTCAAGTCGGTTTAAGGCACGATGCACGGACTTAGTGTTAAGGCAAGGACCACAATTGATTCAAGTGAGTTTGGAGAAAGGACTATCAAATAGGCATTCATGAGTTGAATGAAATGATATGGTAACATGGAAAGAATGCTCGCGACCGTGGGTCGTCGAGGGATCTCAAGGATAGAAGTCTTGAACTTGGTTTTGAAAGAGATGGTAACACTGGAAGAATAATGATTGTGTGAGACGTCAGTTCGAGTCGAGTCTTGCATGGTCATTGGACAACTTGTCGACAAGGAGAGAGTTTCCACGAGCGGCGACCCTGGGTGCCATGGGACCGCGTCGTCCTGGGGGAAAACGCGGTATAGCCGTAGCTGGACGAACCGCTCGGGTTATTCAGGAACTTTCAGCGGGACTAGCTACTTGCATTGAAAGGGTCGCCGAATAGCAAGGCTATAGTCCATGATAGCTTGTCATGCTAGTGACTAATTCATATAGATGAGTCGGCACGGGCGGCAATCCGCGTGTGTGCCTTTGGACAGAGTCGAGTTGAATGTGTGTACAGTTAGAACACAAAATGTTTGGACCTAATAATTGGCTGCAACGTAGGCGACGTGCTTCGGCACGAGATGTAGCGTCAAGTCTTAAGTTGTCGGCATATAAGTTGCATAAGTTTGGATTTGAGTTGTCTTGAGTTTAAGTCAGGAAACGCCGCAAGGCAAAGTCGGTCGAGTGACACTTAGCCCACAAGTTTTGATTGGGTCAGTTGGTGAATCAAAAGTAGTAAGGGCGGCGAGGCGGCGATATAGTTAAGTCATATTGAGTTGCGAGGCACGGTACGATGGATTTGTAGCACGGTCACAAGGAAAATGGAGTCTTATCGCGTAGTTGCGTCCCTGATTTTAAGCCGTAAGGCAAGCACGACTTGATAGGTTAACGTTGTTGAGTTGATGTTGCATTGCAAGCACGGGATGGCCTTGAGACACAAAATAGGCCAATGCGTCTGTCCTAAAACTGATCCTACGGCAAGACTAGTTAGACAATCATAAAGGAACTATGTTGCCCAAATTAAAACAAACGTGTCGGTTTTGTATGGGTGGGTGAGGAGCTCATTCCACCAGTACAGTTGAGTACTGACACCCACATAGTTTTCATGTGCAGGCACAGGTAGAAGCTCGTGGTGCGGAGCTCGCTTGGATGCGTCGAGGCACGAAGTTCTTTGGCGATTCGAGGCGTACGGCCGCGTGGAGTCAAGACTTATACGAGACATAATGTATGGACATCGCCTTCCGAAGCATCCGCTGGTTCAAGACATGTATATATAGATGAGAGAGCTGAGCGACTTGTAATGTGAGAAGAGTGAGCTTGAGTGACTTGTAATCTTGGCCTTGCGCCCATTGTAACCGTTGTTTCAATATCAATAAAGAGCTTCTTTTGAATAACTTGTGTTATGTTCTAAATTTTCGCTGCTATTATTCAATGTCTCTGCTTGGGACTTCTGTGCGACGACGATCCCGTCGCAGTCGCTGAAATCGGCCGTTATGGAAACCGCCTTGCACGAGTGCAATTTAGGCTAGTGCGGCATCACGCTTTAGCGAGGACGATCGCTCCTACGGGAGCGGGACGTGACAGTAAGAGAGGGTTTCTTATTATGGTGTTTGTATGTAATCCCTGTAAGGTTCTCTTATTGATTCAATAAAGTTATTTCTCCCCTTGCCCTGTATAGTAGGTCGTGTTTGACCGAACAACGTTAAATATTATGTATTCTTTTGTGCTATTAGTTGGTTAATTGTGCCTTGCTATTTTACTTCTCGTCATATGGTTATTGTTGATCCGTTTCGCTTCCGGCAAGTTTTCTTCTGTTAACAAACATCGTACCCTCTCCATCAGTGTACTGTTCATACGCTCCGCTAGACTATTGAGCTGAGGTATCTTGGACGGAGTCTTCTGGTGTTGAATCTCTCGCTCTTTGCAGTAAGCATCAAATGTACGAATGTATTCGTCGCCATTGTCGGAACGAACACAATTAAACTTCTTATCTGTCTCCCTTTCAACAGAGGCCTGAATTTTTTTGAAAGTAGGTATTCCCGATCTTGATCTTTAAAGCGTAGATCCAAACTTTCCTGGAATAGTCATAAATAAAAGTCACAAAGTAAGAAGTACCACTAATAGATTGTACCTTCATTGGAGGCAGACATTCGAGTGACCTAACTCTAGCAATGTCAGCTTCCTTGAAGAGGAGTGACTTTGGAAAGACATCCTATTTTACTTTCTCTCTAGACAATACGTGCATCTCTCCATCTTTGTAGACTTGAGCCCGGAATCACTTTTCCGTTCATCAAGTAGCTCATTCCCTTTCCGCTAATATGACTGAGCTGTCTATGCCACAACTCAATAGATGCATCACTGACTGCGTTCACCTCCTATATCCCTTATGCGCTCTCTTTAAACCGGACTTCTTGCTTCTTCTAACAATTACTATCAAACCTCTGAAAAGCTTCCACTGATAGTTTCCAAAGAGAATGAAAAATCTCTCCTCATCCGACCTTCCAACCGATACCAGGTTGAAACGAATATCGAGGACATGACGAATACACTTCTACCGATCCAAAAAAGAAGAAAACCCGACCACAGACTCCAAAGAATAAGAGATGACGAGAAAAATTATCCAAAACGATCTCTGCTTCACAATTTCCTTCAATCTCCCTTTTCTCTCTTTCAAAAGTCGTAAAGCATCAGTTTTTTATAAACCTTTACATGGATTAGGGTTACCATATATTGGAAATCTATATATAGAAGTCCCATATATATGGAAAGTCCAATATATTCAATCATAATATATATGGTCAAAGTCAAAGATATGGAAATCCAATTATATATAGGTTTACCATATATTGGAAGCCCAATTATATGGAAAGTCTAATGCCTGAAAGTCTAAGCCCAATTATATATAGTCGAAGTCAAAGATATGTAAATCCAATCAAATATTTGCTTACCATATATGGTCTAATATACGGCGCTCGTCGCACTCCTCGAGCTTCTCCGACACATGAATGGTGCTCGTTGCACTCCGGGGTATTCTCCACATAGGTTGGGAACCCCATCAAACACCAACATTTACACCCTTGTTGGTTGGTCTTCTTCGTTCAATTTTTTTTGCCGAATTAACTGGAAAAGTGACCTATAACGTCGGTATCAGTTAATGTCGGTAGCGGTCGGTATCGGATCGGAATATGCCAAATCGTATTGGTATCGGCCGTATCAGAACAGTATCAGATCTCTATACTGCAATTTATGATGCATCCATATGAGTTCATGGAACATGCATGTATTGACTTACCAAGTTCACGCAATACATCAAATTTCAAGGGAGATGAAAGAAACTTCACATATATGACTCCTGTATATCTTTCAATGGAGAGTAACATAAACAAGCTTATTAAATTTATGGTTTGAAGAGTTTTCCAAGTGTAGATTTCCCCCCTTCTTTGACCAAGTCTTGGCCTTGTATTATTATATACTTTTTAGTTAACATTATTATTTTAGAGCATGCTCTATCTGTTTGCACTAGAAAAGATCTGTTCGTGTCTAGCTCTAGTCTTCTTTTTTATCTTCATTTTTCTTCTTACATAAAATTATTGTTTGTTCTCGACATTGGAGAAAAACTCGGTGCAAAATGTCATTAGGTGTTCATTTCACGATATCTGCTTTCTTTAACAACATTTTCAGTTTTCTTTAATATCATGCTTAAAAACCTTAGGTGGTTCTCTCAAGATGGCAGCGGCCAGGAGTGAAGAAGCTCTCCTTTCTCAACAAACCGTCGAAGAATTGTTAAGGACCATTTCTTCTTTGATACCTCTTCTTTCAGTAAGATGGCTCTCCAACTTTACCAGTCTTTTCTTTGTTTGTTCCTCTTTTTGTGTAAGCATAAGTTCTGTCAGCTAAATTGATTATATTTAGTTTGAACATGTGGAGCCGTGAAATATTTTAATCTTTATCTTCTTATTTTGAAGTGATTGTTTGGTGTATAGTTCATTCATACCATTGCGATGCATATTGCTTAACATGAATACGATGTTGCTTTATACTTGCCTTTCATTTTTATATTTATACAGTTATGTATGCATAATAGCAACTACCAATGATAATAGATTAAGAGACAACTTTACAATGCCTTTGTGTTGAAGGATCTTCTGGTGTAACAACTTTGTTCTAAGCTCAATAGTACTATATTTCGCTCCTGGACATCACTGCATTCATAAGAGACAACTTACAGTACATAAAACATAATCAAGAGAAAAATAAAACAATAGTACATTATAAGTTCTTCAAGTTCCTGCTTCTATCAGCTTGCATTCTGCATATATTATGGCAATGAGAGTTTGATTTTGGTGTGATGCATAGAGGTTATAGCGGCAATCATTTGCTAACTTAAAAACATGTCGTGGTTATTGCAAAAATCATTTTATGTTATGCATTTTCTTTCTAGGCATTAATCACATCCATGCTTTAATGTATTCTTGGATTTGCCCTGTATAAATGCACATAGTAATCTTCTTTCAAACTAGAACTATATTCGGGCTTAACATTCTTTATGATCTTGCCTTTTAACATAGTGTGTGCAATTCAACAGGACTTGACAGATACATTACGAAATGATATTTTCCTGTGGAAACTTAAGCTTCTTAAATCTGGTGCCTCTTATTCCAACTCTCGACTACATGCTGTAGAAGCTCAAGTTTTAATGCTTGTCAGGTTCTGTAACTACAAAACTTTTGCAATCTTGTTTTATATATTCTCTCAGCTTATCCGGCCATATATAAAGGGACTCTGATGTACTTTGGGGTGTAAATACTAGCTGTTCCTTTTTACTTGTTCACATTTTGTCCTTTTCTAACTGAGCGACTTGAGCTAAAAATTTAGCTTGAGAAGGCATGTTTAAGATTGCTTTAGAATTCGTAGAACTCTGACAATACGAAAATACAGTTATTTTCTATTTTATTTTTATGTCGAAGATGATCATAATGATGACAATGATACTTCTTGTTCTAGCTTCATTCGTTGTGCAAGACGAATGAGCTTGGCAACTTGGCTTGTTCTAGCTGGTTCTAGACGAATGAGCTTGGCGACATAAAAATACTTGCAAATAAATAACTAAGCTTGACAACTTGGCTTGTTCTAACTGGTTTACAGAAAAAAAAAGATGGAGCTCATACTTCTTGTGCAAGACGAATCAAAATTTTATCTTGGAAAATACTTGGAGCTTGATATTCACCGTTGACTTTGGAAAATTGTAATCGTTTTCTACATTACGTAACTAATGGTTGAATTTCCAAAGCCAAAGCCAAAAGCAAAATAAAATATAGATATAAAAGCCGAAGAATTTAAAGTACAAAAGTATATATACTGAAGAAGTCCGGCGTCTTCATCCAATTTTCAAATATATCTAGAAGTAGTTCTTGATGGGTTTGAAACCACCAACCAGTAACCCCATGAGGAAATAAAGGAAAACCTTTGTGGGAAAAAAGCGCAAATTCCGAGAACAATCTCCATTAGGTTCCACCTTTATAGTTCTCTTACAATAACTTACTCAATGATTTGAGGTATCCCTACAACCCATTAGATCAAGAGAACAATCGAAGAGAACTTCACAATCACTCTCCTTTACTTATAAATACAATATGAACTCACCAATCCATATTAACCTCACAACTGCTTGGGGAGGGAAGGAGGCAATGCAAGGAGAGGTAAATATGGAAAACAAATTAATTGCTTGGGTTGTGGAGGTAATATAGAAAATAATTGATTGCTTGGGGAGACATAGGTAATGTAAGGTTAATATGGAAAATGAATTGATCACTTAGGGAGGCAAAGAGGCAAGGAGAGGTTAATATGGAATTAGTAGTCAAAGTACTAAAGAAAGGGTAAGTTTAAAACTTTCCTGTTAACTTTGTAGTTTTGACCAAAAAAATTATTGTTCTTTTTGTATCCTGCTAAGTGTCCTTGATGTGTCCCTATAAGTGTCCTTGACGTGTCCCTACTATGTGTCCTAAAAGTGTCCCTACGTGTCCCCATGTGATTATTATTATCAGGAAAACAAGATGCACATAAATGAGGTGTCACCGTGTCAGACACGTGTCCATCACATGTCCGCGCGACACGTGTCTGACTCGGACATGGAGGTGAAATATTGTCTGTTTTTCATAGGGTCTACCTGCCATGATTAATATATAGATGCCTCCATTAGCAAAATATGGATGCAATCATGTATTCACTTTGCGTATTATGAACTGAAGCCACATTGTGTTCAGATTTTCTGCACACATAATGCACAAAGGAGTCCATTTTTGTTCACCCACCAAAACTTGTGTGGATGTTCACCATTCCACTTAAAGGGTTGCCACGTGTGAAACTAAAACCACTGTTGTTTTCACCTTGACTGGAATGGTGAACATCTACACAAGTTTTGACCACTAGTTTCCCATATGGCACCCCTTGAGTGGAATGATGAACATCCACAAAAATTTTGGTGGGTGAGCAAAAATGGACTCGAAATATTTTAACTAAAACGGTTTCATCTTAGTGCATCAATCCTAGAATTGATCATTTTATATGTATGATGCTGCCTACCAAATATTATAAAGTAAATTTGATCAACTTCTTATAGTCTTATTCTATCGCTCAGGAGCAATATTATGATAATTTTATTATCAGTCTTCCTGTAATGCTAAAACTCACATTTTACTTCAGTGGGAATGATAGCCTTCTACCAAGTGGAGACGAAGCCGATCGACTATGGGCAGCACTGAAACATCAGAAAGTTCGTTATTTCAAGGATAGTGATCACTCATTGTTATTGGTTAGTCACTGTTCATATTTGACTTTCCTCATGACAATATCTGAATGTTGTCACTAGTCAAGAATTCTTGTGATGTGAATTTCTTTTTATTACACCAATATTGTAAGGCCATAGCAGTTCATAGTAACTGTATGTGACGTCATAAATACGTCTTATATTTCATGAAATCTATAACAAATTAATTGCAATTAAACTAAAAAACTCCTTTTTTTGGCTTATTTGCAAAAGGAAAAAAAAACTTCAACTATCACCTACATATCATGTATATATTCAGGGAGCATAAGAGATGGAGGAGGAGAAGAGATGGAGGAGGAGAAGAGATGGTGAGTAGCCCTAATTTTGTGGAGAAATAATATTTGGCGAATAACCGGCATACCTCCCAATTGGGGAGTCATCTTATTTATCGATCAAATTAGATGCGGGTTCAAGGTCGACTCACTAGAACCATATCATAGACTGGGCAGTGAGATGCAGTCAAACCGCATCAAAGGAAATCTACGAAAGAGATCTTGATCACTAGCCACCCCACAAGAGAACCCTTTTCTAGGGTTGGAGGAGAGAAGGAAAAAGATGGAGAGAAGAGGCAAAAACTGAACGACGAGTTTCTATTGAGACTTGCTTAGGGGGTGTTTGTTTATTTCACTAATTAGAGGTGTGGCACTAATTAGAGATTGGGTCACTAATTAGAGCCTCTAGTTAGTGGTTTATAAAAGTTGTTTGTTTTTACACTAATTAGTGGTTATATGTTTATTTTTCAATGTCTAATTAGATACCAATTTACCTTTGTACTCTTTATTATAAAGTATTTTAAATAAATCATTTCGCTAATACTATGTCGAAAATTTATCCATGCATGACAACTTTAAACTTAATTTATATCAAAATAACTATATGAAAAAGTAAGTGAAATGTCACATTCCTATACTATATCATGCAAGTCAAAGCAATTACAAAACATCTCATAAACAAGTCTCTTACCACTCACAAAAACGACAACATCAAAAGGAATAAAACTATATTGATCTAAAAAAAATGTGTAATTCCGCTGCAATTTGATCACGTTATTTGTGCATAAATTGTTTCTTTCTTTGTGTTTCTCCTTTTTCAGATTTTATATCACCAGTGTTAACGATATTACGAAAATTTCTTTTCAGATTTTATATCACTAACGTTAACGACTAGGGGTTACAATAGACTTTTTACCTCTAATTAGAGGTTGGGTTGCAAAGAAAGCGGAGGCTACACTTGCTTTTTTGGAGACTCTAATTAGTCATCAAGCTCTAATTGTATCTAATTAGATGTAAAAAACGACATTTTCCGTGAGTCGGTTCGGGTCTAATGCCAACAATAGATTAAAATAATATTTTGGGAATAACGAACATGTCTCATGCAATAAGAATTGTTTCCTCTGTAAACACTTTACGTCACATGCAATAAGAATTGTTTAATTTAAACCGGCTATAATGAATTGACTGAAATATGCTTATAATCCTGCAGGAGGATGGGATTAATTTGATCACTGTTATAAAAGGTACATGTACATACCGTCGTTCGAGACAATTTGACTTTGTTACTGATTACCTTCCTCCTACCATAAGCGAATTCAGAGAACTTATTGTCCAAAAGTTTAGGTATATGTTAAATTTTACTAGACGATTTGTTTAAATGATGTATTAGAACAAACTTACTCTGATTTTCTACGGATTTTGTGCAGTTTATTGCGCATTGCAACAAGTCCCGTTTTTCTCTCTACAATGGAAGATGGGAGGATAGTGAGGGGTCTTAGCGGGGTTCCTAATGAGGGTCCTGTCCTATTTGTTGGTTATCATATGTTGATGGGGCTTGAACTCTATTTTTTTGCTGAACAATTATTGAGGGAGAAAAACATTGCTATACGTGCACTTGCACACCCATATTTAGGTGCAAAGCCTGGAACTTCACGACAGGAATTTGAGCTTTTTGACGGTTTAATTGTGTTCGGTGGATTGCCTGTTTCTGCAAAGCACATCTTCAAGCTGTTCTCAAACAAGTCATTTATTCTCTTATATCCTGGGGGTTCCCGTGAAGCTCATCATCGGAAGGTGAAGTACACTGCTGGCACTTCTGCATAAATTTGTGTTAATATTATAAATTTATATGAATTAGTGCATTATTGTTTACCTGGATTTTTATCGATTGATTTGAGTACACACTTGCATGTTTCTCTTTCTTAGAAACTATTTATTCAATTTTTTTTCCCTAATTCACCCATCAACTTGCAAATTTGAGAACTAAAAGTCGTATTAAATCTGTTTCCAGGCCCCGGTAGTAAGTTTGCACTCTCTGCCTGGAGGATGTTGGCTCGAGTCTCATTAGGTAGATGAGAGGATAGAGCAAAGTTTAGTTCCACATTGGGTGGAATGGGATATTTTGAAGCATTAATATATGGCATTGGTCCTTGACTTAATAAGGGAGTTTCCATTTAAGATATTGGTCGGGCCCTATATTGTGTCTCGACTCGGTTGCTCTTTTCTATGTGGTCTTCTGTCCAACAATTGGTATTAGAGCCCATGACTCATTTGGTCCATGTATGCTAATTGCTAAGGTGGAGTTGTACACCTGTTACACAATGTCTGGTAGCTATCACTGTTTGATGCGGGAAAGACTAGAGTTAATGCGAACAAAGATGGAGAATTGTTGGAGTGACCCGCGTCCATTTGATTGATGAGAGGGGACTAGAGCAATGAATAGTCCCACATTGCATAAGATGGGATGTTGGAGGTATTAATACTTCTGTTGGCTATACGATGGGATGTTGGAGGCATTATTAATACTAGTCACGTTCAAGTGCGTTTCACGTACCAATTTATTTAATAATATTGATGAAAAATTAGATAAGAATTTTAATTATATTAAAATATTTTAAATATGATTTGCATATATTTTAATTAGCATTTGTTATAGATATGTTTTTAGAATTTTGGAAATGTATTTGGTTAGATAATATAATGTATTTAGTTTAAATATAATTTGAATATTGAATATATTTTAGGATTTGTTATATGTTCAGGTAGTTAGAAGGATCTTAAAAATTTTATTTTTATTTTTTAACTGTGAGGAGATACATACACGGTAGTTAGAAAGTTTTTTTTTTTTTGAATTTATTATTATTAATTAATGGAGATTATACATACGGCTTAGACGGCTCATTTTGAGCCATTTCCAAGACGCATTATAATAGTAGAGATACACGGTAGCTCCTTGATAAGGGATTCCCTTTTAAGTCATACATGTTGGGCCTATATTTGCCTCATCTCTGGTTACTCTTTTATGTGTGGTCCATCTTCCGTCTTATGTGCCGGGTTACTGATCACGAATTCCTTTCCCCACATCCACCAAACAAGAGGTTTTTAGTATTCTTCTTAAACAAATACAACCCCAATCCAAGACCTGTCGCACACTTACAACCCAAATGGCCTATTTTGTTAATGTCTTGCCACACTACCAATATAGGATTTTAGTGAGGGTTATATGTTCATATTCTAACATATGTTGCTTGCATTTACTGAGGATAAGAATTTTACCATGTTCGCATTATCATTATCAGAATCGGTATCATACCTTTCCTATGAGTATCTGGGTCGGCGATAGTATCGGCAGTCTTAGATCGTATCGTATTTTTTGGTATCGGAAATCACATAATTATTAATAAATTATTAAAAATTTAGAAGAAATATTTTATACATTTAGGTATAATTCTAAGTATTTTTTGTATTGTTTCTTAGTAGTTTAAAATTGAATGAAATAATAGTCACCCTTGTTGACTAGTTTACATGCAATAAGTAACTGTTCTTCTTTACATGCTTTTAAAACCTTACTATGCGTTGACACCCTTATTCATTGGTTATTTTCGTTCAATTTTCATTGCCGAATTGACTGAGAAAGAGACCCCCAACGTCTGTATCAGTTAGTATCAGTAATAATCAGCATCGGATTGGAACATGTCAAACCATATCGGTATCGGTATCGGCCGATACTGCAAACTATGCATTATACCCCAACTATCTACTATAGTACCACAAATGTCAGATATCAAGATATGTTCTAGAGTTGATACCAATTACTTTCTCGTCTTTCTTTTGGTCATATATCGACTCGCTCTTTTCCGCACCTTCTATCTGGTTCTGTTGTAATTGATTGATTATTTCATTGATAGTCTCATAGGCTTTATATGGCCTTTACATAATGGAATATCCTGTGGCATATTCTGGCATCCCAAATATGTCCACAGGATATTCCCATGTACCTTTACAATATACTAAATATACCAATACAAAATATACCAATACTCCCTCTCAAGATGGGCGAAAGATATTCACTAAGCCCATCTTGTCACATCCTCTAATCATGCTCACAAAGCAAAGTCCCTTGCTCAGTCTGTCTGCTACCTGATCCTTGGTTGGAACGTGGCCTAGCTCCAGTAGTCCACTAACTAGCTTCTCCTTGATGAAGAACCTATCGATCTCGATGTGTTTGGTCCTGTCATGCTGTACTGCATTGTTGGCGATACTAATAGCTGACTGGTTGTCACACCACAGCTTCATCTTGGCTCCTTGATCCAGCTTCAGCTCCACCAGTATATTCTTCAACCAAAGCAACTCTGTAACTCCCAAGGCCATAGCTCTGTACTCTGCTTCAGCTGTCGATCTGGCTACTACTGACTTCTTCTTACTCCTCCAAGAGATCAAGTTGCCTCCTAAAAATATGCAGTATCCCGGGTAGACCTCCTGTCGTCCGCACAACTAGCCCAGTCAGAATCACAGTAGCCCTCGATGTCCACGTGATTATTCTTCCTGAATATCAGTCCCTTTCCAGGGGCACTCTTCAAATATCTCAGAATCTGGTACACTGCGTCCATATGGCCCTTCCGTGGGTCATGCATATAGCAGCTCACCACACTAACTACAAAGCATATATCAGGACGTGTGTGGCTCAAATAGATCAACTTGTCCACCAGTCTCTGGTATCTGTCCCGGTTAACTAGTTCTCCAGTCTCAGTGTTCAGCTTGAACCTCTGATCGATCGGCGTTGCAGGTTTGCACCCCAACATCCATGTCTATGTAAGAAGGTCCAGTGCATACTTCCTCACTTCCTCTGAGAGAGAACAATCCCCTCTGCGTCTCGAGTGATCTCAATCCCAAGGAAGTAGCAAAGAAGACCAAGGTCCTTTACCTCAAGTTCCTTGTCAAGCTTCCCTTTGAGTCGGGCGATCTCCTGCTTATCATCTTCCGTGATAATCATGTCGTCGACATACACCGCAAGTATGGTGACGTGGCCTCCACTCCTTCTGAAGAATACAGTGTGATCAGCATTGATCTGCTGATATTCCATCCCTATCATAGCTCTCATGAATCTGTCAAACCACGCTCGAGGAGACTGCTTCAGTCCATAGAGGGACTTCTTCAGTCTGCAGACCTTGCCTGCTGTCTGATTGGTGCCAAATCCTGGTGGTATCTCCATATATACCTCTTCCACTAGATCTCCATGAAGAAATGCATAGCTTTCATCCACCATTCGCTGCCAAAGAGATCAGGGTCCTGACAGTGCTCATCTTTGCAACTGGTGCAAAGGTCTCGTCATAGTCGATGCCGTATGTCTGACTGTATACTTTTGCCACTAGTCGAGCTTTGTAGCGCTCAACTTGCCTATCTGGGTTCTACTTCACGGTAAAGACCCACTTGCATCCGACTGCTCTCTTTTCCTCAGGCAGTCTCACCAGCTCCCAAGTGTGATTTTTCTTAAGAGCTTCCAACTCCTCGTGTATTTCCGCTTTCCATTTTGGATCGTTCTTGGTAACCTGCCAATTGTTAGGTACAGTAATACTATCCAAAGATGCTATAAATGTTCCATGAGAAGAAGAGATGGTCATAAGAAACAAACTGAGCAAGATCTCAACCATATATGTCTGGAGGATTTCTCGCATTGCTGCGAGTGGTCCTCCGTACAGATAGTGGTGTGGGAGGAGTAGGAGGAATGATATCACCTGAAGGAGGTGGTGGTGTAGGTGTCTCAGGAGTTGGGACGAACGCAGGCAAGGGACTTGGCACTGGCACTGTAGGTACTGGTCCTGCAGTTTGCTTCTCTCTCCTGCTGTAGGTAAGTAATTTCTCCTGAGCCGTAGGCCTAACACTTCTAATCTCCTCCCCCTGATTCGCTTCACCTTCATGTTCCTCCTCAACCATGCCTCCATGCCAAACTTCTAAATCGGTCACCACCAAGTTCTCCATCTCCCCCTCTCGTCTCATACTGGTAGTATTAGGTGTGTTGTGTGAAGTTCCCTCCTGGCGGTAGTATGGCTCATGCTCCTGGAAGTTGACATCTATACTGACGAACTTCTTCTTCTCTACTGGACTCCAGCACACATACCCCTTCTGAGTCGCTGAGTAGCCCACGAAGATGCACTTGACCGCTCTAGGGTCAAGTTTCCCAACTGATGGTCTGTTGTCCTTCACAAAACACACACACCCGAACACCTTTAATGGGAGTATCCCACTATTATTGTCTTGTAATACTTCACATGAGGATTTTCATTCCAGGACTTTCGATGGCATCATGTTGATGAGTTCAGCTGTTGTCAACACTGCATGTCCCCACAGACTTTGTGGGACATTCATGTCGATCATCATGCTTCTTGTTGTCTCTAGAAGGTGTCTATTCTTACTTTTTGCTACTCTATTTTGTGCTGGTGTGTATGCATAGGTAGTTTGATGTTGTATCCCGTGTGCTGATAAGTATTCTGCAAGTGTCCTGTTGGTATACTTCGTCCATTGTCAGACCTCAGTACCTTCACAACTGCGTTGTACTGAGTCTGGACATGCTTATGAAAATCCCGAAAACAGGCAGGTACATCACTCTTATTTTTCATCAAATATAGCCAGATGACGAGAGAGGCACAATCAATAAAGAAGACAAAGTACTTATACCCATTCATAGTGTTAATAGCATATTGACTCCAAACATCAGAATGTACTATCTCAAAAGCAAAAGAGCTCCTATGACCCGTACCAACATACGAGCTCCTAGTAAGTTTTTCTAACTCGCACGCATCACATACTAAATTCTTTTTATTTGTTTTGCATAAACCTCTGGATACAATTTACTTAAAGTATCAAAGGAAGAATGTCCTAACCTTCTATGATGGAGTATCAAGGTATCTTCAGTCTTTTGCTGCAGTCCTCCCATTCCAGCATTCTCTGTCATAGATACCAATGCTTAGTCCAGTCCTTCTCGATCTAGGTACCACAGTCCCTCATGCCAAGTGCTAGTCCTAAGACTTCGTCCGTCCCTTTCTCCTGGAAGGTCACCTTAGGAATATCAAAAGAAACAATGCATTTAAGTTGGATAATTATAGAACTAATGGACAAGAGACTGACTGGAAAAGATGGTGTATATAAAACATTGGATAATCTTACTGAATCTGTGCAATTAACAGTATCCTTACCGACCACTGGCTGGAAAGTGTCATCCGCTGTCTGAATGGTGTCTGCTGATACTAGATGAGTGTAAGAAGAAAACTCACTAGCATTTCCTGTCAAATGTCGAGATGCTCCCGAGTCGATAATCCAGTCTGATGATTTAAGGGAAGCGATAGATGCAAGAACAAGTGACTCGTCACTACCTTCTGATGGATGGACATACATAGCGGCGTTGCCCCCAGCGAAGAATGAGGTGGATGCCACCTCTGTTCCACTCCTATTGTCTCATTCGATTGACGCTCTCTGCTTCCTCTCCAGTATGTCCATCAGTGCCTGATTCTCCTCAGTAAAGGTACCACCAGCTCCAACATTCCCTTCTGCTACCAGCAGGTTTGTCCGATAACCTCCTCGGTCGTCTCGTCGACCCCCTCGACCACGACCTCGTCCTCCAATATATCCTCGTCCACCGAACTGTCCACGTCCACCACCTGAGTTTTCCTCCATAGGTGGTTTGGTACAAGTATATCGATAATGGCCCATCTTCCCGCAGTTGTAGCACTGATGGTTGTGCTGCCAGGGCTCTCCCTTTGATCCTGTGTCGTCCGAGCTGGTAACCGCTAGTGTTGACTTTGATTCGGGAGGACTACCTGTCTCCGCCTGTAGTCTGATGCGCGTCTCCTCCTGGATCATGGCTGAGATCGCCTCCTCAAGACTAGGAATCTTTGGTTGGACGAGAAGTAAGGCCATCCTCTGTGCGAATGCTGCAGTCAGTCCTTTGAGAAATTTCATCGTCCTCTCCTGCAGACACACATGTCTCTCCTTACACTTCGGATCCCCGCAGCTCGCCCGATTTGAGTGGTGATCATAGTCCAACCACAGACGCTCCAACTCCGTGGCATACTCCTGCACCGTCTTCTCTCCCTGTATGGTGTCGTCAATCTCCCCCTTTATCTGGAAGATCAGTAAGTTGTTTCCCATACCATCATAGGTTCTCCTCAACTTCTTTCATACATCCTTCACCATTTCAATGCCATCTACTGTGGCGGCAATAGACTGGACTAAGGAGTTGAGAAGCCAGATGTAGATCACCATATGAGTGGACTTTCACTCGTCGTGTCCTGCTGAGCCCTCGTCCGGCTCTGTCTTCTCGCCCGATAAGAACCCCTCCAGGTTCTTTCCTACGAGGGTTCTTCTCATCCGCCGTGACCAGCTTAGATAGGTGGCTGGTCCATCCAGCTTCAGATCGATGGAGGAAAGTTCCAACTTTGGCGACGTTCGTGTCGTGCTCTCACCAGCCGACATCTTTACCAACTTCATCAACGTCGCAACCTCTGCAGGATCCAGCTTCTTGAGGATCTCCTCTACCGATGCTTCTCCTCTCCGATCACGTCACGCCCGCTCCACGACTTACGTTCGTTCTCGTCGTCCGCTCCTAAATCCGAATATGTTTGTTTTCGTCAGATCTAGGCATCAGTGTCCTCTTTCGGAATGATCCGAACAACGGCAACAAAGGTTCCGTTGCGTGCGACAGGTGGGAAGGTGGCGCGCACGTGGAGGGGGGCGGCCGGTGCGCGCACCATAGCAGCGGCGGCGGCAGCAGCAACAGCAGCAGGTAGCAGCCGCAGTAGTAGCGGACGCGCGGAGAAGGGGCGGTGGCTGCTATGCACGGGTTAGGGTTTGGTGGCGGAGAGAGAGGGAGAAGAAGGGAAAGGTTAGAGTTTGCTGGCGGCTAAGGTTAGAATTTATGGAAAGGTGGCTCTGATACCATATTGTAATTGATTGATGATTTCATTGATAGTTTCAGGCTTTATATAGCCTTTACATAATGGAATATCTTGTGGCATATTCTGGCATCCCAAATATGTCCACATGATATTCTCATGTGCCTTTACAATATACTAAATATACCAATAGGTTCATTGTCCATCCTCTTGTCAGTAACTCGACTTTGTTCTGATATTTCATCAGATGGGAATCAATTTAATAGGTCTCTGTGATGGTTACAATGACAACCTCAAAGTGACTATGACCAATCTATGTTTGTGTAAAGCTATGATGCAAATTCTATTGGGAATCGAACACGCCCTATAAGCGCTCCTATACCGTGTCTGAGATGTTTCGTAGCGGAAACATAGTTCAAACCACCTGAGATAACCAACTCCCATCTAATGAACACCAAGCACAGATAAAGACAAATATATGGCGGTGACTACGTCACCTGGACAAATCCCAATCTATATAACTCAAATGATATTACAAGATTGACAAAAATCGTCCTAATAGGTTCAGCCCCCTCACCACACTCAAGAACAAACGACATAGATTACAATAAAATCATTCATCAACCCGTAGCAATCTCCTTAACCGAAGTTGACAACTCCTCGATCAGATCTCCTCATTCCTTCTGTCTTGTATGACGAAGCCCTAATAGCAAAGTGCGAACTTTCTCTTAGACCTCCTGCGGACGAGCACCCCAAGTACCAACTTTGTACTATATTTTGTGCCTCCACCCTCACCTCATATATATATAGGATGAGAAATTCTATTCTAGATCATAATAGGATTTCATAGATAGGTAACCCTAAGATAAGAATCCTATTACACCTAAAATAGCTCATCAACATCCGATTTTAGATCGTAATACGATTTCTTAAATAGAAAACCCTAAAATAAGAATCATATTATATTTAAAATAGTCCAGCACCAATTATGAACATCCAAATCTAATCAAATCAAATATTTAATCAGATTTGGACTCCACAAATATACTATTACCAAATTCAGACTAGACTGCAACAAATTCTGTCATGGTGAATATATTCCAGACTAGAGACACATGGTTAACTAATCTTCACAAAAGTTCACCCCAGGATTAATTTATTAACCACCTTGGTATCAGTGTGTTCCTTAGAACGATTCCATCGGACAAAGTGATACCTTGAATGAATCCATGATTTTTTTTTATACGTCATATGTAATAGCCTCATAAACTTGAAGCACAATGTATGTTTACAATATTCATGTGCACGCACACATTCACCACAGCAAGCACTGCTATGCTTAACTCCCCTTGTTGATTTTTATTAACAAATGAATTGTTAGCAGGGTGAAGAATACAAATTGTTTTGGCCGGATCAACCAGAATTTGTAAGGATGGCCGCTCGATTTGGGGCGACGATTGTTCCATTTGGAGTTGTTGGAGAAGATGATGTAGCAGAGGTAAGCAAATGGTTTATGCTTTTGCAGAAAAGTGTACAATTTTAAGTGTTAAAAAGTTTTTTTTTCAGATGTTGTTTCTGTCAATTTGTTAGTTATTTCCACCGCAGTAGGGCATTTTTCTAACAGTTGCTAAACCGTAATTATAGAAGTTTCTGAAGTCACTCAAATAGTTCTTCCGATGAACTATCTTAAGAAATATTTTCTTTGAACTTGATAGCTTCAGTCACATATGACTCATTGCTTGTAGAAGCTCTATAATAAAAGACGTATTGAAGCATTTCTTGTTCCTTCTTTCCATGTTATAACAAGTCATCTGCAGCAGTACAATTGTGATACATATCACGAAAGTTCCCACTATTAGAACTTTGGAGATATGTGTGATAGTTCTTGCTTAATTGGTTGATTAATTCAACGATACATGTGACAGTTCTCACTTTTGATACAAAGTATTTTTTATGTTCTTGACAGTTGGTTTTCGATTATGACGACCAAATGAAAATCCCCTATCTCAAACAATGGATCGAAGACAATAACAAAGAAGCAGGTGGAAATATAAGGTAAATCATTTATTACAGTTTCGATATTTCTTTACTGTCACAGAGAAATGGGGTTTTGGTTTCACTCTTTGATTACAGGGCTGGCATGGAAGGGGAGGTTGCTAACCAGGACATGTATTTTCCTGGTATTATACCCAAAGTACCGGGGCGATTCTACTATCTGTTTGGGAGACCGATAGAAACACGAGGAATGGGAAATCTGAAAGATCGAGACACCGCCAACGAAGTGTACTTGCGGATCAAGTCGGATGTCGAAGGCTTAATCTCGTATTTGAAGACGAAGAGAGAGGAAGACCCATATAGGAGTATCATAGATAGGACTATATTTCAGAACGCCATGGGCGCTCCGTCCGAAGTTCCCACCTTTGAACCGTGATTGTCGAGAGTAAAGTACGGGATGTGAAGTGCCGCTTGTTGGGGTTTTCTAACTTAGCTTTGGGAACTTTAGTCCCGCATTGGAAAACCAGCAAAGTGTATATCCCAATATATAGTCATACTTTGTATTGGCATATGCACACGGGATGTGGTGGCCCATGTGAGATGATTTTCCTAGAGGGTTCTCTACTGTATGGCAAGGTTATGCATCTACTTTTATTCCAAGCATTGTTACTGGTAGAATATGATAATTGCTCTAGTGCATTATTATTACTGGTAGAATATGATAATTGCTGTAGTGAAATAGAGCTTATTGTAAGCTAAATTTTTCATCAACAAACACTATTAAATATTTAATGAAATAAAATGAGATTGAATAGGCACTAGGCACAGGTTTGTGTAATATAGCACATTATTCGAAAGAATTATATAATCACTTGGAAATTACATGGGTGGGTACTTCATTTGCCCCTACACCATTCAACCTGAGGTTGAAGCCGAAACAAGCTTGTTGATATGGTATATGTATTAGTCTTGAAGGACTTGGCCAACAAGTCATTGTTGATGCCACTGCCAAACAATGTCTCGGTCTCGGTGAGAGGAACCGTGCCGGTGCGCAGAGAGCAACTGCCGGGTGCTTGTGGAAGTGGTGTGCTATGACACACTACTCTTCTCCACTTTTTCAATGTTATTATCTCCTGGTGTGTCATAGCACTTTTGCTGGAGAGTCAAGGCTCACCACGTGGTATGTCCGGCCTACTGAATAATTTCTCGTGGTCTCTCTTCAACTAGAAATGAACCAGTCGCTTGGGGGACACAAATTAACAAGTCGCCTGTCTTGAGCACCTGAGTGAAGAGCTTGTTGTTTGAGTCGACAAAACCAACCTCCAGCCAACCCTGAAGGACTAGCAATAGTTCGGCAGAGCGAGGGAGTGTGTGGGGGTGTGGATTGATGCTATTAGCAGCAAACTGAAGCGAAGCAAACGATAAGCTCTGATAGTCTAGCGCTGGAAACCGTACAAACTTTGACATTGTAGTTGGTATCACAGAGAACGTACAAACTTTCCAACTTTCAAACACAAATTTGGTGGGAACGAATGCGGTCCCCAAACCCAGAGAACTTTGTGAGAACCAAAGCAAGCAGCACAAACCAAATACCTAAAAATCCACACAAAAGTGCACAACGCAAACACGAGAATTTTTACTTAAAAATTTTTGACGAAAAAAAAAAAAAAATCACGGGACAATCGGTGTCCAATCTGGAAAAGCCTCCACTAATCAAATAAAGAAAATACATTGACTTCTTTAATGAAATAAAGAAATACACCGACTCCTTTACAACTCCTCCATCCAATCCACATAGATCACTGCAAATACTTCAAATAGATGGAAATATTCAAACGAGTACAAAAGGATTATCGAAGAAGAGGAAGAACCAATGAAAAACTCCTTGAAATGATGTCTCTTCAAATTAAACCTCGAAACTCCGAGTCACCTCTTCCTCTCCATAGAAAATTGCACCCTTGAGAAAACTCTCTCCTTAGATTGTAATTCCTCAGGATTAGGATTAGGAAACACCTATTTAAAACAACCAACATTTGAAAAGATCTGGATCGTTGATCACGATCCAATGGTGTTAATTAAACAAACAACTTCTGTCTTTAGCCCTGACACCGGTATAATGGTAGAAGTATACCAGCGATATACCAAAACATGGCCATTTCGAGTCAGAACCCTTCTGGAACAAAATTGTGTTACACCAGTGTATCGGCGGTATACTAGCGGCAAATACACCACCTGCACTGATATGACTTTTCAATAACAATGATACGTGCTCAAATCAAGCCTCCTTTGTTTCATTCGACTTTCTGATCTTCTCCTACACACGGATGACGTCCGTCGTACTTCGGGGTGTTCTCCATATAGATGGGAACCCCCACCCAATATCAACATATCTCCCCCTCCCCAACTAGGTGGATGAGCTCATCATTCCAGCGATCCTCCTACAATAATCAAAAAAATTCTTCGGCAGAACCTTCGTGACCATATCCGCTCCATCATCCTCTATATGAACTTTCTCAAGCTTCATTCCTTTGCCTCTAGTACATCTTGTATCCGGTAATACCGAATTGCAATATACTTGGACCGACTGTGAAATATCGAGTTCTAATTCTCAAGGTGAATATCACTTAGGCTATTGTGAAGAAAAATATACTTCTCTTGATTAAGCCCCATCTCCTGCAGGATCTTATTTATCTATAACAACTCCGTGCAAGCCTCCGTTGTTGTAATGAACTCATCCTCTATTGTAGACAAGGCAACACACTTCTGCAACTGTGACTGCCACGAAATTGTGCCACTGACAAACATCATAACGTAGCTCGAAGTCGATCTTCTAGTATCCACATCCTTAGTTATATCAGCTTCAATATACCTCAGCTTTGGCTCGTCACTCCTGAATGAAAGCTTCCAATTAGCAGTATCCTGCAGATAACGAATGATTCATATGACTGCCTTCCAATGTTTACTCCCATTACATACATGAGAATTCCTACTACCGAAAGTTACCTAGCTACTACCCTTACCAATTGCATGAGAAATATCTGGTCGTGTACACACCATGACATACATGAGAATTCCTACTACAGAAGCATAGGGAACTTTCTTTAAATATTTCTTTTCATTCTCAATTGATGGACACTGCTCCATAGTGAGCCTAAAGTGAGATGCAAGGGGGTTCTCACTTTCTTCGACATGTTCATCCTGAAACGTTGAAGTACTCAGTGGATGTACTTATCTTGGGACAACCAAAACAAACTTGGACCCTCTCTCTCGGCTAATTTTTATCCCAAGAATAGTCTTAACTACGCCCAAATCCTTCATAAAGAAGGTCGTGCCCAGTTGACGCTTTAACTCCCCTATTTTGGTGGCGTTGCGACCCACCAATAACATATCATCCACATAGAACAATAAAATGATAAAATCATTATTGGAAAAATATTTCACAAACATACAACGGCCCAATGTCGTACGGGCATAACCATGCTCCTCCATAAATGATTCAAACTTTCTTTACCACTGTCGCGGATCCTGCTTTAGACTCTTCATTAACCGACAAACTATATGTGACTCGCCCTTCTCACAGAAACCCTCGAACTGCTCCATGTATAAATCCTCCTCTTAATCAATATGGAGGAACGTCATCTTGACATCCATATTTTCAATCTCAAAATTGAAACTGGCTGTTAAACCTAGCACTTCCCGGATAGATAATAATTTGATGACCAGCAAGAAAATTTTATTGAAATGTCATTCCGCTGACTATAGCCTTTGACTACAAGCCTCATTTTGTATCGAGGGTGAGTATCATCTTCTATCTGCTTCAATCTGAATACCCATTAATTTTTTAAAGCCTTCTTGCTCTTTGACAACCGCACTAGCTCATAAGTAGAATTGGCCTGTAAAAACTAATCTCTTCCTGTATGGCCTGCATCCACTCCTGCTTGTATTCGTCTTCCATCTCCTCTGCGAAGCTTTCAAGTTCTCCATGTTAGTCAATAACACGTACTCATCTTGAGAGTACCTCGTGGATGGCCGACGCTCTCTTGTGCTCCTTCAATGGAACCTCTTGTGCTAATTGTATATCAACAACCTCATCCACTTTAGGAATTACCTCATCGGAATGCTCATACTCTTGAGGGTCACCCTGATCACCATCAGTAGGATGATGAGCAAGGTTAGGAGCAACTCCATGTACTGGCTCCCCTGTATATGTGATCTCTACAATATCCTTTTGAAATAGCTTGAAGGTCGATGACTCCAACTCATGCAAATCCTCAGCCTCAGAAGGTATCTTAAAATCCTGAGTGTTGGTCATGATTTGATCATCGATGAATATCATATTCCGGCTTCTATTGAGCTTTCTTTTCACTAGGCCATAGACAACAAAGATACACTACCTCATCTTTGACTCGAGTTTGGTCCTCTCGTCCTTCGGTACATGCACGAAAGCCTTACATCCAAACACTTGCAGGTGATTGTATGACACGGCTCCTTATCATTCCATACTTTGTGTAACCCCTCTTTCCAATATGTTGAAAAATATTTTTTTATTATTTATTTGAATTAAATGGTGAATTTTTGGAATTTTATAAATGTTTAATTAAATAGTTATTACGTTAGATGGCCTTAGTCATGGCTGAGATTTGAAGTACAAGGTGACTATAAATTATGGCACGGATAGTGTAGTTGTGTGTCTTGACTAGCATTTTAGCTATGTTAGGGAAGACCAAGCCATAAGTGTGTCCTAACTAGAAAAATTAGGCCAAGTTGTGACATGACCACTATAAATAATTTAATTATTTATTACTAATATTATTTGACTTTTAGGTGATCCGGTTGTACCAAATTTGTCCGGACTTGACCTGAACCAAACCCAAGCCCATGTAGACGGGTAGTGCTGTAAACCCCCTGCCCTAAAATTTTGATTTTTTTTGTTTATTACTAATAGATCAAATTAGGTGTCTCTATAATTATGTAATATATAAATAATTATTTAAATAAATAAATAGCTTATATAAAGGATTCTTCATAATTATATTCTATATAAATATAGTATAACTAAAATAAATTTAGATTAAGAAATTATATTATATATATTTATATATTCTTCAAATATATTATAAATCAATATGCATATAAGTTGGCAGATTGGTTAAAAGGACCAAGCAATCAAATATTATAGTTAACATATAATATTTTTTTTACTAAATATCCCATGTAGATGTATAAAATAATTAATTTTGATTTTACTTATATTCCATCCACCTTAGTCATCATTATGATATTATTTTGAGTTCATTTGAATATGAATAGTCACCAAAATCCAATTGGAGCAATTTGAATTCCTATGCCCCAACTATATTTGTATTTTACTTTGTTCAACTTATCATTAACGTCATACAAATAAGATTCCTTCAGTTACTTTTTAGTTAAACTAATGATCATGATATGAATAAATAATTATGTTTAAAATCTCTACAACAAATTTAAAGCTATGGATAAGATTCCTAATACTTAAATTGCAACCCATCCCACGTGTTTCATATCCATCCTGAGCTATCCTTATCAAACTATCTACGCATGTAAATCTATAACTACTCATATAAATATTTTGCTACATTCAAACCTACCGGCCTCCTTCCCTAATATAAGACCTACACATATAATCCATATAAATACCAGATCTTCCCCTTCCTGTTACCTGTATATTTAGCTCTCGCCGCAGGCCGCCATGCGACCCCAACAGGAGCCCCGTATTCCGACGGAAACACAACCATGTCGTGCCACCCGCACGCACGTGATGGTGACAGCCTCAGTCCCTGTCCGAGCTCGTCGTCGAGTGGACAACCCATCGGCAACCCTGACCGACGGTGCGACCTCCGCCGCTGATAGTCAACACCCATGCCACATGTTCCGCCGAGAGCCCACCCGGATATCAAACCTCCTCTGTCGTCGCATCTGGCTATGCGACTCCCTATTTCTACTGCATCGAACACTCTTGTGATACCTCTCCAGGAAAATAGAAGTTCGTGCTTTCGTCTTTAGCATGGTGCTTGGTGCTTTCATCACGAAGCAGAAGAGCCAGATGCATGGATTTTCATGCAAATGTGAGTGCCACGTCAATAGCAATTCAATTAAAGGTAATTTTGTGCGTAACCCCTCAAACCATCAGTATTTGCAAACTGAAACTAATCCATAATAATTAATTATAAACCTTAAATTAACTAAAGTTATGTATTATTTATACCTTCCATTAGTGAAGTAATTATAATAATTTTAAATATGCTTTCAATTGCCAATGGAACTATCATTAGTTGTGATTGCATATAATGTAGGGATGCATCAATTAAGAGGTTTATGAAATTAACAGTGGTGGCTTAAACCTAAATGTGCTATACAAATATTTATGATTATTTATAATATTATTTTAAGAGTTAAAAATTATAAATATAATTTATGATAACCATAATAGGCTTCTTAATTATATAGATTATAAAAGAAAGTATTTTCCTTAAAACCCTAATAAAGAATCTTCCTAACATAGACGTATATATATATATATATATATATATATATATATATATATATATATATATATATATATATATATATATATATATATATATATATATATATATATATATATATATATATATATATATATATATATATAAAGGGAGCGGATCAAAAGCCCCCCTTAGAAAACCCCCTCACTCTCAGCCGTCCATTTAATGTTAATATTAATGTTAATATTAATATTAATGTTAATATTAATGTTAATAATAATGTTAATATTAATGATAATGTTAATATTAATTTTTATTTTTATTTTTATTTTTATATTAATGTTAATGTTAATATTAATGTTAATATTAATGTTAATGTTAATATTAATTTTAATGTTAAGTTTAATGTTAATTTTAGTATTTAACATTATTATTAACATTAATATTAACATTAATATTAACATTAACATTAATATTAACATTAAATGGACGGCTGAGAGTGAGGGGGGTTTTTAGGGGATTTTCTAAGGGGGCTTTGATCCGCTTCCATATATATATATATATATATATATATATATATATATATATATATATGTATATATATATATATATATATATATGTATATATATATATATATATATATATATATATATATATATATATATATATATATATGGTATGATGACACTTGGTTGTTTGTTTATAGCCTTTCTCTTTATATATATATATATATATATATATATATATATATATATATATATATATATATATATATATATATATATATATATATATATATATATATATATATATATATATATATATATATAGGTATGATGACACTTGGTTGTTTGTTTGGGTTTGGTAGATTTTTGTAGGCCTTGCCACCGTTAGCCGGGTTAAACCTGATCGGACCCTGTTACCAGAGTCTCAGCACATCTTTGGACGAATCTCAGGCAAGTATACCTTGCCTTCCTCTACAGTTTATTTACATGCTTATAGCCTTTCTCTTTATATGTTATCATCGGATATATATATATATATATATATATATATATATATATATATATATATATATATATATATATATATATATATATATATATGGTATGATGACACTTGGTTGTTTGTTTGGGTTTGGTAGAATTTTGTAGGCCTTGCCACCGTTAGCCGGGTTAAACCTGATCGGACCCTGTTACCACAGTCTCAGCACATCTTTGGACGAATCTCAGGCAAGTATACCTTGCCTTCCTCTACAGTTTATTTACATGCTTATAGCCTTTCTCTTTATATGTTATCATCGGGCTTCTCTTGTTGATTTTGGTTTATATGCTTTTCTTTATACCATGTATATTAGTTTATTTGTCTTGTTCGTATATCATCATCGTTCATGACTTGATACTGTAGTTATACCGGATTCGTGTCATCACATGTATCATGACTGAGTCACATCGTGTCATAGGATGTGTAAGTCATGACTGGACTATTGTACCTTGTTTTGGAATTTCCACCTGCGAGTCCACACTAGGGGCGAGGGTGATTTTTTGAAGCTAACCTGCGAGTCCACACTAGGGACGAGGGTTAGTAGTCATTTATCCGCACCCGCGAGTCCACACTAGGGACGAGGGTGATTCTTGAAGCTAACCTGCGAGTCCACACTAGGGGCGAGGGTTAGTAGTTGTTCAAACCTGCGAGTCCACACTAGGGGCGAGGGTTTGAGTATCCGATTGATTATCCGTTGACATCGTGACATTGTGTTTTTTAATTCTCCTCCAGCAGTTCGTTTATGTGTAGTGGTTCTCCCAGTTGTGTATAGTCATATTTTTGTATTGATTGGTCTTTTCCTGTTTATATCCTGTATTTACTTTAGTGCTTGATAAACTGTTAGATATGCATGTTTTTATTGTAAACCCCCTAAATTTTTACTATATTTTTATCAATTTTGGTACTGATTTAAAGATTTTTGTATTGTACGTCGCATAGTCGTATTGTACGTTGTGCGCAAGCGGCGTATTCGTAAATTTCTCGTCGAGTGCGAAAATGTGCGAGGTACATAATTTTGTAAAACATTTTTAGAAGCTTGATTTTTTAAATAATAAATAATAAATATTTTTGATTATTTTAAAAGTTGTAAAATACGTCATATTGGAAATTCCAACTCTTTATTTTACATTATGAAAGGTTTTATAAATGATAATTTTTAAAACGTGGTATTATACAGATATTCATTTCATACGAGGTGCATAAATTTAAATTATATATATATAATTCCATTTTTCAAATTTATTGATATTAATATGTTATTATTCAAAAAGATATTTAAAAATATTTATTATTTTTGAAATTATTATTATTGGTATTTTTGGAAAATATATTTGAAAATTTTTGTGGCCATTTTAAATCTCAATTTGATTTTATGGGTTTAATTTAAAAAGTTTAAAAGTAAAATTTATATTTATATTAAGTTTAGATGATCTGGAATTAAATTAGAATTTAATTTAATTTTAGATTTGATTTATTTAAATTTATATGATATTATCTATAGAGGATTTAAATCCCCAAATCCCTATCCAACTGGGAATTCCCACATCCTATAAATATGCAGGTACTCTTCCAGAATTTTTACCACAACCCACAGATTGTGTATCGTGTCTGTGCCTCCCATCAACTATATCCATATTTGTACAAATACATTAATCTCCTCGCGCCCGACACCCCGGACGCATCCAAATTCCTAAACCTAACCCAAAATTCTGAATCTGTGTCGGCATCCCGACACAGACCGTAGAAGCCCTGTCCGACCCCTACCTCCTCCACGCACCACCACCACGTCGTCGTCATCAACATCCCCGTCTCCACCACCTCCGTCTTCATCGTTCCGAAACCATCACCACCACCGAACCCACGCCCTATCCGCCGTGGCCATCTCCGGCCGTTCACCACACCACCACTGCGGCGTCCACCGCCGACGCCGGTCATCACCACCAACAACCCCCAAATTTCAGAAATATCAAGAAGGGGAGAACCCTAACCTCGTCGCGCCGTCGCTCCCCGACGTCCGCCCGGCGCTGTCCCTTGCTGTGCCGGCAAGAAACCCCAGCACGCCTCCTCGGATGGCCGCCTCTCCTTCTCCGCCGCACAGTGGCAGCCGAATCCAGCACCGTCGTCGCCGCCTCCACGAACGCAGTGAGCCACTGCGCCCTCCGACCTAGGGCGAAGCAACGCTCCAGCCACCCCGAAGCAGTCGCCGGCGTCCGCGAAACCCTTTCCCGCCGGATCAGTCCGCGCCCCTCTCCGATTAGCCGCCTCGGAGCAGTCGCTGGCGCTCGACCACCGGAGCCGCCTCCTCCCAGCCTGGACCCCGGTGCGCCGTCTCTTCCCGGCCGCCTCCCTCGGCGCCACCACCGGCGCTCCACTCCGAGACCCCCGTGCAGCTCTCCTCTCCAACAACACCGCCGTCCGCCCGCGCGTTCCAGTCACCGGAGCACGCGCGCCGGAGACCATCTCGAGCGCCGCTCCCACTCCGGTAAGGTCCTTCCCTCTTCTTCTCTCTCTCGCACTTTCTTCCCTCTCACCCCTCTATCACTCTCTCTCTCCCTCATCTCACCATTTTAAGCTCCTGCACGTTTCCTCAAATTTTAGGAGGAGCAGCACTGCTCAATCATCAGCAGATATTTTATATATTTTTTCTCTTTCTTTTTCTTTTCTTTCTTTCTTCTTTCCTTATTTATTATTATATATATTATTATTAAATTGAGTGTTTTTGAAACCAAACAGTAGAGATATGTGTTGAGAACACAATTTCATTTTTCCCTTATTATTATTATTATTTTACCTTTGCTTTTGATATATTTTATGATTATTGTATTTTATTAAGAGGTTGTGTATTATTGAATATTTTTATTATTTAGCTATTGTTACTACTAAATATATATATATATATATATATATATATATATATATATATATATATAGGATAAGTAATTTTAAAATTTATATCGATTTATAGAATTTGGCACGCCTATATGCATATTTATGGTTTAAAAGTCCGAAAATAATTTTTAGCAATTCCTAGTATTATTCCCAAAATATTTTGACAAATGAAATATTCTTATCAAAAATCATAATTTCACAAGCTTAGGATATTTTAGCCTAATCGATTTTTTTATATTTTCGAGTATCCTTCTAAAAATTTATTATGCTAATCAAATCTAGTTTTCCATATTATAAATGCTTTCTAAAATACTATAAAGTACTTCTCCGCAAAATTTTCTTTTATTGTCAATGACTGATCATATTCCTAATTTTCTCGTGACTTCAACCCCTACATACTGGCCTTAGAAATTGGACAGAACAGGACTTGTTGGATCATTGCAGCACACCAGGCAAGACACCTTGCCACTACTGTTTAAATTTCTTGCTCAATAACATGCATGTTGTGTTTATTTTCAAGTTGTTTCTTTCTAAATTATATGTAGATGCAAATTACTATATTTTATGCAATTGACTTAGAGTTAAGGGACCACCGTATGTGCATCGCATAAACTGTCACAATGTGTCACGAATTGTGTGTGAGTGGTGAGTCGCATATAGCTTCGGACTTGCGTACCGACCGTACATCGGGGCGTACAGGCCGTGCGTTAGGATATAACTGTCAATAGATTGGGTAGAAGACTTGGCGGTTATTAAGGATTAAACAGTGTCATGGAGACGACGCATGTATAGTATCATTGGGGGGAGGGGACAGTTATTAGCGTAGGGGCTACATTTTATTTTTACACACATTTTGGGCCGAGGGTGACTCTTAGGAGCACTACCTTCTGTCCAAGGCCGATAGTGACTCGGATGTGCGCTACTTACTGCCACTCTTTATTTACTCTGCTGAGCCTACAGCCCCTGCGTAGAACGTTGTCCTCAAAGTGCATATCACCTAGAATGGGTAGGAACCTTTACTCATGCATACTTTTCTGTTGAGCTTATTTATTCAGTTTATTGGCATGATATTATGTGTCTTGTTACGTCCCTCTGAGGACCTGGTTATCTCTCCAGGTGTGTCTTGTGATTTTCTGCAGGTACTCTAGCTAAGGCCATGTCTTGCGCTCTATTCTTCGAGATGTTGCTTTCGGATCGCCATCTCCTTCGCGTGACCAAATCATTTCCTTGTATAATTCTTTCTTATTTAAATTAGTTGGTAGTGGATTTGTCTCCGCCCAATGATTGTATACATAACAAACTCAAAGTTACTTTTATATTATTATTTATCTTTGCGGATGAGATTTAGTGTCTTGGCTTTCTACATTTTACAGCTTATGTATACATACGAGCCGTATATTTACTCGTATGTAAACAGCTGGCATGATATGTTCTAGTCCTACGTATTTTGGGACTTGGACGTTACATGTTTTTGTGGTGGCCCATGGAGGTCAAGTTTGTCACTTCGGCTACGTAATTGTACCGATGTGGGCCTGCAATATAGGATTAGAGTCTAGAATCTCATCCACCTACTTGACATCCTTTCTTGACTTCAAATTTTGAACTCTCGTTCGACCTTCTTGATTTGCATCCTGCTTGAATTCCTCCTACCGTAAATTCTTATCTTTCGTGCTTAGTGACATTTAAAAAGATGACTACACTACTATATATACTTATTGGTCAACCATATGGCTAGAAGGGTTACATTGGCAATTGGAATACATTTAAGACTCTAATGGAATTAAAAAGGTTTTTTTTTTAAAAAAAAGTGTGATTTACTTATTAGTAATTTGTAAAGTAGGATATCTAAGGAAGTTGTAATCTTGAGATTTCTAAGTAGTGATCATAAGAGGATTGATATGATTTTATTTTTATGCTGCAAAAACAAAATAGTTGGAATCTATACACAATTGATTTAAGAAATTAATGTTTTGATTTTCGAATTTTGATATTTATGATATATTGGATTATAGCTATACGTCTTTGAGCAAATATAAAACTGATTTCAATTTCAAGTTATGATATTTATGATTTATTGAGTTATAGTTATACGCCTTTGAACAGTTATAAATTTGGTTTGAAAATGATCTTGGATTTTAAATGTAGCAGTAGAAATTATTCTCGTACAACTTACGCGATTAGTATGTTTCTTAAATTTCAAAATTTTAAGTGGAAGCAGCAATTTTTTTATTATTTTGGGTTTAAAATATTTTGGAAGATATAAAACAATAATTTTTGAGGAAGATTTTCAAATTTTAATTGTGGCATGTGATTTATGATTTACAAATCTATTTAGATTTTGAGTAAAAAGGTTCTGATTGAGATTATCAATAAATTGGCAAAAAAAAAAAATTTTGTCGGATTAGGGTTGATAAGTGCATTAAGATACTGAACTTCAATTTTGAGATTGTTTTTCTTGCTAAGAGTCTTTCTGTAGTTATTTGAAAAATTTTGGGTTTTAAAATTTTGATTGATTATGAGATTTTTATGGATTCGTGAATTATGAACTCTTTATTTCAATAGTTGGATTTGAACGTTAAGTTTTGGAAAAAGTTAGTAGTAACATGGTAAAAGTTTACTTTGAGATTATTAAAGGAAATAAAATTGTTAGCCATAATCTAATTGGGCAGCTTAGAGTAAATAAAATTTTGGTGGTTTATTGTTTTTAAAAAAAAATTATTAAGAGACTTTTTGAGGAAACTCCAGTTAAATTTTTTTTTTTTTTACCACTAAGATAACTCTAATGAGTTAGGAGTATTCCATACTAATTGCCATATCCCTCACGACCATGATAGTAGTGTACATACAAGTGTTGTTAGTCATCTCCAAGATCATATGGTTATATTCCAATCTTGACTTTCTCGACATTCCCTCAAATCTAGATTTTGTCGTGACTTTCTAACCATTTGAAACTTGAGAAATAATTGGATTGTTCTTTGATCATACCCCATCAAGTGGCTGTCATATCTCTAGAAATGGTATTCCTAACTTATTTTGCCTTGATCTACTAGAATATGAATTATCATTATTTCATGCGTTAACTTGGTCATTTACTTTGTGCGTTAATCATTATTTCATGAATTCCCACTTTCTATTTTAATTCTTTATGTCCTTTACCGTGACTTGGATATTTGGAGCACAACACTAGACGTTTCCTTCCCACAAATTTCACAAGCAAGACCTACACGAGCCCACCTTCATGTAGGTATATCACGTGCCACTAAAATACGTCTTCTTGTACTCTAATTTCATATTGCGACTTTCGGGTCAAAAAGACTGGACTCTAATCCCTACCGTGAAACCAATATACTTTTTAACTATAGACGAGGCTCGACCTCGACTCAATTCTTTCCACCCGATGGGTAATGCTTGACTTGCGCTTTACCTTGATTGCTTGACCCATTGACCCCTTTACACTACTAGTTTAACTCTTGTAAGTTGGGTAGAATACCTCCCGACCTAACCAACCTTTTGTGGAACACACTGATAGGTTCACTTGGACCATAGAATTCAGTGGACCCTAACTTATCTCGTCAACCAAGCCGACTGCATAGGCCCAAATTTCGGGCGGAACTTAGATTTTATAAGATCTTGGACTAATTGATTTCTTTCATCATTACTCTTTACTTATTATTTTATCTACCTATGATGCTAAAATAGTTTAGTTTTGCAAGCGTATTCTTTATCAAGCTTGATCATGACATATGTTTAATGTGGGCGCCCACTAATACATTGTCTAATCAGAACCAACGTATGATGGTCTGATCAACCATAGTACACTTGGTTCATTTTTTGTATATTGTTCAAACGTGGATAGAGACATAGCTAAACTTGGCCCTAGAGTCTCATCCGCGACTGCCTTGACAAGTCTACTTGAAATTTTTCCATCGTCTTTGAACCACTTATCCGTATTCAATAATATCTTCTTCAAACTCATTATTATTCGTCTTTCGCCTATATTAGAAAGACAAACACCCATACTTGATATCCCCTTTAGTTTCTCTATCACCTATGACCACGTGTAGTTAGCCATTACCAACCCATGGTGATATCCTCGTCTTAAAAAATTTTGTCCTATTCCTCGACCCTATATCTTCTCACTTGAATGATTCCTATCATCCTTTCATTTGTGCCCCCAACCTAGACACTTACCATGCAACCTTCTTCGAAGAGCCCTACCCCCCAAGTCCCCAAAATATCCACTTAAGCAACTTCCATCGTACTATCATGATTTTTCTAAAGCATATTTGTCGTTTCATTGCCTCGCCCAATTAATTGTGTTACCTCACCCTCGTACCTTCTCACCCCCTACTTATTCTTAATTTCGAGGACGAAATTCTTGTAAGTTGGGTAGGATGTAAACCCCCTAAATTTTTACTATATTTTTATCAATTTTGGTACTGATTTAAAAAATTTTGTATTGTACGTCGCATAGTCGTATTGTACGTTGTGCACAAGCGGCGTATTCGTAAATTGCTCGTCGAGTGCGAATATGTGCGAGGTACATATTTTTGTAAAACATTTTTAGAAGCTTGATTTTTTAAATAATAAATAATAAATATTTTCGATTATTTTAAAAGTTGTAAAATACGTCATATTGGAATTTCCAACTCTTTATTTTACATTATGAAAGGTTTTATAAATGATAATTTTTAAAACGTGGTATTATGCAGATATTCATTTCATACGAGGTGCATAAATTTAAATTATATATATATAATTCCATTTTTAAAATTTATTAATATTAATATATTATTATTCAAAAATATATTTAAAAATATTTATTATTTTCGAAATTATTATTATTGGTATTTTTTGAAAATATATTTGAAAATTTTTGTGGCCATTTTAAATCTCAATTTGATTTTATGAATTTAATTTAAAAAGTTTAAAAGTAAAATTTATATTTATATTAAGTTTAGATGATCTGGAATTAAATTAGAATTTAATTTAATTTTAGATTTGATTTATTTAAATTTATATGATATTATCTATAGAAGATTTAAATCCCCAAATTTCTATCCAACTGGGAATTCCCACATCCTATAAATAGGCAGGTACTCTTCCAGAATTTTTACCACAACCCACAGATTGTGTATCGTGTCTATGTCACCCATCCAATATATCCATATTTGTACAAATACATTAATCTCCTCGCGCCCGACACCCCGGACGCATCCAAATTCCTAAACCTAACCCAAAATTTTGAATCCGTGTCGGCATCCCGACACAGACCGTAGAAGCCCTGTCCGACCCCTGCCTCCTCCACGCACCACCACCACGTCGTCGTCATCAACATCCCCGTCTCCACCACCTCCGTCTTCATCGTTCCGAAACCATCACCACCACCGAACCCACGCCCTATCCGCCGCGGCCATCTCCGGCCGTTCACCACACCACCACCGCGGCGTCCACCGCCGACGCCGGTCATCACCACCAACAACCCCCAAATTTTAGAAATATCAAGAAGGGGAGAACCCTAACCTCGATGCGCCGCCGCTCCCCGACGTCTGCCCGGCGCTGTCCCTTACTGTGCCGGCCAGAAACCCCAGCGCGCCTCCTCGGATGGCCGCCTCTCCTTCTCCGCCATACAGTGGCAGCCGAATCCAGCACCGTCGCCGCCGCCTCCACGAACGCAGTGAGCCACTGCGCCCTCCGACCTAGGGCGGAGCACCGCTCCAGCCACCCCGGAGCAGTCGCCGGCGTCCGCGAAACCCTTTCCTGTCGGATCAGTCCGTGCCCCTCTCCGATTAGCCGCCTCGGAGCAGTCGCCGGCGCTCGACCACCGGAGCCGCCTCCTCCCAGCCTGGACCCCGGTGCGCCGTCTCTTTCCGGCCGCCTCCCTCGGCGCCACCACCGGCGCTCCACTCCGAGACCCCCGCGCAGCTCTCCTCTCCGACAACACCGCCGTCCGCCCGCGCGTTCCAGTCACCGGAGCACGCGCGCTGGAGACCATCTCGAGCGCCGCTCCCACTCCGGTAAGGTCCTTCCCTCTTCTTATCTCTCTCGCACTTTCTTCCCTCTCACCCCTCTATCACTCTCCCTCTCCCTCATCTCACCATTTTAAGCTCCTGCATGTTTTCTCAAATTTTAGGAGGAGCAGCACTGCTGAATCATCAGCAGATATTTTATATTTTTTTCTTTCTTTTTCTTTTCTTTCTTTCTTCTTTCCTTATTAATTATTCTATATATTATTATTAAATTGAGTGTTTTTGAAACCAAACAGTAGAGATATGTGTTGAGAACACAATTTCATTTTTCCCTTATTATTATTATTTTACCTTTGCTTTTGTTATATTTTATGATTATTGTATTTTATTAAGAGGTTGTGTATTATTGAATATTTTTATTATTTAGCTATTGTTACTACTATATATATATATATATATATATATATATATATATATATATATATATATATATATATATAAATATATATATATATATATATATATATATATATATATATATATATATATATATATATATATATATATATATATATATAGGATAAGCAATTTTCAAATTTATATCGATTTATAAAATTTGGCACGCCTATATGCATATTTATGGTTTAAAAGTCCGGAAATAATTTTTAGAAATTCCTAGTATTATTTCCAAAATATTTTGACAAATGAAATATTCTTATCAAAAATCATAATTTCACAAGCTTAGGATATTTTAGCCTAATCGATTTTTTTATATTTTCGAGTATCCTTCTAAAAATTTATTATGCTAATCAAATCTAGTTTTCCATATTATAAATGCTTTCTAAAATACTATAAAGTACTTCTCCGCAAAATTTTCTTTTATTGTCAATGACTGATCATATTTCTAATTTTCTCGTGACTTCAACCCCTACATACTGGCCTTGGAAATTGGACAGAACATGACTTGTTGGATCATTGCACCACACCAGGCAAGACACCTTGCCACTACTGTTTAAATTTTCTGCTCAATAACATGCATGTTGTGTTTATTTTCAAGTTGTTTCTTTCTAAATTATATGTAGATGCAAATTACTATATTTTATGCAATTGACTTAGAGTTAAGGGACCACCGTATGTGCATCTCATAAACTATCACGATGTGCCACGGATTGTGTGTGAGTGGTGAGTCGCATATAGCTTCGGACTTGCGTACCGACCGTACATCGGGGCGTACAGGCCGTACGTTAGGATATTACTGTCAATAGATTGTGTAGAAGACTTGGCGGTTATTAAGGATTAAACAGTGTCGTGGAGACGACATATATATAATATCATTGGGGGGAGGGGACAGTTATTAGCGTAGGGGCTACATTTTATTTTTACACACATTTTGGGCCGAGGGTGACTCTTAGGAGCACTACCTTCTGTCTAAGGCCGATAGTGACTCGGATGTGCGCTACTTACTGCCACTCTTTATTTACTCTGCTGAGCCTACAACCCCTGCGTAGAACGTTGTCCTCAAAGTGCATATCACCTAGAATGGGTAGGAACCTTTACTCATGCATACTTTCTGTTGAGCTTATTTATTCAGTTTATTGGCATGATATTATGTGTCTTGTTACGTCCCTCTGAGGACCTGGTTATCTCTCCAGGTGTGTCTTGTGATTTTCTGCAGGTACTCTAGCTAAGGCCATGTCTTGCGCTCTATTCTTCGAGATGTTGCTTTCGGATCGCCATCTCCTTCGCGTGACCAAATCATTTCCTTGTATAATTCTTTCTTATTTAAATTAGTTGGTAGTGGTTTGTCTCCGCCCAACGATTGTATACATAACAAACTCAAAGTTACTTTTATATTATTATTTATCTTTGTGGATGAGATTTAGTGTCTTGGTTTTCTACATTTACAGCTTATGTATACATACGAGCCGTATATTTACTCGTATGTAAACAGCTGGCATGATATGTTCTAGTCCTACGTATTTTGGGACTGGGGCGTTATATTTATGTATCTTGCTATGTCCCTGAGCACCTGATGATCTCTTCAGGTTTAGCGATTGCATATGGAGTTAGTTAGCAGAACAGGATGGTGGATGATTACAATATACTTACAGGATCCAGGTATTGATATTACGTTTACTATCCATTCGTGCTTTCATTTCTTATCATGATATACTCTGCTTGTTAGCTTACTTTATAGACTCATGTTATTTCTCAGAGTCTAATCGGACATGTATGCTAGTGGGCTGCAGACCATGACCCATAGTGTTCATTCGTGTTTTATATTCTTATTATGAATTGAGATATAGTTTGCCTTGCCATGAGTTGGCAGTTTACCATGCTCTTGACAGTGTTTACGTATTCGAGACGGGCTGGAGTCCGCTTGATACGTAGCTGGCTTGCTCACGCACTTGCATCCCGAAAAGCGGGTACAGGTCGTGACAAGTGCGTCTAAGGACATCCGTGCATATGTACGATTGGCATTTTATTTTATTTTAGTGACCTAGCAGGCCATTGTATAAAGATGGTTATATTATATGTGTTGCTATTAAAATAATATTTTATTTATTAGTATGGTAAATAATTTCTTAACATATATCTTGGATCCTTGGGATTCATTTAGACTATAAATACTTGTGTATATATATGTATTTCATTATAGGCTAGCATAGTGTTTTATATATATATACCCATAGGTATCATTTCTAAAATTCAATAATTAGAATTAAGGTATATATGTAAATTATTTTGCTTAAGAGTATCCTTTAGATATGGCTTATATAAATATTGTATGGATTATATATATACATAATCATACATACATACATATATATGTATATATATATATATAGAATATATATATATATATATATATATATATATAATATATATATATATATATATATATATATATATATATATATATATATATAACCAAACCCCCTCATTTTATTAATCAAGGCCCAAAATGCCGATGCCTGAAACGTGTACAAGGCACAAAAGAAGACGCCTATACAAGTATACCACCAAAAGAAAAGAGGGGGGAAGAAACGAAACAACGGCCAGAGTTAGGGGTGGAGCGAGGACTTATATATATATATATATATATATATATATATATATATATATATATATATATATATATATATATATATATATATATATATATATATATATATATATATATAAGAAAAAGAAAAAAAGAAAAGAAAAACAAAAAGCAAAAACAAAAGAAAGAAGGGAACCCATGTAACTCCCTAAATCCGTTTTGTAGAATTCCTGAATTTTCTCTATATTTTCTTTCTTGGAAAGGTATCATTTTCTATAAATTCAATACTATAATATTATTTATTAAATAAAGATAAATTTACTAGTTAGATTTTACTTCATATATTATGGTTTCTAATGATATATATATGGTTTCTAATGGTATTTCTTTTATGGATTATTTATTACTGATATTTTATATATTGATTCCTAACGATAAATTTTATTTATTAATTGATTTAAGTAAGTTTGATTTATTAATTTAATGTTGTTATTTTAAACCTTTATAGTTAATTGTCATTGGTAAATTCTTAACCCTTAGATTGATGGTATTAAAGTTATTTGCTGATTTTTAGGGTATTACTAATTTGATTTTACTTGTCAATTTGATGAATTTGCTAGTGAGCTTAACCCATATTTAGCAATAAGAAGGATTAGTTTTGATTAATAAATAATAACTGAATAATTTGAAATTATGAAATCTGTTTTGAAAACTGTTTTAAATTTTGATTTTTGAAAACCTGTTAAAACTAATTTTGATTTTGAAAATCTGTTACAACTTTATCGTTCTGCCCCCAGATCTATAGTTAATTACTGCTGCTGCCATTAAAGAAACACCCTCAGATCTATTCCTAATTACTACTCTGCCACTCCCTACACACACACATAATATTACATTATTATAAATACTGACAGTGTGTCAGTGCACAGTTCTCAAAAATACAGTTCTGACACATCACTCTCTCTACTCACTCTCTCTCTCTACACGTTTACTCTCTCTTCCCTCACTGTCCTCCGGCCGTTCCCCAGCAAGCACCACTGCTCCGGCCATCACTCCGCCACCAGAGCTCTCACCACCGCCACTATAGTGTCTCCTCACCGACATCCCTGTGTCCATATTGGACACTGCTCGACATCGATCACTGACGCACCGCGACACCGAGGCCAGGAAGGCACCAGCACTGGATTTTTGCCATCGCTCCTTGTAGACCGAGCCGACCTTGGCTGCAGCGCCCAAGCGTCGATTTTTGCGCTGGCTCCTCGATCGCAGCGCTGACCCTTCGAGGAGCGTGTTGCCTCTTCGAAGACCGTGCACGTCCCTTGGAATTCGTACCGCCTTTTCGAGAGCCGAGGAGCCACTGACATCATCCGAGCCCCGCCGAGCCAAGCCAGAGATCCGCCGCCGAGGAGCCTACAACTCGCCGAGTTCGACGAAGCCGCCGCCGCCCGATCTGCTCGTATCCGTGAGCTCCGCTCGCCGTAGATCGACATCCCCGACCGGCCGGTGAGTTCTCCGCCTCGATCTCTTGTTCTCTCTCTTTTCTGCTGCTAGGGTTTGGGATCTAGGTATTTAAGGAAGAAATAGATATAGGGATTTTATGGCTACGGCCATGGAAGTGAGTTAGGGCTTCGAGTCGGGCTGTAGAAGATGACCTAGATGCTGTGGTAGAAGTAAGCTCGATCTAGGGTTTCGAGAGCTTGAAGAAGAGGGTTTCATCTAGGGTTTTCCTATGGGGTTGTGGAAGAACCTAGGGTTAGGGTTCCACTGGGTTGAAGAAGACGAATGGGGAGGGGGAAACTGGTTCTCGAATGATCGGATGGGTTTGTGAGTATTATCAGGTGAGGAGAGAGAGAGAATGGATTTTATGTTAGGGTTTGTTTAGATGTGGGCCGGGTCTGGGAAATTGGATTATGGGCTGTATTAGTTGGGCTCTAGTTTAACAGCTGTTGAAATCTGTTGATTTAAGCAATATAAAATAGACTGGGTTGAGCTTGTATAGTGAAGAATTATGTTGCAGCAGTTGTGTGGGCCTGTTTGCTGGGCTGGGCCAATTTGGGCTCAGCTATAGGAATTTATTTAGTTAAATTAAATCAGCAAGTATGATGTGGATTGGGCTTGGGTGAGTGTAGTTGGACTTGTTATTTTGTTAGTATCATTATTATGGTTTTTAAATGCTGGTATTATTAGGATTGTTAAATTAACATTATTATTATTCTTAGTAAATATTTTCATAGCAAAGAAATTAATATAGAATTGCCAAATCAAAAATCTATGTGTGTATATATTTTGCTCTTGCTAATATTTTCCCTAATAGGTAATTATATCCTATTTTACTAAACTACTTATTATCTATTATGGATATTCTAAAATGTTATTTCTACTTAATAATTAGTGATATATGTATTTACTTTTGCTAAAAATAGTTTAAAGTATTCTTCCTATATTAATGAATAAATAATTATCAAAGCTAATATACATATTTTTCTAAACAAATAATTTTCCTACTAAATATAATTAATGATATTTCAAGTTATTTAAAAAGATATGTTGCTGCATGATTTACTAAAATTTAGCATGAATTGTTAATAAATTTTATCTTTTAAAACCCACTTTTCTAGAAATTATTGTAGATCTATAATTAGTTACATTAATGATTTATTTGTTAAATATATTTTAATTAGCTAATATATGGATATGGTTAGCAATAAATATAGCTAATGATCTTTATTTTAAAACCCTAATCAAAATTGTACAACTACCAGGTGATCCTTTACATCCATGCAGTACTACTCACGTGCTTCCAAGGCGTGGCAAGTACACCGACTTAACTTTTACTTTGTCTTTCTGTCTTACATTCATGTGCCATGTTCTCATATTGGACACGAGATATACACGATTGTCTTGTACCTTGTTCATTGCATCGTGAGTCATTGTTTATTGTGGAAATTGGAGGAAATATTAGCTTTTGTGTGACCACACCCAACATAGGTATTGTGGATAGCCTAATCGTACACTTCACGTACGATGAAGCCAGATCTTGTAGAATTGATTGTGCATTGATTGATTGTGGTCCTTAGCCGGTCACACATTAGTTTAATATTTCAAAATGTCACACTTGCATTGATTGTCGTGTTCATTATCTTGTTTATTGATAGCCGTGTTCATCGTCTTGCATATTGATTGTCGTGTCCATTGCCTGCAGTTTCACATTTTATTTCTGGTACCATAGTTTCATTTTCAGTTCTCGTACTCTAGTTTCACCTTGTACTCTGTAGTTCAGATTACATAGTATATTGTTCTTGTCGGGGTTGAACTTTGCTCTTTTTCTGACAAGATACGTTGCAGGTGCTTGAGGTCACATGGAGCATGTGATTGCATTGAATATGGCCGGATTTATTTCTTTTAGTTTTCTGGATATTGTATTTTTATGATTCATCATTGTATATTTTATTTTACCAGATTTGTCTCCGGATGACTTTGTACTAAATGACTTGGTGGATATTGGAGATTCTTTCTGGGAACGTTATATATAAAGCTGTGGATGTTTACATTACACTGTGACTTGGAGTTTTTCTTAGTATTGTACAGATTACTTCGTCGTGTCCATCGACGAAGGCTGGGCGTGTCCGACTCGTGTCCGATTATTCGGGAGCGGGTCGTGACAACCCAGCCTAGCCAAACCGTCGACCTCCTGAAACCGAGTCCGACCCAAAAAAAGGGAAAAACCCTCTGTATATATTAACGAGAGAGGGGAGAGAAAGAAACTCAACAAAAAACCCTAAACCTACACGCACGACCAGGCCGACCTCCCCCTCCCCCAGTTCGTGCACGCCGCCATGTGGTCGTACGACCTTGGTAGCGCCGGCGGCAGCAGCAGCAGCACCGGCCGCACGCCACAACAGCACCGAAGCAGTGGCAGCAGCACCAACAGCAGACCAGGCTACTTCGTTATCTGATTTCTTCGCGCACGACTAGTCGTTTTATGATCTGTCTTCTCCGGTATGCTCACAACCTATAGGGATTTAAACCCCTTCAAATAGTTTATAGGTTACAGTCCTATATTGCACGATAGATCGACTCAAAAGTTGACAAAAACTGTCTCGAAACTGGACAAGATTCGATTCCAGGGACCCAACTTGGAAGGCAATTTTCTGCCAAACCAAGGCGAATCTTCAAAACCTTTTAGAATAGACTTGTAGATTACATATACAGGATTAGAACCCTACTACTAGTTTTAATTTTAATTAATTAAGCAGTAATATAAATTAGTTTGAAAATCAGGAAAAACTATTTTCAAAAACAGTAAAATTTTAGAAAAATCTTCCGATACGCCGTGCGTACCAACAAACCGGGCAACGTGGTCGCAACCCATAAGTATTGAAAGACGGTACGGATGTTGCAGACATGTGGGATTCGACGGAACTCGATTTTGCTGTGTGTACATGACGAAATTGAGGCATATCCGTCGAGATACCCTATATCGGCCCCTTTGTAAATTAGTCAATTACTTTGTACACATTCGTTATCTTAAAACGAAACTTGCACCAATAGGACCATGTTATTTTTCTGGTCTTGTATGCCAAGTTTAGTCCGATTCTGAGAAGGTCGACTAGAACGCTATTTGTCGGGCCTACGATCCGATCCAACAAGCGATTTTGTGCACGGCCCGTCGGAATCCAACTTTGGATATATGGTTGGATTCGTATAGAAAAATCAGACTCGTAGACATATAGTTTGACGATATTACAGACCGTAGATATTGTCATGCTTTTTGGTGCAAAGCAGGTCCAACGGCGGACATCGTTTGATCCGAAATTACCATTTTGCTCATGTGTCCAGAATTGGACTTATGTGTAGTCTATCCTAGCTAATTTGACTATTTTGAACACGTTGGTAATATCTGTTTCAGCCCCCAGAGACTGTTGTGAGAGTTTGACTTTTGTGGCTTGTCGATTGACTGGATAGTGTTGGTTCTATGTGCTACCACCAGGCAAGTATACCTTGCCTTCCTCTACAGTTTATTTACATGTTTATGCTTCTTTCTCTTTGATATATACATTATCAAGTTTATTTGACTAATCGTTGATATAAGTTTTCCTTCGTATTATGCACACTAGTTTATTGGTCTTTTTCATGTACCATCAGGGTTTGACATTATAGTTTATATTGGATATGTTCTCATATGTATCTTGACTGAGTCGTATCATGTCGTAGGAAGAGTAAGTCATAACTGAACTGATATACCTTGTTTTTGATTTCTCAACCTGCGAGTCCACAATAGGGGCAAGGGTTGATTTCTTGAAGCTAAGCTGTGAGTCCACATTAGGGGCGATAGTTAGTAGTTGTTCACACCTGCGAGTCCCTACTAGGGGCGATCGTTTGTAGTTGTTTACACATGCAAGTCCACAGTAGGGACGAGGGTGATTCTTGAAGCTAACCTGCAAGTCCACACTAGGGACGAGGGTTAGTAGTTGTTCAAACCTGTGAGTGCACACTAGGGCGAGGGTTTGGTTATCCGTTGATCTCTTGTCATGTGTTCATGTTTCCTTTCCAGCAGTTCATTTATGTGTAGTTGTTCTCGTATCCATGTTCATAGTCACTTGTCATTTTGTCTCTTTCCTGCTTATTTCTTATGCATGGTAAACTGTTAAATCGACATATTTTATGTATCTTACTAGTCCCCCGAGGACTTGATGATCTCTTCAGGTAGTTGATTGTACTGAGTTAATTAGCTGATCATGATGGTAGTTGGTTACATATGCAGGATCCAGGTATTTGCTAGTGATATTACTTTGTTATCCTCTCGTGCTTTATATTCCTTATCTTGATACATTCTATTTGTTAGCCTAGTTTTATAGACTCATGCTATTTCCTGGGGTCTAATCGGACATATATGCTAGTGGACTGCAGACAATAAATCATAATGTTCATTCTTGTTTATATTCTTCTTGTGGATTGAGATATAATTTAACTTACCATACTAGACATGATACCATACTAGACATGATACCCTATTCGAGTTGGGCCGGAGTCCGCTTGATACGTAGCTGGCTTGCGCACGTACTCGCATCCCGAAAAGCAGGTACGGGTCGTGACACTTTGTCAAGAACATCACCCTACAAAGAAGCACTAGAAGACAAATTAATAACATAAACAACAGTGTTAAAGTCTCACCCTAATAACTGTCTGGTAAATTTGTCTTTGAAAAAATATCGTACCCTCTCCATCAATGTCATGTCCATATGCTCTGCTACGCCATAAGCTGAAATGTCTTTGGTGGAGACTTCTGATATTAAATCCTTTGTTCGTTATCAAAGGAACTAATGTATTCGCCACCATTGTTGGGCCGAACACACTTTAACTTCTTGTCCGTATCTCTTCCAACAGAGGCTTGAAATTCCTTAAAAGTAGGCAACACAAATCCTTTGTCATTGTAGCATAGACTCAATCTTTTCTGAAACAATCATCTATAAACATTACAAAATAAGAAGCACCACCAATTGATTTTATGTTCATTGGACCATAGATATCCGAGTGAATCAACTCAAGCAACGCCAACTTCTTTGAAGATGGGTGACTTTGAAAGGATACCCATACTACTTCCTAGCCATACAATGCGTGTAGTTCTCCAATTTAGTTGATCTTATCCTTGGAATCACCTTCACGGTTGTCACGACCCGCTACCCAAATTGTTGGGCCGGGCCGAGTCATGCCCAGCCTACGCTTGAGATAAAATGTAGTAAGCTGTTCTAAAGACAACAGGATAAGACTAAATATGCTAACAGTTCTATAAGTGAATAAAAGTCAGTAAATGCTCCAAACACAAAAGTCGTCTCATATAGTAATAAGTCCAAAGTACAAGTCTGAAATATAAAACTGGATATATGTCCAGTTATAAAATACGTAGTCTAATACATGACTACACTAAGTATCCAAGTGACTACGCAAAATAGGTGAGTTTTCCCGCAGGAACATCCTCGTAAAGCAAAGCCGGGTCCTCGGCAGTATCTCCATAATATGAGTCGCAGAGTAACTCTTCCTCAGTAAGGACACCTACAACGTTATCCTGTCAGGACAGGGAGCAAGTACTGATTCTAGCAAACTAGCATATGAAACATGAAAATGAACATAAGAGGAATAACTGGAAACATGGCATCACATAATCTATCATGGCAAAGGACACATATGTCATAGAGACAGATGTATATGTAATGTTTAAAAGCTGTAGCAAGGTACGTGATCGTCAATAGGTGTACAATGTACTGTGGTACATATAAATAAAATGTACATACGTACAAGTCTACAAGCATAGGTGTACATCCGTACAGAAATGCTGGATAATGGCCTGTGGCAAGGTATGCATATAAAATGCGACCTCGCTCGCTACTATAGGAGGGGCATGATCACATACTCAACTGTCAGTTTCCCTATAACCTATATTATAATCATGTGAGAGATACATAAAGACTGTTCTAAGCATGGTAGTAGTGGAAAGTACAACATGTGATATTTTAACTTGCTATCCCAAGGATCAGCATTTAACATGGTTGGATTTGCAGTTCATTATGTAACAGTATGTAAAGTTTGTAGAAAGTACTTGCCTCTAGCAAAGCAAGCTGCGATAAAAGTGCTATAGATGTCTGGTAACTCGTCACTATAGAAATAAATACATAAACTTAGTTTTTACACTAAGCTAAAATACTAAAACACTAATTGGTGCAACACGACTTGTGAATGGGCACCTAGCCAAAATGATGACTTTAGCATAGGAGACCAATAGTGGGGTGACACACTACTATAACTAACTTTCTAGGGTCTTTACACTAGTGAGGGTGAGGTTCAACACGGCTATAACTCAGAATAACAAAAAAAGCTGCAAGTCGTAATTATTCAATAAATAAATCAAATGAACATTGTGTTCCAATAATTTTTGAGATAGACAAAAAGTTTAATTTTATATAAAATAAAGTACCAAAATGATCCTTATTAATTATAGAAATTTATTATAATTTTTCTGGAATTTATTAACCAGTACAAGTATTTTATAAAAATCAGTTTTCCTAAGTACACAGAAAATGAGTTCTGGTTTCATATGCCAAAATAGTGGCAAAACTGCAAATTAAATACTGTAAAAATTATACTAAATTAGCTAAATTAACATGTATCTAAATACTATTTTTCCAAAATTTTAACAGTAATTAAAGTATTTTAAAATTCAAAATAGCATTGTACATAAACTGATATTAAATAATTAATTATCTGCGTATTTGTCCATGTTATAATTTGACCAAAGTTCAAATACAGCCCAAGGCCATGAATCAAGTCCAATATGACTTGTACAGGTCTTGAATGTGTGAAAACACATTTGGGCCCAAAAATCCATGCTAGGCTTGGACACCAAATGGTTGTAGTAATTAAATACACCAAAATACAAAGTAGTAAAAGTACAAATAATATATATTTTAATAAGGTAAAATTATACATAGTAGTCATATAAATATGACAAGTATATTTTCATAAAAATAATTTACACTAGGTATAGTGAAATACATATATAAAATGTATAGCTACAATATTTATATATACATATAAATACATAGATATTTACATAATGGATACATACATACATATGTTAAAAATACATATATATATATATATATATATATATA
>JANAVB010001796.1:6838439-6841575 GCA_029216955.1 Iris pallida | reverse complement strand
TTTAATAACAGAAAACTATACGAAGCACCAGAATCAAACAAGCATATGGCTGGAAAAGTATGCAAATAAATATGACATGTGATGACGTCAGCCAAATAATCCGGCTCTGGCTCCGGAACCGGCTCCGGCTCTGCTGCCTCGATAGCTAGACCAAAAGCCTTCCCCTAGGGCCTTTCTGCTCTGCTGACCCGAACCTCTGCTGCTGAGTCGGGAGCGGTGGTCCTCTAGGTGGCGCAGTGCCCGGTGCCTCGCTGTTGGCAGTCCCAAAGCTGATGGGGGGAAGACCCACAAGCTAGATGTTATCTCAGACTTTCTGCAGATGGCAAAGTCATAGCCTGGCCTCCTGCAATAGGGGCATAGACCTCCCCTCTGCTACTGTTAGCCTGGAGCCCTGGAAAGTGGTGCCTAATGGTGCTGATGTTGTTGCTGTGCTGGAGATAGGCGGGCTAGTGTTGCACCGGTGCTCTCGGTTGGAAAGCCTGGCACTTGGAAGGCCCCTCATGGTGTCCAGTAGCTGGCTATTGCAAGCCAGTAGACGCTCCTCTATGCCTCGGGCCAACTCCAGGCTCTGATAGTAATCGGTCATCCCGTTCTCCATAGGAGGAGACCGATGTCTGGGGCTAGTCTGTGGCAAAACCTGCGTGCCATCTCTCTGGGTCTGCTATCAAGTTCGGAGCGAAGCGGCTCAAGCGACTAAACTCTCCCGCATACTCGTCCACAGAACGGTTCCCCTTATGTAGGTTCTGGAGCTGGAGTCCCATAGACACTCTGGCGATAGTTGAGAAGAATTTCTTGAACTGGGTCTTGAACTGCTCCCAAGTACCCTTCCCTCTCGCAAACAATGGCTCATTCCTGAACCAGATCCCTGCTAAGTCCGTCAGCAGAAACCCCGCTGCCTCGACCTGAAGGTCATCGGGCAGTCTAGCTCCAATGAGCTTCCTCTCTACTGAATCTAACCAGTCATCTGCGACTACGATGCCCTCAGTCCCGGGGAACTCCTTGGGGTCAAGTTCATAAAGTCCTTGACATTCCCAACCCTCGGCTGTGACTCTACAGGTGGTGGGGTCAAGGTACGCTCACAGAGCGCTGATGCTCTAGCGAAGTAAGGCGGCATGCTCCTGATGGGTCGTCAGAAACCCCTGGAATAAGGCGGTAGCTGGTTCCTGTCGAGAGTGACGGTGGTGGTCAGGTATAATAGGTGGTGGTGGTATCTGGGCCTGCTGGGGGGGGTATAGGAGGTGGTGGAGGTATCTCGGTCTGATAGGCGCGCTGAGTAGGAGGTATCTGGGTCTAGAGGATAGTGGCTTAGGGAGGTATGGTAGGGTGCGTAGATGGAGGTGGTGGAAGTGCTACCATTACAGCCATCGGGTCTGTAGGCTGAGTAGAAAGTGTACCCTCATCAGAGGCGGCAGACTGGGAGGACCGAGTGAGAACCATCTACTGGAAGAGAGGAACTATGAGGACTTTAAGCAAAACAATCAAAACAAAAAGTCTAATTACGATTAACAGTCCAATGCTGTGATGAGTTTTTCCTATGTTGTAATCCTAGTAATCCTCTAGGTGTACTAAATGTCATTCCTAGTGTTATCAAGTTATCCTAAGTTCCTGATTGCAGGCATGCTTGGTACAATAACGTAACCAAACAACTTAAATCTGGACCTGCATGAGCCACCACTAAAGACATGTAACGACCCGCTACCCAAATTGTTAGGCCAGGGGACCATGCCCAGCCTACGCTTGTGTTATAGCGTAGTAAGGTTCTCAAAGATAGACAATAAGGTTCTAAGTATGTTAACAGTCTATTATAGCATTTTAAGAGTTCATCACAACACAGCATCTATAAACGAAAAGCAAACGTGTCTAGTTGGTTATTACTTCCAAAATATGAAACTGGAGACAAAGTCCAGTAACCAAAATAAAGTTATAATACCCAAAAGTCTAAGTCTACAGTAGAAAATGTAACAGCTGAGCGAGGTAAAGTCAGGTCCTCTATGGTAGCCCCATAATATGTATCACAGAGCATCTCCTCAGACAATATACCTGCAACGTTATTATGTCAGGAAGGGAGCAATTACTGGATCTACAAGCTGAACATACTGAGCATGGAATGAAAAGAGATGTAGTAAATAGGATCATGGCATATCACATTCATCATGTAGCAGATACATTTGTGATGGCGACATATGTACATATAATGTTTAAAACTGTAGCAGGTACGTGATCGGTCAATAGGTATAAAATATACCGGTGTAAAAGTCCACTGCAATAAAATGTACGTACGTACAAGTCTACAAGCATAGGTGTACATACGTACAGAAATACGGGATAAGGCCTACGGCAAGGTTTGCATGTAATGCGACCTTGCTCGGTACATACGTACTGTAGAGGGGGCATGATCACGTACTCAACTAGCAGTTTTTCCATTACCCAAGTTATAACATGTGAGAGATACTGAGAGCAGTATAAAGCATGTGAAGCATACGGTAGGTATATAGAGATGTGTAAAATATGATTTGTAGATTAAGAAACTGTATTTTAACATGGTTTATACGCAGTTCATTATCATATACAATAAATAAAGTTTGTAGGGGTACTTGCCTCGAGCAAGGCAAGGATACGAGTATGAAGATATAGATGTCCGGTGTCCGGTGTCCTGTCAAAATGATACACAATCTCAGTCTCTAAACGATGTTCAAGATTTTGCACTAGTGGTGTGACACGCCTCCTAACTTGACACTAGCTGAGTGATGACCTATCATAGAAGTCCAATGTGGGATGACATTATGTCCAAACCAACACTTAGGTCTCAACTCTAAGGTAGGGCAAGGTTAAACACTAAAATACCCCAAAAACATATTAAACACAAGGCAATATTATTCAATAATTCAGACTGTACACTATGTTCCAACAATTATTAAAATAGTTATATAGCTCTAATATATATAAAATAAAGTACCAAAATGATCCTTTTTAATTATAGTAATTTATTATAATTTTTATGGAATTTATAAACTAATGTAGACATTTATTAAAAATCAGTATACATATGTACTTTGAAAATGAGTTTTGTTTTCCTATTTTTATACAGTGGTAAATATGTAAATTAAATGCTGAAAAAGTTATATTAAATTAGATA
>JANAVB010001796.1:6770939-6835939 GCA_029216955.1 Iris pallida | reverse complement strand
TCTGAGTGACATCCAAGCAGCACTGAGTATAGCTAACAATCCACTTCAGCATGACAGAACGAAGCACGTCGAGATCGATTGGTTCTTCATCAAGGAAAAGTTAGAGAAAGGAATACTAAAGCTCGATCATGTTCGCTCAGAAGAACAAGTTGCAGATTGTCTTACTAAGGGGCTTAATTCATTATGTCTCTCTAAACTATGTAACAAGATGGAGATAATTGATATCTATCGCCCATCTTGAGGGGGAGTGTTGAGAGTATTAATGGGATTTTAGTCCCATATCGAGTAGAATAATAAGGAGAGGGGTTAGCCTCTCCTATATAAGTGTAGCTCCACCTCAATAATAAACAAGTCAAATATTCTACTAAATTCTATTACCATAACAGTCCCTCCATAAGTGAGAGCCTTGTGGAACTAGGATGCCCTTTTCTATGTTTTGTCATCGACTGAGCAAAGGTCATTATTCATAATATGTGGCTAAGGCTGTGTACATCTTGACCCTTACAGTCACTGCATAAGCGAGAGCCTTGTGGCACTTAGATGCCATTTTCTATGTGTTGTCAGAGACTAAGCGAAGGTCATATTTGTTGTAGTGTGGCTCGGGTTCAACAAAGCAAAGCGATGGGCGTCATCCAGTGATCAGAGAAGCTTAGAAGGAGTCGAAGACAACAAAGGGTTTCAAAATAAGAACTCTCGATGCTACAGTAAACATGTATGCTGGTTGTCCTAACTGGAATACCTTTTTCCGTCAGCTGATGTGCACTAGGAACAAATATTCCGGTTCCCTAAACCTTGGGCGGTTTTCAACATTCAATAATACTTTGGTAAGTCTTTCAACAATTCGAATTGCTCCCTAAAGGGAAAAGTGCTATTGGTTGTAAGTGGGTATTCAAGAAGAATGATAATGAGCAATACAAGGCAAGTTTAGTTGCGAAGGGCTATGCTTAGAAGGAGGGGATTGACTACAATGAGATTTTCTCGCATGTGGTCAAGTAGTTGGTGAGGATTAGAGTTTTAGAGCAAATGGATATGATAACAACTTTTCTACATGGTGAGTTGCAAGAGAATCTTCATGAGACAACAAGAAGGTTTTATGGAGTCCGAAAAGGAGGATTAGGATTATGTCTGTGAACTTAAGCGGTCTCTATATGGGTTTAAGCAGGCTTCCAGGCAGTGGTAGAAGCGCTTCGATTCTTTTATGGTGAATACCAATTTCTCTCAATGCGAGTATGACAGCTGCATGTACTTGAAGTAACTTAAGGATGGTTCATCGGTATATTTATTTTTGTATGTAGACATGTTGATTGTTGCAAAGAACAAATATGGGTGCTCAAAGCTTCTTTGGGTGTAGAACTAGATATTAGATTTAAGTGAAACAAGAAGGATTCCTGCGATGGAGATTCATCGAGACATGAAGGCTAGAGAGCTATGATTATCCCAAACGAAATATATCTAGAAGGTGCTGAAGAGATTCAACATGAAGGGCTCAAGACAGGTTAGTACCCCAATTGACGGTCAATTTAAGTTATCCTCCAAGCTGTCCCCTAAAACATAGGAAAAGACGGAACATGTGTCTCGGGTACCATATGTAGTGCACTAGGATCACTCATGTACATTATGGTATACATTCGGGCAAATTTATCTTCATGCGGTCAGTCTGCCTAATCGGTACATGTCAAATCCAAAAAAGCTTTATTAGGAAGCGGTTAAAGTGGATAAAGTAAGGATCTCGATTTCACAAATCAAAAGATAGATTGAGCATATTACAGAGATGTAGATACAAATTACATTGATGACTTGGATACGAGAAGGTCAATTACAAGCTATGTATATACACTTGCAGGTTCTCCAGTCAGTTGAAAATCAACACTTCAAGATACAATTGCACTATCAACTACAGAGACAAAACATGACAACAGTGGAAGCATCAAAGGAAGTTATGTGGTTAAAAGATTTAGTTCGAGAGTTCAGATTCGATAAGGTGCAAATTTTGTTGTTTTGTGATAGTCAAAGCACGATTCACCTCTCAAAGAATGAAGCATAGCCTACTCGGACGAAACACATCGACGTACAGTATCACAAGTACAATATCACAACATAAAAGAGCTGTGCAGTCAGGAAATTGATCTTATAAAGATCATTTACGTCGGTAAATCCGACGGACATGCTAATAAAGGTGATTCCAATAGAGAAGTTCAAGTCATCCTTGACTTCTATTTAGGTACTAAGGTAAGAAGAAGGCATGCGACCTATGTAAAACGGTCATACTAGTTTCGGTGTTCTGATCAAAGACTCTGTTAGGTGCTAATTTCAATTATGGGCAAAAAAATGCGTCAGTGGGCAAGGTGGAGAACAAAGAAGAAACTAAAGGCTAAAGGATCGCGGAGGCGTTTGCAACAAAGTTCTAAAGGTGGATGGTGGAACTCAAGCCAAGGTGAAAATTGTGGTAGTGTGGCTTATGTTCCAAAAAGGAGAATGACAGACGTCATCCGGTGATTGGAGAAGCTCGGGAGGAGTCGAAGACACCAAAGGGGCTCAAGAGCCAATGCTTCAAGTACTATAGTAAACCGATATATCGGTTGGCCCAATGGAGTACCTACTTTTCAAGTAGCTAGTGGGTATTTGCGTAGACTAGGTGTCACGCCCCGATTACGGAGGATCGAAAACTAGCCACTGGATGTGATGTCGTATAAGTCTAGATTGCACTTGTACAAAGCAAAATCATTACAATTTCTGGTATTTCTCAGAAAACATCGACAACGCAGCAAAACCAAGCAGATAAATTGAAGTCACACTAGATATGAAGAAATGTATCTCTTTATTGATAATCATAATGGATTACAAGACTTGCAGCGGAATACAAAGTTTACAACTGATTACAAGACTCTTGAATAGCCAACTGAATGTATACACTTGTCCTTTACGCTACAACTGAATATGTCGACTTCTGTACAATGAACTTGCCAATTTGGCTACAATCTCACTGGTACAACTGAGTTACACTGTTCCATACATTATGTCCCGTATAGCAGAAGACATCGTCTTGAAAGAAGAACTTCTGCACACCCATCTGAATCATCAATACCAAGCACTGATCAAACAATTTTTCCCATACGCAAGCACCTGTAATATTGCCCACAACGTGGGTCGGTACATCATCAATGTACTGGCGAGCGGTGCTGGCCCAACTCACCTAAGAAGACAACACTAAGTAATCATGTTATAGAACATTGTTAACTGTGGTCTTTCTCGTTGCCTTAGGATCATTTTCATGTTTATAGCCGACAAGAATGTAAAGCATGCAATCTCATAGCCAACATAATTTAAAGAATACGGATATCACCCTTTGGTGATTCTTACCCACGGTCGTGTAGCCATTCCTGTACATTTATAATACTTACTCAGCCTATACAAGACATTGTTAGAAAACAATATCATGATTCAATATAAATATCATCGTTCAGGTGTTCTTACCAACAGCCGACATCCTTTCCTGTATTTGAGTAATAACTTACTCTGCCTGCATAAGACATCATTAGCGCTGGACCTATCTATATGAAGGTCATTAGCGACATACCATCTTGGACCGTCTTACAGGTATACGGCGCTCCTTACAGTGCGGGTAGCTAGCCCCACTGAAGGTCCCGTATACCGTGCTACTACTTCAACACTGTGCTACTACTTCAGTACTGGTTCCCCCCAGGACGAATCGGATTCCAAGGCCCAGGAATACCATTCGAGGAACCATCTTGTCGACAAGTTGTCCATGACCATGCAACTATATGCAACTTATCTATGAAGAAATATATAATGCATGATAAGGAAAACTAAGTAACATCATTCTCATTCGTATTACCATCTTGCCATCTTGCCTTCTTTCCAGGGGTCTTGGCATAATCAACATTCTACATCGACGACGGGATAATAGAACATTGTTACCCAATCCCTTTGCCACATCTTTGATACCATACATCTTTCCAACCAACTCAATGTACTCACCGCCCAATTTCTGGGACTTAGCATTGTTTTAGCATATATTCATTCAAATGCAATTCAAGCATACTCACTGTCCAGTTCTTGGGTCTTAACATCTGTTTTACCATCTATTCATTGAGCCAAGGCTCGATATACTCACCGCCCAAGTATTTGGGACTTTGCCTTCACCTGTCATGTAATTCATCGCAACATCGTACAAGCATACAATTCATCTAGCAACAACAGTTTACGTTCAGTTGATTATTTATCTTTCATTATCTTTCCGAATTCCATGCAAGGTGTTATTGAACAACTCAATAAGAAACATAGCATACTATCATTTATTTAAAGCGTGAAGCTAAAGGATCTTTGAAGGGTTCAACACTACTCACATTCAAAGGGCGATTTCCACCACGATCACATAGCCTTCCAAGCGATTCTTCACATATTCCCAAGTCCAACAAGGCTTCATCGAACCAACCATCCATCATAAGGCATCTTGCGGGTCGGGGCACTACAATATATACCACTCAGAAAAAGTTTCGTCCTCGAAACTTAAAATAAAACTCATCCCCAAAACTTCAACCGACTTTTTATGAAACTTCTCAATGATCGACTTGCACTATTTAATATTTCTCCGCAATCTCTCGATTGATTTCAAGTAATGTACCGTCTCGTTACATCATCCCAATTGATTCTAAATAGTTTACCATCTTTGATCTTTCCTCCGACACTCGTGCAAATCCTTAGCACATGATAATTCTCCCCGTGGCTTCGTTTGAATTCAGCATACCACTTAGTTGGAATCATACATATATTTTAGGTGTCCCAGAAATACATTTACTTCAGCCAAGTTCAGTGATAGAGAAAAAATGAACGAGCTACGGTGTAACTTCTTTTCCGAACATCAGTAATTCCTTTCGAGCATCTCGTATAATCCCACTTGTTTATTCAATATCCCAACCAACTAATAACACAATAGATGTTACCAATTCCAACTCGAGAAATTTTTCACAATCGATCCAAAGTTTTCCCAAAGTATTCCTTTCAAGTTCATTATCATTCATGCCACCAAAGTTGATAAATCATATTGCCACATCTCATTTCGATACCTCGATTGTCATTGATTCAAATCTTGTACTCATCATCGTTCGCATCCATACACTTTGTTTGCAACTCGTAAATTTTTTGATCATGATCCATCCATCAAATTGTACCATCGTTCCACTCTAGTAACATTTCTCGGTGTACCCAAACATTTTCTCATATTGATCAAGCCAACATGTTATCCTCTTGCATAAGCAACTCTCATATTCCAGCAACATTAATCCCGAGGGTCATTCTTATTCACATCCGCTTTCGCTAATCTCGGCTGTCGTTACACTTATTTTCAATTCTGATCTTATCAATGAAATTATTCCAACAGTCTCAAGGCACTACATCAATTTACGTAGCTCAATATTAATCAACCAAATCCAACCAGTTCTAACAATTTCCAGCATTCCAACAAAGGCAACCAAATTTCGAAACCAACATGATCCGTCATCCCATCCAACATTTTTAATATCGAATTTTTCCAATCTCCATTCCATTCCGAAGTTTACTTCCTAACACATTTTACTCATTTCGACTATACCCACGTAACATCAATAGGGACATCCTACGGGTTCCCAACAGTCAACTTAGCATTCAGTCAAGTCTCTACGGCTAGCTATTCTAAGCTAAACCAAACATTCAGCTAACTCATCTGAGATGGATAGCTAATAGGAACATACTTATCTCTTATCTTAGAGGCAACCAATTCTTATCATAAGGACAACTCTATCTTATCTCAGGGACAATCTATGATCTGACCAACTTAGGGACATGGGACACCACCCCAATCTTATGAACTTATTTCCAATACGGACAACTGAAAGAACATAGCCAACAAATCTGAACTTAGGCAACCAACCGACATTCTAGGCAACCAACCGACACTAGGCAACCAACCGACATTCTAGGCAACCAATCGACACTCTAGAAAACCAATCAACATTCTATGCAACCAACAGACATCCTAGGGTCAGATCATTCTACCCGTACTCATACTCGGGCCATATCCAACGAAGTATCATTCTAGACTTACCCGTAACCGACAAAATATATTCGACAATTCTATCCAACAATTCTTATGGGTCACTCCCGAAGCTATCATATAAAACTCCTCAATCGAATATCCAAACTTTCAATTTCCACTTGCATAGACAGCGTTTGCTCGATCCAACTTGCATCCTCATATCGTATTAAAATTGTCTACTTAATCGGGTCAACTATTCTGAGTCATAATCCAACATTGCTATCTTAATAATTTATCACTTACGATCTCTTTCCTACGGTCTCTTCGCGACATATTCAATTCCCACCTTTCTAGATCATCGGTACGGTCTGTACTCTTTTAACCAACAAAATAAGGCAACTACATAATCGTATTTCTTCCGAGAGCATCCTTTATAAATTTTTCTAGCACCCAACACGGTCATCTCTTAGCAATTCACGTTAACCATCAATATTCGTTTTGCATCATCTCGTCGTGATTTTATAAGATGATTTACTATTCATGCACAAATCCAATCTCTATGGCACCAATCATCTAGCATTCGTATATCGATCATCTTAGTGGATATGACATAACTCATTAGCTAAGTCATAATCCAGCAATTCCATATTCCACCCAAACTCGTTATTCATGCGACAACATCATCTACGGACATGGTCTATTACATATCGCTGCATCCCGATACTTATTTGTATCCCAGCCATTTGACTCTCGTAAGGAATATCTACTCTTTCATGCATCAAGGGACAAGTACTCATTCTCTATGTCTCAAAATAGTCAAGGGTCATAACTTGTTAATTTGGGACACGTCTAATTCTCTCAAGCACAAATGCACAATGTGCTAAGATCATCTATTCCTTAAGCCCATCCTCTAACTTTTTGGTCGTTGATGCAACTCTCTGCATCTTCTAAATCGTTCGCAACATCCTGATAAGCGCCTAATATCACCATCAATTCTGTCGATATCCAACATGCAATTTTATTTACTCAATTCCAACATCGTTCCAAATTCGGTCCATCTTATTCTTCCAATCTTTCGATAGCAACACCCCACAATCGTTACTAAGCCTACAATCCTTTTACCCAACTGATTCAAGTAACGCTTGAATCTGAAATTTGTTTCCTTCCCAACCAAGGCATTCATTTCATATTCTCAATTCTCTTATTACCCAACATAATGCTAACTGTCAAAGTCTAGCGATGGTTCATCCGAACACAATCAAGGGACATGCCTAGCCGTCATGTATCAATCGTAATCTCAGCTACGACTCGATACTATCCAATACCTTATAGGTAAAGCAATTACTAAATTATGAACACGTTAAGGGTCATCTATCACTAAGAGGGTATAGCCATATACCACTCAGAGCTCAAGCCATACTCGACATAATATTCCTCTTCGCACCAAACCAACGTCCAATACGGACTATCCATCCTGTAGTGGTTATGCTGACCACAAATACCGACTCAAGATTCTGTCGATTCTCATTCACTGCAATCCATGCACATTCTGCTTCAACAAACCATGCCATCACCCACAGTCGATTGATGCATAACAATCGACTTCAATGAATCCCACACATAAGACATCCAACATACATCACAAACTTATTATCGCATCGCATCATTGTTAATAGTTTTGGTATCTTTTAAAAATTCAACAAAGCACACATATCACAGCCCACATATTTAGACTTATTGTATGGAACACCCAGTGAGCAGCTAGAAGGATCAACATACTTTCAGTCCAGGGAGCAACTTAGAATAGTTTGGAAGGAACACAGAATAATCTCGGAAACACTATGAGTCATCATCGAGGCAACTTTGATTTCATCGCGGAAGCAACTTTGAGTATTCGTGGAAGCAACTTTGATTCACCACGAAAGCAACTTTGAATAATCACGGAAGCAATCTTTGAATCGTCGTGGAAGCAGCTTTGAATCATCTTAGTAGCAACATTGGTTTGAAACAATCGAATAAGAATCCAAGGAGCCGTGCTCTGATACCATTATGTCACGTCCCGATCCCGGAGGATCGAAAACTAGCCACTTTGTGTGATGCCGTACAAGTCTAGATTGCACTTGTACAAGGCAAAACCATTACAGTTTCTGGTATTTCTCAGAAAATATCGACAACGCAGCAAAACCAAGCAGATAAATTGAAGTCACACTAGATATGAAGAAATGTATCTCTTTATTGATAATCATAATGGATTACAAGACTTGCAGCGGAATACAGAGTTTACAACTGATTACAAGACTCTTGAATAGCCAACTGAATGTATACACTTGCCCTTTAGGCTACAACTGAATATGCCGACTTCTTTACAATGAACTTGCCAATTTGGCTACAATCTCACTGGTACAACTGAGTTACACTGTTCCATACATTATGTCCCGTATAGCAGAAGACATCGTCTTGAAAGAAGAGCTTCTGCACACCCATCCGAATCATCAATACCAAGCACTGATCAAACGCTTTCTCCTATATGCAAGCACCTGTAATATTGCCCACAACATGGGTCAGTACATCATCAATGATGTACTGGCGAGCGGTGCTGGCCCAACTTACCTAAGAAGACAACACTAAGTAATCATGTTATAGAACATTGTTAACATTGGTCTTTCTCGTTGCCTTAGGGTCATTTCATGTTTATAGCCAACAAGAATGTAAAGCATGCAAATCTCATAGCCAACATAATTTAAAGAATACGGATATCACCCTTTGGTGATTCTTACCCACGGCCGTGTAGCCATTCCTGTACATTTATAATACTTACTCAGCCTGCACAAGACATTGTTAGAAAACAATATCATGATTCAATATAAATATCACCGTTTAGGTGATTTTTATCAACAGCCGACATCCTTTCCTGTATTTGAGTAATAACTTACTCTGTATGCATAAGACATCATTAGCACTGGACCTATCTATATGAAGGTCACTGGCGACACGCCATCTTGGACCGTCTTACAGGTATACGGCGCCCTTTACAGTGCTGGTAGCTAGCCCTACTGAAGGTTCCGTATACCGTGTTACTACTTCAGCACTGTGCTACTACTTCAGCACTGGTTCCCCCTAGGACGAATCGAGTTCCAAGGCCCAGGAATACCGTTCGAGAAACCACTTTGTCGACAAGTTGTCCATGACCATGTAACTATATGCAACTTATCTATGAAGAAACATATAATGCATGATAAGGAAAACTAAGTAATAACCCATCATTCTCATTCGTATTACCATCTTGCCATCTTGTCTTCTTTCCAGGGTCTTGGCATAATCAACATTTTACATCGGCGACGGGATAATAGAATGTTGTTACCCAATTTCTTTGTCACATCTTTGATACCATACATCTTTCCAACCAACTCAATGTACTCACCGTCCAATTCCTAGGACTTAGCATCTGTTTTAGCATACATTCATTCGAATGCAATTCAAGCATACTCACTGTCCAGTTCTTGGGTCTTAACATCTGTTTTACCATCTATTCATCGAGCCAAGGCTCGATATACTCAACGCCCAAGTATTTGGAACTTTGCCTTCACCTGTCATGTAATTCATCGCAACATCGTACAAGCATACAATTCATCTAGCAACAACAGTTTACGTTCAGTTGATTATTTATCTTTCATTATCTTTCCGAATTCGATGCAAGGTGTTATTGAACAACTCAATAAGAAACATAGCATACTATCCTTTATTTAAAGCGTAAAGCTAAAGCATCTTTGAAGGGTTCAACACTACTCACATTCAAAGGGTGATTCTCGCCACGATCGCATAGCCTTCCAAGCGGTCCTTCACATATTCCCAAGTCCAACAAGGCTTCATCGAACCAACCATCCATCATAAGGCATCTTGCGGGTCGGGACACTACACTAGGAACTGGTATTCAGGTTCCCCAAACCGATATACTGGTTTGGACAGTTTTTAGCATACGGCTCAGATTCTGGTAAGTCTTTCGACGTACGGATTGCTTTAAATTTTGGAAAAGTATAGGAGAGCTAGATTAGGACTTTTCTAATTCTAATTTGCCAAGCCAAAGCATAAGAAAAACTAAGTGAATAGAGAAAAGAAGAAGGGAGTTCTCGTTTGAGATCTCACGAGGAAAAGTTCGTGCTATCCGGTAGAAGTTGTATGAATCCTTGTAAAGTTCTATTTGCTATTCAATAAAGATATTCTTGTTGTAATTGATTGATGAGATTATTTCATTGATAGTCTCATAGGCTTTATATAGCCTTTACATCATGGAATATCCAATGGAATATCCTGTGGCATATTCTGGCATCCCAAATATGTCCTCAGGATATTCCCATACATAACATATTTCGATACTAAATATAACATATTCTTATACTAAATATACCAACACTCTCCCTCAAGATGGACGAAAGATATTCACCAAGTCCATCTTGTCACATCCTCTAATCATGCTCACAGAGCTAAGTCCCTTGGTCAGTCCGTCTGCTACCTGATGCTTGGTTGGAACGTAGCCTAGCTCCAGTAGTCCACTAACCAACTTTTTCTTAATGAAGAACCTATCGATCTCGATGTGTTTGGTCATGTCATGCTGTACTGGATTGTTGGCAATACTAATAGCTGACTGGTTGACAGCTTCATCTTGGCTCCTTGATCCAGCTTCAGCTCCACCAGCATATTCTTCAACCAAAGCAGCTCTGCAACTCCCAAGGCCATAGCTCTGTACTCCGCTTCAGCTATCGATCTGGCTACCACTGACTGCTTCTTACTCCTCCAATGGACCAAGTTATCTCCTAAAAATATTCAGTATCCCGACATAGACCTCCCGTCATCAGCACAACTAGTCCAGTCAGAATCGCAGTAGCCCTCGATGTCCATGTGATTATTCTTCCTGAACATCAGTCCCTTTCAGGGAGCACCCTTCAAGTATCTCAGAATCTAGTATACTACGTCCATCTGACCATTCCATGGGTCATACATGTAGTGGCTCACCACACTAACTGCAAAGCATATATCTGGACATGTGTGGCTCAAATAGATCAGCTTGTCCACCAGTCTCTGGTATATGTCCCGGTCAACTGGTTCTCTACCCTCAGCGTTCAGCTTGAACCTCTGATCGATTGGCGTCGCTGCAGGTTTGCATCCCAACATCCCTGTTTCTGTGAGAAGGTCCCCTCTGAGAGAGAACAATCCCCTCTGCATCTCGAGTGATCTCAATCCCAAGGAAGTAGCGAAGAAGACCAAGGTCCTTCACCTCAAATTCCTTGCCAAGCTTTCCTTTGAGTCGGACGATTTCATGCTCATCATCTCCCGTGATAATCATGTCGTCAACATACACCGCAAGTATGGTGATGTGGCCTCCACTCCTTCTGAAGAATACAGTGTGATCACTATTGATCTGCTGATATTCCATCCCTATCATCGCTCTCCTGAATCTGTCAAACCACGCTCGAGGAGACTGCTTCAGTCCATAGAGGGACATCTTCAGTCTGCAGACCTTGTCTGATGTATGATTTGTGCCAAATCCTGATGGTATCTCTGTGTAAACCTCCTCTACTAGATCTCCGTGAAGAAATACATTCTTCACGTCCAGTTGGTGTAGCTTCCATCCACCATTCGCTGCCAAAGAGATTAGGGTCCTGACAATGCTCATCTTTGCAACTGGTGCAAAAGTCTCGTCATAGTCGATGCCGTATGTCTGACTGTATCCTTTCGCCACTAGTTGAGCTTTGTATTGCTCAACCTATCCATCTGAATTCTACTTCACGGTAAAGATCCACTTGCATCCGACTGCTCTCTTTCCCTCCGACTGTCTCACCATCTTCCAAGTGTGATTCTTCTCATTAGCTTCTAACTCCTCATGCATTGCCGCTTTCCACTTTGGATCGTTCTTGGCAACCTGCCAATTGTTAGGTACAGTGATACTATCCAAAGATGCTATAAATGTTCCATGAGAAGAAGAGATATGGTCATAAGAAACAAACTGAGCAAGATTCCAACCGTATCTGTCCAGAGGATTTCTCGTATTGCTGCGAGTGGTCCTTCGTACAGATAGTGGTGTGGGAGGAGTAGGAGGAATGATATCACCTGAAGGGGATGGTGGTGTAGGTGTCTCAGTTGGGACGAACGCAGGCAAGGGACTTAGCACTGGCACTGTAGGTACTGGTCCTGCAATTTGCTTCTCTCTTATGCTGTAGGTAAGTAACTTCCCATGAGCCGTAGGCCTAAAACTTCTCATCTCCTCTCCCTGTTTTGCTTCACCTTCATGTCCTCCTCAACCGTGCCTCCATGCCAAACTTCCAAATCAGTCACCACCAGGTTCTCCATCTTTCCCTCTCGCCTTATACTGGTAGTATTAGGCGTGTTATGTGAAGTTCCCTCCTTGCGGTAGTATGGCTCATGCTTCTGGAAGTGGACATTCATACTGACAAACTTTTTCTTCTCTACTGGACTCCAGCATACATACCCCTTCTGAGTTACTGAGTAGCCCACGAAGATGCACTTGACCGCTCTGGGGTCAAGTTTTCCAACTGATGGTTTGTTGTCCTTCACAAAACACACACACCCGAACACCTTCAGTGGAAGTATCCCACTATTATTGCCTTGTAATACTTCACACGGGGACTTCCATCCCAGGACTTTCGAATGCATCATGTTGATGAGTTTAGCTGCTGTTAACACTGCATGCTCCCACAGACTTTGTGGGACATTCATGTCGATCATCATACTTCTTGCGGTCTCCAGAAGGTGTCGGTTCTTCCTTTCTGCTACTCCATTTTGTGTTGGTGCGTATACAAAGGTGGTCTGATGCTGGATCCCGTGTGCTGACAAGTATTCTGCAAGCGTCCTGTTGGTATACTCTGTTCCATTGTCAGATCTCAGTATCTTCACAACTGCGTTGTACTGAGTCTGGACATGCTTATAAAAATTTCGAAAACAAGCAGGTACATCACTCTTATTTTTTTATCAAATACAGCCAGGTGACACGAGAGGCACAATCAATAAAGGAAACAAAATACTTATACCCATTCATAGTGTTAATAGTACATGGACCCTAAACATCGGAATGTATTACCTCAAAAGCAATAGAGCTCCTATGACCCGTACCAACATATGAGCTTCTAGTAAGTTTTTCTAACTCGCATGCATCACATACTAATTTCTTTTTATCTGTTTTTGCATAAATCTCTGGAAATAACTTACTTAAAGTATCAAAGAAAGAATGTCCCATCCTCCTATGATGAAGTATTAAAGTCTCCTCAATTCTTTGTTGCAGTCCTCCCATTCCAGCCTTCTCTGCCATAGATACCAGTGCTGAGTCCAGTCCTTCTCGATCTAGATACCACAGTCCCTCATGCCAAGTGTCAGTCCCAAGTCTTCGTCCCGTCCCTTTCTCCTGGAAGATCACCTTAGGAATATCAAAGAAACAATGCATTTAAGTTGGAGAATTATAGAACTAATAGACAAGAGACTGACTGGAAAGGATAGAGCATGTAAAACATTGGATAATCTTACTGTACTTGTACAATTAACAGTACCCTTACCGACCACTGGCTGGAAAGTGTCATCTGCTGTTTGAATGTTGTCTGTTGATGCTAGTTGAGTGTAAAAAGAAAACTCACTAGCATTTTCCATCACATACCGAGATGCTCCCGAGTCGATAATCCAGTCTGACGTTTTAAGGGAAGACATAGATGCAAGAGCAAGTAACTCGTCAGTACCTTCTGATGTTTGGGCATACATAACGGCGTTGCCCCTAATGAAGAATGAGGTGGATGCCTCCTCTGTTCCACTCTTCATGTCTTCCTCGGTTGACGCTCTCTACTTCTTCTCCAGCAGGTCCAGCAGTGTTGATCCTCCTCAGTAAAAGTGTCAACAGCTCCTCCATTCCCTTCTGCTACCAGCAGATTTGCCCGATAACCTCGTCGGCCGCCTCGTCGACCCCCTCGACCACGACCAAGTCCTCCAATATATCCTCGTCCACCGAACTGTCCACGTCCACCACCTGAGTCTCCCTCCCTAGGTGGTTTGGTACAAGCATACCGATGATGACCCATCTCCCCGCAGTTGTAGCACTGCCGATTGTGCTACTAGGGTTCTCCCTTGGACCCTGTGTTGCCCGAGCTGGTAACCGCTAGTGCTGATTTCGCTTCGGAGGGACCACCTGTCCCTGTCTGCAGTCTGATGCGTGTCTCCTCCTGGATCATGGCTGAGATAGCCTCTTCAAGACTAGGGATCTCTGGTTGGGCGAGAAGTAAGGCCGTCCTCTATGCGAATGCTGCAGTCAGCCCTTTGAGAAATTTTATCGTCCTCTTCTGCAGACACACATGTCTCTCCTTACACTTCGGATCTCCACAGCTTATCCGTTTTGAGGAGTGATCATAATCCAACCACAGACGCTCCAATTTCGTGGCATACTCCTGCACCGTCTTTTCTCCCTGTACGGTGTCGTCGATCTCCCCTTTTATCTGGAAGATCCGTAAGTTGTTTCCCACACCATCATAGGTCATCCTCAACTTCTCTCACACATCTTTCACCATCTCAATGCCATCTACTGTGGCGGCAATAAACTATACTAAGGAGTTGAGAAGCCAGATATAGATTACCATATGAGTGGACTTCCATTCGTCGCGTCCTGTCGAGCCCTCGTCCGGCCCTGTCTTCTCGCCCGTCAGGAACTTCTCCAGGTTCTTTCCTGCAAGGGTTCTTCTCATCCGCCGTGACCATCTCAAATAGGTGGCTGGTCCATCCAGCTTTAGATCGATAGAGGGAAGCTCCAACTTCGACGACGTTATTGTCGTACTCTCACCAACCAACATCTTCATCAACTTCATCAACGTTGCGACCTCTGCAGAATCCAGCTTCTTGATAATCTTTTCCATCGATGCTCCTCCTCTCTGATCACGTCACGCCCGCTGCACGACTCACGCTCGTCCTCGTCGTCCGTTCCTAGATCCGAATATGTCTGTTTTCATCAGATCTAGACATCGGTGTCCTCTTTCGGAATGATCCGAACAATGACAACAAAGGTGCCGTTGTGTGCGGCAAGGGGGTGGGGCAGCGCGCACGTGGGGGAGCGGTCGGCGCTCGTGCCACCGTGGCAGCAGCGGCAGCCGCAGTAGCAATAGTTGCTGCAGCAGCAGTCGCAGCAGCAGCAGCCGCGGCAACAGCAGTCGCAGCAGCCGCGTTGAAAGGGGGGACTGCTACGACCGCGGCGGAAAGGAAGGGCTGCTTCGGGTTAGGGTTTTGGTGGCGGGGAGAGAGAAGGAGGAGGGGAAAGGTTAGGGTTTGGTGGCGGCTAGGGTTTGTGGAAAGATGGCTCTGATACCATATTGTAATTGATTGATGAAATGATTTCATTGATAGTCTCATGGGCTTTATGTAGCCTTTACATCGTAGAATATCCAATGGAATATCCTATGGCATATTCTGGCATTCCAAATATGTCATCAGGATATTTTCATACATAACATATTCCCATACTAAATATAACATATTCCTATACTAAATATACCAACAATTCTCCTCTTGACCTGAGGACGTAGGCTAATCTATTGGCTGAACCATATTCTTGTGTTCTTGTGATTGCTATTATGTTTAGTTTTATCTTTGCTTATTCTTAGTTTGGGGAACTCTAGATTTCTAAGGTTTTAAGAATTATAAGAGCAGAACGTGGTTTGGTTAGGGGTGTTAACAACCAATGCTTATTGGCCTTGTTCGAGTTTCCTCAATATCCAGACTTTTTATTATAATAGAAATAATAACAACAAAATCGACAACAATAATAACAACAAGAAACATAATTATGTGAGGCACTCATCGATATGCTTTTGCTGGTTTCCTTGAACTTTGTTACTGAGACGATACAGACGCGATACAAATAGGTACAAAAGTAATTACCTACGTTGCATGAATACAACATGTGTATGGACATCATTTTACCATGTCCGTGCAAAATAGTACATTGAGCCCTTTAGTTAAGGATATATGGTAAATAACAAAACAGCAGTCACTAGTTGACTTGATTAGATAAAAACTCATAAGAGTAACATCATTTAGCAATAATACATCGAAGCTAGCTCTTCTCCTCCCATGAACTCATCCACTCTAATACCAGATCCAGTGCAGTTCTTATCGAAATATAGAATAGGAAAAAAAAACACTGTTAAATAGCATAAGTTCCTACTTTGTGCTTTAATCTTCCTCATCAGTAACATAAGTAATCTATGTATGATACTATTCCAAACTCTAGTAAGACTAACCATTTTCTAATTCAATTCTATTTCTTATGGACAATTTTATTTTTGTTGCTTTTAGCTATTGCCCTTCCTACAAATTAATTTTTAATTCACTTTAATTTCAGTGGGAAAGATAACCTGCTACCAAGTGGAAATGAAGCTGACCGACTGAGGAAATCATTAAAAAATTGCAGAGTTCGTTACTTCAAGGATAATGGTCACACTCTACTCTTGGTTAGTTAACATATAATTTCATGCCAGTTTTTCCTTGTACTAACTAGTATTTATATGCTTATATTAATTACCTATTTTATCCATCATATTATACTTCTCTGCAACTGAGGGCCATATTTGATTATTCTACTTAGTAACGTTTAACATTTTCAACACTATTCAAGCGGCATGTAAGAATATTTAAACAAAATCCATTCAGAATTTATGTTATGTGAATAATAAAGATTTTTTTCTTTCCATATATTTAAAAATTGGTTTATTGAATGGTTTCAATATTAAAATGCATTATCGTCATTCTTGATTTTGAAGAAACATTTTTGACATCCAGGTCATGAAGAATTTTAATCGCAATTATCTTCTCCTTGTAGATAGTCCATGGCAAAAAAGAAGAAGTAATTTGGCTTCCTTGTTCACTATAGACTATTTTTACACTGTCTGAAATATCGTAATACTGCAGGAAGATGGCCTTAATCTGTTGAGTGTTATAAAGGCTACAACCACGTATCGTCGTTCTAACCAACATGACTTTGTCACTGATTACCTTCCTCCTACTAAAAGTGAGTTCAGACAGGTATTTGATCGAGATAATAGGTAAACAATTTTACTTTAGTAGTTATCAGACATTGCATCAACCAGAACTTCTTGTGACTTCATATTGATCTAATGTAGGTTATTTTCGCTTGCAACAAGTCCAGTACTGTTCTCTACACTTAAAAATGGAAAGATAGTGAGGGGTCTTGGTGGAATTCCTGATAAAGGTCCAGTTGTACTAGTGGGCTATCATATGTTGTTGGGGCTTGAACTTGGTCCTCTCTATGAAGCATTCTTGAGGGAGAAGAATATTATTATTCGTGGCATGGCACACCCATTTTTGTTCTCACAGACTGAAACTTCACGTCAAGAGATGTCCCGCTTTGATCTCCTGAGAATCTTTGGTGCATTGCCTGTTTCTCCAACAAACATGTATAGGCTGTTATCCAGAAAGTCATTTGTTCTTCTATATCCTGGAGGTGCTCGTGAAGCTCTTCATAGGAAGGTGAGGTAGACTGTTAATATTATATATAGTTGTGTCATTTTATGTATGTATTAGAAAAAAAGTACTTCTTTAAATGTTAGTAACCAATGGAATAATAAGCAGGGTGAAGAGTATAAATTGTATTGGCCAGATCAGCCTGAATTTGTGAGAATGGCCGCACGGTTTGATGCCACAATTGTACCATTTGGAGTTGTTGGAGAAGATGATATAGCAGAGGTATGCAATTGGCTTGCTTTGTTTCTAAAATTCAATGCAACAAAGTTTACAATTTCTTATTAGAAGTAACTATAGCCCCCCTGAGAGGTAACTAAGAATGCATAAAGGATAGGATCGAAGAGCAATCAATTCTCTTTCCTTTGATCTATTGCTGATCCCTCGTCATTATGATTTCCTTTCTGAAAAGCTACATTCCAAGTTTTCTTTAAATAATGGGAATTCATTGTTGAAGGTTTTAAGATGTTTGTATTTCTTCGACATGGTTACTTATTATGATTGGATTTGACATATACAATATGTTTCCAACAGTTGCTAAATCGTAAATAATGCAGTTTGTAGACACTTTAATAGAGTGTAACTTAAAAGATTTTGTAGTCATAAGGGAATTTACAAGAATTGACTGATCACGTTACACATCGACCATTTCATATCGGATCCGTGCGAGCTGGTCCAAAACTGCAAAATAAAATGAGTATCAGCAGATACCTTCTGTGTACCTTCTTGGACTGCAAATGAACAGAGCAGCACGTGAGCTCTACTCCACTAGGCTTCCTTAAGAACCCGAGCTTGAACCAAACATTTGAGCTTGATTCCTTCAACCAACCAAGCTTGAACAAAAGAAGCTCGGATCGAGATCTCGTGAATAGCTCGAAGAGTAATCGGCTCGACATGACTCTTTTGACTCGACTCAGTTCAGTACAACTTAGTCGGTTATTAAGGTTTGAGCTCATTGCCAACGGGTCAAAGCCCACAATGGGTTTTAACTGTTGTAATTGAGTGATTTTATTGATCGAGTCTCATAGGCTTTATATAGCCTTTACATGATGGAATATTCAAAGGAATATCCTGTGGCATATTCTGGCATCCCAAATATGTTCTCAGGATATTTTTATACTAAATATAACATATTCCCATACTAAATATACCAACACCAAATATGTCCTCAGGATATTCTCATACTAAATATAACATATTCCCATACTAAATATACCAACACTCCCCCTCAAGATGGACGAAAGATATTTACTAAGTCCATCTTGTCACATCCTCTGATCATGCTCACAGAGCTAAGTCCTTTGGTCAGTCCGTCTGCTACCTGATGCTTTGTTGGAACGTGGCCTAGCTCCAGTAGTCCACTAACCAACTTCTCTTTGATGAAGAACCTATCGATCTCGATGTGTTTGGTCATGTCATGCTGTACTGGATTGTTGGCAATACTAATAGCTGACTGGTTATCGCACCACAGCTTCATCTTGGCTCCTTGATTCAGCTTCAGCTCCACCAGCATATTCTTCAACCAAAGCAGCTATGCAACTCCCAAGACCATAGCTCTGTACTCCGCTTCAGTTGTCGATCTAGCTACCATTGACTGCTTCTTACTCCTCCAAGAGACCAAGTTGCCTCCTAAAAAGATGCAGTATTCCGAGGTAGATCTCCTGTCATCAGCACAACTAGCCCAGTCAGAATCACAGTAGCCTTCGATGTCTATGTGATTATTCTTCCTGAACATCAGTCCCTTCTCGGGGGCACCCTTCAAGTATCTAAGAATCTGGTATATTGCATCCATATGACCCTTTCGAGGGTCATGCATGTAGCGGCTCACCACACTAACTGCAAAGCAAATATCTGGACGTGTGTGGCTTAAATAGATCAGCTTGTCTACCAATCTCTGATATCTATCCCGGTCAACTGGTTCTCCGGCTTCAGCATCCAGCTTGAACTTCTGATCTATCGGTGTCGTAGCTGGTTTGCATCCCATTATCCCTGTTTTCGTGAGCAAGTCTAGTGCGTACTTCCTCTGAGAAAGAACAATTCCCTCTGTATCTCGAGCAATCTCAATCCTAAGGAAGTATCGAAGAGGGCCAAGATCCTTCACCTCGAACTACTTGCCAAGCTGTCCCTTGAGTTGGGCGATCTCCTGCTCGTCATCGCCTGTGATAATCATATCATCCACATACACCGCAAGCATGGTAATGTGGCCTCCACTTCGTCTGAAGAACACAGTATAATCAGCATTGATCTGCTGATATTCCATCCCTATCATTGCTCTCCTGAACCTGTCAAACCACGCTCGAGGAGACTGCTTCAGTCCATAGAGAGACTTCTTCAGCCTGCAGACCTTGCCTTCTGTCTGATTGGTGCCGAATCCTTGTGGTATCTTCATGTACACCTCTTCTACTGGATCCCCATGAAGAAATACATTCTTCACATCCAGTTGGTGTAGCTTCCATCCTCCATTGGCTGCCAGAGAGATCAAGGTCCTGACAGTACTCATCTTCGCCACTGGTGCAAAGGTCTCGTCATAGTCGATGCCGTACGTCTGACTATATCATTTTGCCATCAGTCGAGCTTTGTAGCGCTCAACCTGTCCATATGGTTCTGCTTCACAGTGAAAATCCACTTGCATCCGACTGCTTTCTTCCCTTCTGGCAGTCTCACCAGCTCCCAAGTTCGGTTTTTCTCCAGAGCTCCCAACTCCTCATGCATCGCTGCTTTCTACTTTGGATCGTTCTTGGCTACCTGCCAATTGTTAGGTACAATAATACTATCCAATGATGCAATAAAAGCTCCATAAGAAGAAAAGATATGATCATATGAGACAAACTTAGCAAGGTTCCAACCATATCTATCAGGAGGTTTTTCCGCATTGCTGCGAGTGGACCTCCATACCGATGATGGTTGGGGAGGAGAAGGAAGGATATCACCTGAAGGGGAAGGTGGTGGTGTAGGTGTCTCAGGAGTCAAGACGGACGCAGGCAAAGGACTTAGCACTGGCACTGTAGGAACTGGTCCTGCAAGTTGCTTCTCTCGCCTGCTGTAGGTAAGTATCTCCCCCTGAGCTATGGGTCTAATACCTTTTATTTCCTCCTCCTGTCCCTTTTCACCTTCATGTACCCTATTTGTTCCTCCAAGCCATACTCTGAGATCAGTCGAAATGCTTTCCAACAACTCCCCCTCTTGCCTCATACTTGCAGTATCAGGCGAGATATTTGGGTTTCCCTCCTGACTGTAGTATGGCTCATGTTCTCTGAAGTGAACATCCATACTTACAAAATTCTTTTTTTTCACTGGACTCCAGCATACGTAGCCCTTATGAGTTCCCGAGTAGCCCACAAAGATACAATTGATTGCTCGAGGATCAAGCTTCCCTACCGACGGTCTGTTGTCCTTTACGAAGCATACACAGCCAAACACCTTTAGTGGGAGCATCCCACTATTATTTTCCTGCAGCATCTCGTATGGAGACCTCGATCCCAACACCTTCGAAGGCATCCTGTTGATCAGTTGAGCTGCTGTCAATACTGCATATTCCTATAGGATCTGTGGGACATTCATGTCTATCATCATACTTTTCGCCACTTCCAGGAGGTATCTGTTCTTTCTTTCCGCTACTCCGTTATGTGCTGGTGTATATGTACAGGTAGTCTGATGTCGTATTCTTTGGGCAGACAAGTATTTCGCAAGTGTCTTATTGGTGTACTCTGTTCCATTGTCAGACCTCAGTACCTTCACCACTGCCTTGTACTGAGTCTGAACATGTTTGTGAAAGTTCCGAAAACAGGAGGGGACCTCACTCTTATTTTTTATCAAATACAGCCAAGTAGTATGAGAAAAACAATCTATGAAGGTAACAAAATATTTGTAACCATTCATAGGTGTAGTACAAGGCTCCCAGACATCAGAGCGTACCACATTAAGAACAGACGAACTCCTATGACCGCTACTCACATATGAACTCCTGGTAAGTTTGCCTAACTCACAAGCATCACAAACTAGTTTCTCTTTATTAACTTCTTCATAAATTGCAGGATATAATTTGCTTAAAATACCAAATGAAGAGTGTCCCAACCTCCTGTGGTGGAGTCGCAATGTATCTTTCGCACTCGTCTTCTTCAGTCCTCCCATCCCTGCCTTTTCTGCCATAGATACTAATGCTGAATCCAGCCCTTCTCGATCCAGGTACCACAGTCCATTATGCCAAGTGTCAGTTCCAAGTTTTCGTCCCGTCTTTTTCTCCTGGAAGATCACCTTAGGAATATCAAAGCAGACAGTACATTTTAATTGGAGGATTATAGAACTAATAGACAAAAGACTGACTGGAAAAGGAGCATGCAAAATATTGGATAATTTTACTGAACCTGTACAATCGACAATACCCTTACCGACCACTGGCTGGAAAGTACCATCAGCTGTTTGAATGCTGTCCGCTGATGCTAGGTGAGTGTAGGAAGAAAACTCACTAGCATTTCCTGTCACGTGCCGAGACGCACCTGAATCGATAATCTAATCCGACGATCTGAGGGAAGACATAGATGCAAGGGCGAGCGAGTCGTCAGTACATTCTGCCGACGGATGAGCATACATGGCAGAGTTGCCTCTGGCGAAGAATGAGGTGGACGTCTCCCCGGTCCCACTCCTTCTGTCTCCATTGCTCGACGCTCTCTGTCTCCTCCTGAGTACTTCCAACATGTCCTGCAGTGCCTGATCCTCCTCAGTATAGGGATCGTCAGCTGTCTCCTCGTCTTCTTCTACCAGCCGGTTCGCACGACAACCTCCTCGACCGTCCCGTCGACCCCTACAACCACGGTCACATCCTCCAAATTGTCCATGTCTTTCGCCTGAATCTCTCTTGGGTGGTTTGGTGCAAGCATACCTCAGATGACCCACCTCCCCGCAGTTGAAGCACTGCCGGGGATCTCCCTTAGGTCCTGACGGTGCTCTTCGTCCTGTCGAGCCCTCATTCGGCTTTGTCTTCTCTTCCTGGGTTCTTCTTTCCCGTCGTGGCCAACTTAGGTAGGTAGTCGGTCCATTAAGCTTCAGATCGATGGAGGGAAGCTCCAACTTCGGCGACGTTCGTGTCGTGCTCTCACCAGCTGACATCTTCATCAACTTCATCAACGTCGCAACCTCTACACGATCCAGCTTCTTGATGATCTCCTCCATCGATGCTTCTACTCTCCGATCACGTCACGTCCGCTCCACGACTCACGCTCGTCCTCGTCGTCCGATCCCAGATCCGAACATCTCTCTCCCATCAGATCTAGGCTCTCGATGTCACATTTGGATTGCCCCCTCATTTCTGTGACGAACGGTGATGTCTGCGGTAGTGACGGTGATGTCAGCGGTGGGGACGACAGAGGTGGCGGTGATGTCGGCGGTGGTGACGGCAGCGGCGGTGGTGACGGTAGTGGTGTCGGTCTCGGTGGTTGTGGTGGCGGCATTGATGACTGCTATGGTTAGGATTTTGGGGAGGGAGTGACGGTTAGAGTTTTTTGTGGCTCTGATACCATGTTGTAATTGAGTGATTTTATTGATTGAGTCTCATAGGCTTTATATAGCCTTTACATGATGGAATATCCAATGGAATATCCTGTGGCATATTCTGGCATCCCAAATATATCCTCAGGATATTCCCATACTAAATATAACATATTCCCATACTAAATATACCAACACCAAATATGTCCTCAGGATATTTCCATACTAAATATAACATATTCCCATACTAAATATACCAACAATAAACTAACTTTAATCCCTCCAATTCTCTACAAAGGAAAGCTCTAGTCGAGCTGTATAATCGTGCTCAAGCTAGAGTGGCTCTGCTTAACTACACACCACATGGACGCAAACCCACCATAGTCTTGTCTAGGTTGCTCATTGTTTGGGTGTTCACTATGCATACAATCTCCACAGTGGCCTATCACTTTATATCAAAATCCAAGTGTCACGTCTTGCTCAAAAATACATGTAACTGGATATGTAACATCACCCAGCTACACTCCACATGGACGCCAACCCACCATAGTGTGGTCTAGGTTGTTCTATGTTTGGGTGTCACTATGCAGTTGGCCAAACACTATATATCAAAATTCAATCGTGAAAGTAAAAGACAATAAGACCAGTAGCCAGGATTTTCATCTAGGGGTGCGACGCAAATGAGCCAGCTTGCGATGAATTGCAGGTCCGCAAAATGACTTTCCGGTTGACGGTTTCAGAACTGGACAAATCGTAGGTCAAGTTCGACATTGCGCATCCAATAGATCAACTCTCGTCGCAATTTGAAAAGCGTTAAGATAATAATTGAATTTTTTCGAAAAACATTGATACAGTGAAATTTGATGACTACAGACAAATTCGTCGTGCACAGTCGAAAAAATCAAGTGCTGTCTATTTTCACACATCGACAATGACGGTACGCACCTTTAGGTGCAATCAATTCATGCTGAAATGGCCCGGATCAACGAGACGATACCCAACCCTTTATTTTTAATTAAAGCATAAATGTTCAAGTAGATCACTTCTAGCTTCAGGACGACCGAACAAATTTAATAAGGGAGAAGAGTTTACCAAGATCGAGGAATAACGTTTCTCGCATAATTTCGAGTTGCGATTGTGTAGTTATGCTCGCGCGAAGTCAGCCTCTCAACATTGAATTTTTCTATTGTGTATGCTCTCTGTTTTCTCCTTCCTCCTTTATTTCTTCTCATACTGAACTCCGACAAGCTGTTTGGTAGCGAAGACTTTGCAGAGGATTAAGGGTGGTCGGGCAGGATCTAGGCTCCTGACGGTAGCAGTGGTGGTCGGGGGACCATTTCCACTACTAAGCTGTTGTTGCCGCTTATCTACTAATGTTAGTGTAGGTAACAACTGTTTTTTTGCCGATGGAGAATCTGACATGGGGAGGGGGGACAGGTCAGGAGCATATGAGCTCGCGACGAGGGCGGCGACATAATCTAGTTATAAGTATTTGGTAATATATATATATATATATATATATATATATATATATATATATATATATATATATATATTGGAAAAAAGGTAAATTTTATTCCAAAGGAAAAGCCATAATCTTACAACATACAATCTGAGTGGGACTCCCACTCATCAATTCTCCATAGCATTTACATCAAACTCGATGTTATGGAGAATGCCAACCGGAGGGGTGACCAGCCCCTCAAAGATCCGACAGTTTCGCTCCCGTCATACATGCTAAACCGAAGCAGCCAGACGAACATTGGCTGTTCGGAACCAGTCCTGCCCTCGACCCCTGCTATCCCGGATCACCGTGATGATGTCCCCAATACATTTTCCGAAGGCGCCCACTCCCAATACACGACTCTGCTCCGACCAGATCTGTCATGTCAGAGTGCACTCGAAGAAGATATGCTTTATAGATTCAGGCTCCAAACAGCAAAGCACACACTTGGGATCCGGAACCGGCACTCCAAATGAACTCAGGCGATCCCTAGTCAAGAGGCGACCCAGTAGAAGCTTGTAAACACACAACTGCATCTTCCTGGCCAGACCCTTGCACCAAACGAACTCGTAATCAGAACTCAGAGGGAAAGTGCGCCGGATAAGGTTGTAGCAGCTATGGAATTGGACCTCCCCAGTTTCCGAAGATGCTTCAGTCGGCTCCCAAATCCACCGATCCGCAGACAAAGCCGGATCAATGACTGTAGGCATAATGATCCCACCCAGCTTCTCAGTGAACCGATAGGATTCCGGCCTCCACTCCCCATTTCGTATGATGCGACTACACGTCAGACCATGCATGTCCTCCTGATGAGTCGGGGCTCCTCTGATGTCCATAAGTGAACGCCGATTTATCCAAGGGTCCCGCCAGAGGTCCGTATCCGACCCATCCTTCATGACCCTCCGGATAGCAGACTTGAGCACTCCCCTGTGTCTCAAGACAGTCTTGAACGTGACTGAATGGTTGTTATCCGTAGAACACGTCCAAAAGTTGTCCTGCTTCACGTATCTGCTGTGCATCCAGTCCGCCCAGAGAGACCCCCCGCTGATAAATCTCCAGGCCAGCTTAAGCGCAGAAGCCTCCCTAATCTCCAGCAACGGCCTGAGCCCCACTCCTTCCTCCTTCCTGGGACGACAGAGCTGCTCCCAGGAGATCGCATGCATACCCCCCTCCAAATGAAATCGGCACAGAGTCGCTCCACTCGCCGAATAGTGGCCATAGGGAGGAGGATGGACTGCAGTCAAAAATGGGCCACAGTCGAGATCACTGATCTAACCAGCTCAATGCGTCCGCCAAATGACAGACCGGCTGCTTGCCAACCTTCTACTCTCCTCTGGACATACTCCACCAGACTATGGCAGTCCTGATCCCGCGCATAGTTGACTGTGAGAGGCACTCCTAGGTAACGCACCGGAAGATCACTCCTCGCAATACCCAGCACATCAGCCCGCTCCTCCTTCCGGGGACACAGGGAGCTGAAGTAGACCATACTCTTATCCCTGTTCATCTGGAGACCCGAAAAGGACTTCAAATCTTCCATAATAACCGCAAGCGTCTGCAATCCCTCTGTCGAAGGCTGGATGAAGACTAGCAGATCATCCGCATAAATAAGGTGGGTAACTGGGGGTCCATCCTCCGAAACAGAGGGACCAGTCGTCCACGGTGCACTGTCAGATCCATCAAACAAGTAAAGTACTCCATAACAAGCGTGAACAGGTAAGGGGACAATGGGTCACCTTGCCTAAGCCTACGGTTGCTCTGGAAGTATCCAAAAGGAATGCCCTGGATGAGAACAGAGAAGGTAGGGGACGTAATGCACTCCCGGATCAACGCAATCCAGTGTTCCGCGAATTCCATGGCGGTCATCAGATGGCAGAGGAAGTCTTTGACTATGTCATACGCCTTCCTCAGGTCCAGTTTAACACAAGCTTTCTCCCCTCCGGGTTTGCTAAATCCCCTCACCATCTCATGTGCCAGGAGGCTATGCTCTGCAATCGACCTCCCCTTGATGAACGCAGCCTGATTCGGAGATACCAAGTCCTGCATGATCCCCTCCATCTGCCGGCACATAAGGTGCGTAATTATCTTATAAAGATAATTACAACACGCAATAGGTCTGAAATCCGCCAATGATGTCGCTCCCTCCTTCTTTGGCACCAAGGTCAGGAAAGTATGATTCAGTTCTTTCAGAAGCTTCCCTTTGGTGAAGAATTCCTGCACCACCTCCACGACCTGATACTTCATAATGTCCCAATGGCGTTTGAAGAAACCACTGCTGAAGTCATCCGGACTAGGAGCCTTGTTGGGATCTGTTACCTTGACAATAGATTCCACCTTCTCCAATGTAACAGGGACAAGAAGAATGTTATTCCCATATGGAGTCACCAATCTCTTCGTAACAACCTCTGGGAACACGGACAGGTAGTCAGTCTGGAAATAACTCAGAATAGTACCTGACAGCCTCGTCCTGGATCTCAGCCGGCGTCCCCACGAGAGTGCCATCCGCATCAAGAAGCTGGGAGATGTGATTCATATTCTGTCTTGTCCGGATAACATCATAGAAGAACTTGGAGCAACGATCGCCATCCTTCAGCCACGAACATTTGGCCGAGCTAATCTCCTTCTGCAGCCTCAGGATGTTGACTTCTCCGATCAGCTCCTTCTCTCTAGCCGTCAGGTCCCCATTAAGCATGTCAACTTGCATATCCTGCTGCAAGGTCCGCAACTCCACCTCCTTATCTTCTAAGGTGGTTTTGGGCAACCCCTTCACCCAACTCCTGAGAGCTCTCTTCGTGGCCTTGAGGCGACGAACCAAGCGGAATTAGCCATCCCCTCCTGACCGCTAGTAAGCCCCTCTGCGACAGCCTCTAGGTAGCCCTCCGAGAGATACCAACTGTTGTTATACCTGAACGGGCGGGACTTCCCAAGAGACCGAGCAGTGAAGCCAACCCTGATGGAGGAATGATCGCTCGTCCCAGCTGCCAGGCCCTCAGCCGAAGTGTTGGGGAAGTGACGGAACCACTCCCCATTGCCCAGAGCTCGATCAAGCTGACAAGCAACCCTGTTATGAGTTGCTTTGTTGTGCCAAGTCCAGATGAAGCATGAGCGAGACAATCCCCGAATCCTCGCAAGCAGGAGGCATCTCTGGAAATCATAGAGGATAGAATCTGGAACCGGACGACCACCCATCTTCTCTCCTTGGTGCAGAAGGGTATTGAAGTCCCCGATCAAAAGAAGAGGAAGGCACGACGAATCAGAAGCAGAGGAAACACGGGAGATGTCGCTCCATAGGGACTCCCGTCTCCTTCTGTCATTGTGGCCGTAGACAGACCCCAGCAAGAACCGGAAGCCACCCTTGTTCACGAAGGAGATAGCAATCAACTGCTCCGTCATCAAGATCAAGTCACCATCCCAACTCTTCGAGTTCCAACGAACCCAAATCCTGGCCATGTCACATAGAGCCAGGTTGTGCAGTTGGGCCCAATGAGAAGGGGTCCGCCGAGTAAGAGTTTTCTCACCTTTGATCTTGGACTCTAATAGAACAGAAATATCACATTTCTCTCTGTGGAGCACCCCACAAATCTCTCTCCACCTCCCTAGCGAACACGCCCCCCTCACATTCCAGGCGATAATAGCTATTAATTAATTAGAGGTGGGGTCCCCCTGGAAAACTCCCGGATCAGCACCTGGGGAAAGTGCTGCATCCGTCGCTAAAGAATCCTCCTCCATCCCAGTCGGAACCGCCTGTTGGGGAGCGACCTGAGATAGAACCAACGCCCAGGCAGGGTTGTCAACATACACCGTCTCCTCTCTGTCAGTAGTATGTCCCACTACCATGGAAGGGCCATCCCTCAACAGGCCGATAACGCGTCTCTTCCTACAGTAAACCTGCCCTTCAGACGATCCGCCATCCCCTCGTGCCTCAATCTCCGACGCCACCATACCTCTAGTAACTATACTACTCAGCCCCTGGCAAGTAGTCATCGCCCCACTCGTGGGAGCAAGCTGAGTAGATACAACGAGGCTCAAACTACCATCACTCACAGGATGAGTAACCTCCCCCTCCAAGACCTCCGCTCCACTATCATCTCTGAAATCCATATCGCAGGGAGCTTCTGAAGCCTCACTAGGAGGGATAGTAGGCTCCATGGAGGTCCAACCTCCGAACATGCACTGGCCAGATGCCCGAAGCAGGAACAACGTGAACAGGTAGGTGGAACCCATTCATATTTCACCTTCTGGGTAAGCACCTCCCCGGAAGGGATCTCATATTCCACCATCTTCGGAAGCTCCCCCCTGTCCGAATCTCCACAAAGATCCTAGCGTACATCAACCGCGTCCGAAAGGCAGTAGCTTCATCTGCCTTGATCGGGTTGCCCACCAAGCTGGCCAGCCGCATTAACAAAGGTATGCTCCAAAACCTGACCGGGAACTCAGGGAATCGAATCCATACTGGGATGGCATTCAGAACTTTCCTCTCACATCGCAGCTCCGGAGTCCACTCCTTGAGAATGATCAGTCTGCCGTCGAACGTCCAGGGGCCGCCTTGGAGGATCCTAGCGACATCCTCCGCCAGTCCGAACTTCACATAATAGAAGCCGTTCTCCCGGACATAGAACTCCATACTCCCCTTAGGCTGCTAGACACGCGCTGCATAACCCCGGATCTGTCCGTAGAAAGGCTTGTTGCCTAAGACATACAGTACGAAGGTATTCTCCCACTATGCTATCACCTTCTGGATCTCCTCCGCAGGAAACGATGTCCGGAAGCCCCTCCCTGCCTTGATTGGCGGAACATACTCCATCGATGTGGGGGTTTTCGGTCCCACAGGTTTGCAGATCTCAGCCCAGGACCGTCCAGCAGGCCAAATGGTCGTCCCAAGAGGCCTCGGGCCAACCTCCGGGCGAGGAGTCCCAGATCTCTGAATCCAGATCCACCACCTTATCTTCCCCTTGCCACCGCGGTCGCCTTTGGCCGCCAACCCACCGATCTCCCAGCAGACACCCCCGGACCCCGGGCAGATGACCGAGACCCTGACCCGTTCTGACGTCTATCAGGATGGCGATCCCTAACCTGACCCTGTCCGCCTCCCGTCTTCCCCCGGTCTTCGCTACGCGACGGCGCGTAACCGTCGTCCATCCACCTCCCTCCGTTTGGCTCCCCAGATATCCTGAATCTACTCCGAATTCAAAGTTCAGGTCAATGGGGCCACCCCGCAGCGAGTCCGACCCCCCCGTCACCGAACGGAGGCCGCCCGACCCCCCTCCCTTAGTGCCCGCCCCCCCTCACCGCCTGGGGGGTCGTCGATAACCCAGGGGGGTCCACCCGACCCCCCCTGTGCTTCCGCCCCGCCCCCTCCCACCGCCTCGGGGGGAGCTGCCGCGCGCGCCGGCGTCGGGGGTCCGCCCGACCCCCCCCCCCCCCCGATCCTGCTCCCGCCCCCCACCGCCTGGGGGGGACCGCCCTTCTTTGTCGAGGCCTGGGGGCGGGCCACGCGGAAACCCTAGCCGATCACCCTGTGCTCCAAGCCGTTCGCCCATCTTTTGGTTATATATATATATATAATATATATATTATAATATATATATATATATTATTTGTTATATTTTTTTTTTTTTTTTTTTTTTGGTTATATATATTTTTTTATTATTATATATTTTTTTTTATATATATATATATATATATATATATTATATATATATATAGGGATTTGGTAATCTGAAGCGTCTTAGGATTTTTTTTTTAATATTTATAGTCCTAAGACATGACTACTTGTTTAATTTCAATCGGCCTAAACGTCAACACTTTATCTAAGTCCCCATACATAACTTTATATATATATATATATATATATATATATATATATATATATATATATATATATATATATTTATTTCTTGGAGCAAATCCGAGCGGAGTGGGATCTACAACCCAGAGTGCTCAACAGGGAGCCCCTACCCCATCCAAGTAGGCTTGGCATGCCCGTGGCACAAAGTCACCCAGCCCGTCCAAGTAGGGTGCTCGAACCATGGTATCCCCTACGGGAGCCCCCCGTTGAACCACACTAGGCCACAACCCTCGGACGTGTTATATATATATATATTATATATATATATATATATATATATAATAGATATATATTTGAAGAAGGTAAATATTATATGTAAAATGATGATTACAACTATAATCCATCCCAGATTACAAAATAGGTCATTTTGGGATCAACGATATAACAAGAGACCCTCAAAGATACGTCTATTGCGTTGCCTCCATACATGCCAGACGACCACCAATCCAAAAATTATTCTGAGACGTCGATATTCGCTCGCTTCTTTACCTTTTTTGTGCTTTAACTTTCATTCAAAACTGAGAGAAGAGCTCTACAATGCGCGTTTGGAAAGCCAAACTTAGACCTCCAGGTGCTCCAAACATCCCAAGCAAAATTACAAGCGAAAAATAGATGATCCCTAGACTCATCCTCTTTTCTGCATAAGCAGCATTTTGTGTCCTCGTTCGGGATGCCAAATAAAGAAAGCATGTTCCGAGTAAGGAGTTTGTTCCTGATCATTTTGCATAGGCACAAGGAGAACTTGACTATTGTAACTTTGGTCCACACTACCTCTGCCCAATCTACCCCATGATAGTAGGCCCTAATCTGGTTTATGGTCGTACTGAATTTGAAGGTACCTCTCTCTATATCTTCCTATATCCAGTAGTCCTCATTCTCCTGCCTATCAAACTCAACCACACGTATGTCTTTAGCATGAGCAGCCTCGATGAATTGGTCCTGCACCTTCTACTCACCTTCCTGGATAAGGCTACTCACCATGTTGGTAGTACCTATCAGCTCATAAACATGCCATCCCCCTCTCTCGATCAAGCTAGAGTGCTTGATCCAGGGGTCGTGCCAAATGCTTGTTTGAGCGCCCGAGCATATTACCCTAGTCAACTTTTCCTTAGCCTTGAGTCTCGTTGCTAACAACGCTTTGACCGTGACCGAGAAATTGTTGTTGCTGGTAGTCGACCAGAAGTCACCATTCGGAAAGTGCCTTCCCTTGACCCAGTCACCTGAAGAGACTTCCCGTTGATGAATCTCCAGAACAGTCTTAGGTAAGCCATTCATCTAAGAAGGGATAAGGATCTCAGTCCAACTCCTTTTTTAGGCCTGCATAGGTCCTCCCAACTAATAGATGAATGCCTCCTCTCTACAAGAAGTCTGCGCCCATATCTTAGAAGCCAGAAGCGGAAGCAGGAGCGGGAGCGGGGGCAGGATCGGGAGCGAGGGAACGCGACTGCTTAGAAGATTCTAAAGTTAGGAGCGTGCACTAATAAAAAATTTATGTTTGTTAGTTGTTATAAAAACTTATGAATATCTTAATATTTATTAGAATTTATATGTCCTCCCAGCTAATAGATGAATGCCTCCTCTCTATAGGAAGTCTGCGCACATACCTTAGAAGCCAGAAGCGGAAGAGGGGTGGGAGCAGGGGCAGGATCGGGAACGAGAGAACGGGACTACTTAGAAGATTCTAAAGTTAGGAGCGTGCGCTAATAAAAATTTATGTTTGTTAGTTATTGTTATAAAAACTTATGAAATTCTTAATATTTATTAGAATTTATAAAGTTAGGAGATTTAATTTCTTGGTACTTTAATAATGTGTATTAAAAATCTTTTTTCTCAATTTTTTTAAAAGTTATGGTCATATTATGGAAAGTACTCATGTTGTAGAAACGTGCTCTCGTCGTCGGAGAAACGAGTTCCCGTTATCGGGGAAGTGAGCTCTCAAGTAAGAACCGCTGAATCGAGGTTTTAACTGAGATTCCTTAACCTTTTAGGAATTTCTAGCTTGTAAGGCACATACATTTGATCTTCTTGATCGTGCCCTTGGAAAGCATAATGGCTTGAAGCCAATACATAGCAACCGTCGAAATGACAGCTCTGATAAGTTCAATCCTATCCCCAAAGGACAAAATCTGAGCATGTCATCCCTCCACTCTCGATTGTATATAGTTGAGAAGACCATCACACTCTGCATTAACGGCAAAGTTAATCGAGAGGAGAAGCCCCAGGTATTTAACAGAAATTTCAATGATAAAAGTCTCAAGACCCTAAAAAATTTGCCGTTCCATTCCTTCCATATGTGCCAGACCGCTGCAGACAAACGAATCCTTGCTTCCTTAAACCACTCTGCACTTGTACTTTGCACCCGCTTCAACTCAGTGATCATCCTATCTATATCCCAGACGTCATCAAATGATAGGTTTATCTTTCTACCATGCTCAACTAATATATACAGAGAGCGGACAGTTGAAAAACAAATACAACAAGGACTCGTAGGCATTCCAACATAAGATACATCATCGGTCGTCCACCCGCACACCGAACGTCGCCAACCGATCCAAAGTTAATAGGTGACCAACCGCACCCTGTACATGCATAATTGCATCTTCCTGGCCCCCTTCACCCATATGAACTCCGAGTCTGCCATGGGTACCTCCTGACCAAGTACAGCCTTGTATACTCTGTTATGCTCGAACTTGCCACTCGGAGCATCTTTCCATACCCACATATCTGCATGCAAGCTCTTATCTATGTGTAGTGATCTGATCAGATCTCTGAACTGCCTCGCCCACGTATGGCCCCCAGGATGCCAAGCACCATCCACAATGAGACTGCTGACTCTCTGTTGTACAGGACCACATACCAGCCGACCATAATGATCAGGCAGACTTTGATGCTTAACCCATGGGTCAAACCACAAATTCGTAGTCGACCCATCTTTGAAGGATCTAAGCACCTCCCGTTGTACTGCTTGCATGTGAAGTAACATTGTCTTAAAAGTCACCGAATCATTACTATTACCAGGGTGCACCCAGAAGTTTGCTCCCTTCAAGTACCTTTCATCCATTTGGACCAAAGAAGCTTTTGAGATATGAATTTCCAGGTTAGCTTTATCCCTGCGATGACCCGAAAAACTCTCAGAGATTGAAGCCCAACACCTCCTTCATGCCTTGGCATGTATATGTCTTCCGAGCTAATAGCATGAATTCCTTTTTGCTACACAAAATGAGCACAAATCCTCTCTATTTTCCTGATAGAGGGAATCATAATCGCCTGGATCCAATACCTCGCAATAGCTGTAATCACCGATTGCACTAACTCAATACGTCCACCAAATGACAGACTTCGAGCATTCCATCCCTCCACCCTTTGTCTAGTGTAGTCCATTAAATTCTGGCATTCTGTATCTTTGGCATAATTGACTGATGGAGGCATCCCCAAGTATTTCACCGGCAACATCCTCGTCTCTACTCCCAACACATTGGCCCTCTCTTCTTGTCCGGACAATGCAGGTTGAAGTACACCGCACTCTTGTCCCTGTTGAACTGAAGCCCAGTATTCCTTGCAAACGTCTGCAAGTCCTCCTCCAGTGCATGCAACCCAGCGAACGATGGATTAATAAATACTAGTAAGTCATCCGCTATATCAAATGAGAGGCATGTGGTCTCACCTTCAAGTGAATTGAATGGATACAATGTTGATGAACCACCACATCCAGAAGGCATGTGAGATATTCCATCACACTAGTAAACAAATACGTGGACAAGCCCCCCCCCCCCCCCCCCCCCCCCCCCCCCCCCCCCGCCGAAGTCCACTGTTGCTATGAACAAACCCATGAGGTTGGCCTCTGATCGATATAGAGATTGTCGATGTCTTGATATATATGTCAAGAATTTTTAAATTTCAGGAGGCGCAACAACGGTCCCGGGGACCAGCTGGCTACGCCCCTGAATAAGGCCATAATATAGTGCGTCTTCAGCCCCCAATCCATACATGTCTTGAAATAAATCCAATACAACTTGGGCTTACCAAAATATATACAAAACTATGAGTAGAATATATTGGATAGTCCATTCACTAACTCAAATTAAAACATGAGTCTCAAAATGAAAGTGCGGTAGATAAAAATAATCGAGGTAAGATAACCCCCGGCTGCCCGGATGCGAGTGCTTTAGGCTATCTCCTCAGTGGCACCATGCAATTGCAACTCGTAAGGTGCAAACGAGCCAAGCCGAGCCAAGCTTTTGTAAGCTTGAGCTTGGCTTGACTAGAATTAATCGAGCTCGAGCTCAAGCTTGATAAGTTTTTTATTTTAGAGCTTGAGCTTGGCTCGAGCTTGTTTATGTTAAGCTTGAGCTTGGCTTGGTTTGAGCTCGAGCTTGGCTTGATAAGCAAGCTTGATTCAAGCTTGATAAACAAGCTCGATAAGCTCAAAATCAAGCTCGCTCAACTTTATTTCAAGCTTAACGAGTTCGATTTCAAGCTAGTTATGTTTGAATTCAAGTAACTGTAATAGTAACAATTTATTTATAAAAATTAATTAAAAAAGTTCCTTAATATCAATTAAAGCACATAAATATATAATGCACACAACCATATTGTTATACAAACATATAAAATTAGAATTCAACAAAGGACAAATGAGCTTCTAAACAAGCTCCTAAATGAGCTCCTAAACGAGCTTCTAAACAAGCCAGCTCGCAAGCTCATAAACGAGCCAGCTTGTGAGCTCAAACGAGCCGAGTACTTCTAAGCTTGAGCTTGGCTCGTTTATTAAACAAGCTCGAAAATGAAGCTTGAGCTCAGCTTGTTTACTAAACGAACCGAGCTTGTTTACTAAACGAACCGAGCTCAGACGAGCTTTTATCGAGCCGAGCTTCGAGCAGCTTGCGAACGGCTTGGCTCATTTGCAGCCCTACTCGTATGTTCCCTCGGGCTCCGGTTCCTAATCGTGCAATTTCAACCTAGGTTTCGTTAGATGCGAAACCAACAAGTGTCCAAAGGAGTGCAAGCCATAATGAGACACACAAGCACTCACATAGACACATATAATAAGGAAAGAAAAGCTATACTAGGCCGTTCGTATAAGTTTAAGTAAATCAACACTAACTTTTGTAAAGCTATGAACTGCAAATACAAGTAAACTGTGATAAGCAAGAGAAAGACTATGATTACAGGACAGCTGTGATAAATATGATAACTGCGATGAGAAGCACGGTCTGTAAGCCAGTATACTAAGATAACCTATGACAAGCACAGGAAAGAATCACGATGCATGCTATGTTGTGATACTATCTTTTGCCATTATGCCAAGCTCCTATTTAAACTATCCTACGAACTATGAACTACTTTTTGTCTTACTATGTCATACTGTGCTATGTCGTGTCATGGTATCTGCAATGCTATGTCATGTCTTATGCTATGATGATGCACCTGGAGAACATTTTTTCTTGAACTAGGTTTTGCATTTGTGCAGTGACCTTGTCGGTGATCATCTCCTCCAATCAAGATACCTTCGCCCCAAAATTTTCACCGCTAGCATTAGTCAATCTTTTTTGTCGATTCCTTTTTATGCTTCTTGAGTTATGGCGTGAGCACTAATCCATGGTCTTTATAGACGCGACGTGTATCTACCATGCATAGATGCCCAAAATCCTAGGTGAGGAACTCAGTGCTCTTACACCAATTTGATATGAATTGACCTAATTAGGGTCTATGATTTTTCCCTAATTTGAATAAACCCGAAATAGAAAAGAAAAATTTATGGTGGAAAGACGAAGCTTGTAAATTACGAGCAACAGAAATCGCATGAGATAGTTTTATTAACTATCAAACCCTTGATTTGCCTCTTGAGTTAAAGAACAAGAACAGAAAAATAAATTGTAAAATAGATGCTTAGGCTTCTCCTTTTATAACCCTAAGCAGCCTCCAATAGATGCTTAGGCTATTTAGTACAATAGAAAATTTGAGGAACCACTGCTCACACTATTATTAAAAATCAGAAAAATTGGTGATTTCCTAGCTTGGAAACATTACTTTGCTAATGTCTATACCTCCTCACCACTTGTGTGCTTTTCTTTCCCTTACAATCCACCAGAAGTAGGTAGGTTTGACATGCCAATTATAATTGCCTGATCGATTAACTTATGTATCCGCATGGCAATTCCATTTTTACTCTTAAATTTGAATTTTGTAGCTCACTAAATCGTCTAATATTGTTGACAGGTGGTCCTCGACTATGATGACCAAATGAACATCCCCTTTGTGCAAAGATGGATCGAGAGCATGAATCAAGGTGTTATAAGAATAAGGTACCCGTCCTTTACCACCGATAATAAATAATTCCACGACTTTGTATTCTAGTTTTCACATAAGTCTTATACTGAGAATGGTGATTGTTAAACGGGTATCTCTCTTTGGTTGTAGGACTGACATGGATGGGGAGGTTGGGAAACAAGATTTCCACCTCCCTGGACTTTTACCTAAGGTACCGGGACGGTTCTACTACCTATTCGGGAAACCATTTGAAACGCGAGGAATGGACATTCTGAAGGACCGGGAGAGTGCAATTGAGGCGTACTCGAGGATCAAGTCGGAGACCAAGAGCTTAATGTCGTATTTGTTGAAGAAGAGAGAGGAGGACCCATATAGGAGCGTTGTACAAAGGACGGTGTATCAGAACTCCTGGGGAGTCTCTACCGAAGTCCCCACCTTCGATCCATGAGCGTTGTACAAATGACTACAACCAAACTCATCAGCACAAGATACGTTAGATACTTAGATGCAGTCTGAAACCTAGTAGTTTTCATAGATTGATTGCTTGAATTGAGTCCTAAATCTTGATGCAAGAGTCGTGGAAACAACTGGTTAACCACTACACTGTGCTTCAAAAATTGAGCAGTTAGTATTTCAGTCGTCTACAGTTTGAAGGAGATTGTTCGAGGTCGGCACTGTGCTTCTTGATTTCCCTGTGAACATTGAGGTGTGCATAATGTAAATATGTAGTATTTATTTTGAGGATTCAAAGAACTGTATAGATGTTCTTGTGAGCATTGTAGAAACCGAGTCCTTTTAGTAAGGAATTTACTTTAGAGGATCCCATAATCTAAAGATAAGATCCTCCACTATTGTTTGTTCATTTTGCATAATGACTATTTTCAGTTTTTTTATATGAAGGAGATTTTAATTTGTTCTTTGAATAACTGAATTTAGCATGTTTCTTCAGACAGGTCCGGCCTAGGAGATTGGGTTGCTCTAGCCGAGTAAATTTGGTTGTCCTTTGTTCTCGACTCCAAAAGAAGATATCAAAAATTGATGGCAAGTGGGGTTAGCAGCGACGTCAAAGTCTCTGATTCTCACGACGGCGTGGAGCTCGGATTCCGAGTTCCTCTCCTTGAGCCAATCGAGACGTTCCCAGTGGAAAATCAAATATGGACCTGGTGGATTGCTATCCAATTGAGAGGGTAGTTGGGGTGGACCGCGGAGGCATGGACTTAGTGGCTTAGGGGGGTTGACTAACGAGGAGTTGTCCAAGTCCGTTGGCTTGTCAGCTTACCCCAGGGCCGGCCATGTCTTCAAAGTTGGCTAAAGAGTGCATGGCATGAAGTTAATTATCACAGTACTTTCTGAAGGTTTGCGTCTTAACCCTAGTCTACATGTCAGGAAGAGAATGTGCAGCGCGTTGCGCACCTGGAGAGCATTCGTCGCGTGGAATCCACACTTGGTCGTACACAGCATGACTTGAGGTCGATAGAGCTCCTTGTGTGAACCATGCCAAGTGATTCCAACCCACCATGACTATACCGAAAGCAAGAATATGATTCCATCCCATCCAGTTTGTTCGGTATTGGTAAAGAGGATTCCAAATCAAAAGAGACTGGGAACTTCCTCCCTCTGTATAATGCCCTCTGGAATGGAGGTCTCTTCCTCTAAAAAAATGCTCTATGATAGAGCATTGGAGAAAAAGATGTCTCCGGTGGAGGTTTCTATCTAAGACTATATCTTAGATGAAAAATTAAAAACAAATTACGGGGTTCTATGAGTACCTATAGAGTAGAGACCTTGATATTGTTTTTCTATATGCATGTGTCATATGAAAATGGGTTCCACATAAATATTTACTTACCATATTATAATGAAAAGTAGTTATTTTGTTTGGTTTAATGTCACAAAATTCTACAAGAAAGTTCGTTCTTTGCTCATAGGCTCACTTTTCGAGATAGTCTGGAGGGAAGATATGTTCGAAGAGTTGTCTCCTTCGTTCAGGGGGTCAAGCATCATCACATGGTTGGTGACTGATTTCAATTGTAATCTTCTTCTTTCTTGAAATCTGTGAGAATTTGAACATGGGGGATAGAGTCCAACATATTATAATCAATCGTATACTTTTGAGTTATATATATTAGAATTTGTCCAGGTAACATAGTCACTGAACATATACGATGTGTTGGTCTGTCTTGGTGCTTGCACGAGACTGTGGTTCATTATCTTCAAATGGGTTGTTGTCGTTTTTGTGATATTTTTCGACGACCATCTGGTGTCAAAGCTATCAGGTTTTTAAAAGGGAAGGTGTAACCATGTCTTCAAAGAAGAAAACACACATATGTTTATCTTTACAGGAGGAACTAGGCTATCTGGAACCAAGGATGGAGGATCTACTATGGGGCAAAGATTTGTATGGTCCGTTCGAGGGCGACAGCACCAAGCCAACGAACAAATCTGTTGATGACTGGAAAATATTGAATCAAAGGATGTTGGATTCATCCGTCAATGACTGGATTATATGGTGTTTCATCACATGTACATTGAGAGTTCGACAACAGCATTATGGATAAGCTGCATTTATTATACGAACGAAAGATTGCTAGCAACAAGGCCAGCGCTTCTTATTCACCAACTCATCAACTCAAAGTACTCGGAGAGTGCCTTAGTGGCACAACATCTGAACGAGTTTTAGGGCATTATCAATCAACTATCGGCGATGAAGATGGTGATTGAGGATAAGCTTCAGACCTTACTATTTTTGTTCTCTGTCTGAAAGTTAGGAGACATTGGTGGTGTTAGTGAGTAACTTCGCGACCGATGGAGTTGTCACAATGGAGACAGTCAAAAGTAGTTTGTTATTGAGGAGATTCGACGTAAGTAGTTAGAATCATCGTACGAGTCCGCTCTGGTTGCTTCCTATGGGAAGGAAAGACTTAAGTTATAGTCGAGAACATGAGGAAGTTTTAGAAGCAAGGGTGGTCCGCAAAGAAGGTTGCTATCAGTGTGGCGAAAGGGGTCATTTTAAACGGAACTGCATGAAGCTCAAAGAGGAGAAGACTAAAGGCAAGAAGGATCGGGTAGATTTTACAGCTATGGAAGATCTCATCATCGCAGCAACTAACACAAAGGAACTTTATGGCACGTGTCATGACGGTGATTGGGTCTTGGATACGAGGGCGGCGTATCATGCCACTCTACATAGGTAGATCTTTACTTCACACCGAACCGATAGGTATAGATGTATGAAGATATGTGATAAAGAGACGATTGCAGTTGTGGATATTGGTGATGTGCAATTGACTTGGAGTTTGGCGAGAAGCTGTTCTTAAGGGAGTGTGTCATGTACCGAATTTGTGCTACAACTTGGTATCAGTAGGGAAGCTGGCAAATGATGGTTGTCGTAGTGTGCTTGGGGACAAAAATTGGAAGCTTACGAATGGTGCCCGACTGCTGGGTCGAGGATATATGTGTTGTGGTATATGTATGTTCAAACCATTGAGGTGTACAAAGAGGCTATATTCATCGAATAACATCTCAAGGGATATTAGATAGAAGTTTATGGATCGTCAGGAACTTGCTTAGAGGAGTATTCAAGATGATTCGCAGAATGGGGGGGACTCAATTCGTCGAGACAAAGTGATGGATGAAGGTGCATCAAAGATTGAGGGTCAGTCCGTCGGTCCCATGACAGTTGGTCAGTCTCTAATTGGGGGGGTTGCTTTACGGATCTGGTTTTGGTGGCACGTGATTTGTCAAAACCTAACAGAGCGACATCGATTTCTGAAGAGATCAAGTAGTGCTGGCAACTCAAGATGAGGTGGGTACATCTCTATTTGTACAGTTCATGAGGAGCTGTGGGTTATCGATGGTATGCTTAATGTATAACGTTCTGCTTACAGATGCAAGTGCACGGAGGTGTCAGACATAAAGGTAGACAAGTTCAGGAGCATGAATCTCGAGGGAACCATACTGTTCGTTTGGTTGGGACAGCCAATGGTGAAAATACTTGACGCAACAGGAGCATGTTTCGGGGGAAGATAAAAGTCAGAGACAGATAGCCAAGACTTATGGTGAGGCTTATAGTTAGGGACTTCGATCTTGGCCGAGTTATTAATGTCGGCAATATCCCATTTGTTAGGGAGGTGCAACGCATGGTAGTTAGCGTCGACTTGGTGATCGAGGAGCTGGAGATGAAAGGAGATGCACAACATCCCGTGGGATTCGAGATCAGTGATGAAGGGGAGCATGAACACTATTGTGGATGACAAAATGTTGTCTAGTTGAGGAGCCATGGGGACAACACCATCATCAGACTGGAGGGTGAGTTTGTTGGGTTCCAGTCTCAATTTGAGGCGTTAAGAGCATCTTGTAGCGTCAGGAAATGGCGGTGACGGGGTTTCAGAAGCTAAACCTAGTCTCGAAGAAGAGTAGAAATAACAGCAGCAATATATCATTGGTATAGTACTGGATTTTCTAATTTTATCATTGTTGGCCAAACCCAAAATTAGCTCACTGGCGATATACCGCCAGTCAAGTTTTTGGCCAGTATGTAGCTCGAATCAGCATCTTTTTTGGTCCGTTGATTACATATGGATGGCCAAGATTGATGTTGGGCTAATTTAAGAATTTTTCTAATCATAATTTAATTTTATTAACCTATATATGGAGGTTAATGGGAGTTGCTCATGGGATGTTCATAGGAGATTCAAGGAGACAAGTCCACAATATTCTACGAGAAAGTCCGTGCTTTGCATGTAAGCTAGCTCTTCGAGATAGTATGGAGGAAAGATATGTTCGATGAGTCATCTTATTCGTTTAGGGTGATCCCCATCACAGGATTGGTGAGTGCTTTCAATTATAATTTATTCTTCTTTCTTGAGATTTGTGAGTTGAACTAGGAAGCAATAACATATTGTAATCAATCTTGTACTTTTGAGTTATATAGATTTGGATTTGTCCAGGTGACATAGTCACTGAACATATACGATTGTGTTTATATGTCTTGGTGCTTGCACGAGACTGTGGTTCTTTATGTTCAAGTGGATTGTTGTCATTTTTTTTGGCGTGTTTTCGACCAACAAGTAACACTCATCTTCCTATGTTTTTGTAGAGTGAGTCCTTGAAAACTGCAGTTTACATTTTAAAAAGGGTTCGATTAAAGTCGATTACTAAAACTCCTTTTGAGTAAGGGAAAGGATGAGCCCAGTTTGAGACACCTACACCTTTGGGTTTGTGTCACGCCCCGATTCCATCGAATCGATAGTCGTCCCCCGGACGTGATGCCGTGCGAACCTAATTTGCGATCGCACAAGGCCTAGTCATAAGGTAATCCGAGACACGAGATCTAAGAGAGTACGTAGACGAATTAATACACACCATAAGTAAAGGAAACTTGATCTTTATTGATAATGAACATCTTTTACAGACTCCGATACAAGACTCATTGCTGCACGGGCTACAACATGACTCGATTACAAAAGAGTGCCGATGAGATAGCTGTTTCATACATTGCACACATCCCACAATATACACAAGTACTCCATTGACATGGATGGGACGGACGCTGAGTCATTTTCCTTGGACTGTCGAGAGCCTTCAAAAGTAGAGTCGCAGAGTAAGTCTTCGACGCACGGCCGAAGCTTTAAAAGTCACGAACGTTGCCGAGCTAGTTGGCACGTCCTTCCTGGTTCGCGGAACCTGCAAGGAGCGAGGATCAGCACAGAACACATGTACTGGCGAATGGCTAATTAAAATCCAAGCTCTGCATTTGATTCAAGAAGTTTCGTAAACAGGTTAGCTAGCTATTTCAATGATCTTTCTAACCATCCTGCTCGATTTGCATGTTAACATGTTTTGAGGCAAGCATATGAAATTGTGTAACATTAAGCAACTATCATATTCACCCCGTGCCATGTGCATTGTTAAGCAGTGAGAAGGGTGTGAAGGCCACTGGCAATTTTAAGCCATCGCGGACATATAGCTGAGTTAGACGGTGACCCTTTCGTGTCGGGTAGCGAGCCCTGTGCGAAAGTTCCCGCATAACTCGCGCCGATGAAGGGCTGGCGCTTGCTATACACTCGTTCCTCCCGGGCCGAATCGGTCCCTTGGCCTAGGTAACCGTTCGAGGAAACTACACCTTGTCGACAAGTTGTCCAATGACCGTTTTCTTTGGAACTTAGTTGATTTTACTCATTTATCCGTATCGTTGCGATAAGCGTTAATTGATTCATTCATTGGTTTGGCATAGACCAAGTATAATTGCATAGGGAAGCATGTTTCCATTTCCAAACCGGCAGTTCGTTAACAAGTGTTTCGTGAAGTATCGTGCCACGATTTCATTGATTCTACACTATTATGACAAGCATTTATTTTACTTCATATATTGAGTTTTGAAGTAGAGGGACGGGACGAAGGAGGTCAGTCACTCGCCTTAGCCTTGCTTCAGCGAGCGACCGGTTAGCTGCGCTGACGTCGCCTACGCGATCACCTGCAATCGCATAAGAAACTGATTAGAACACTGTATAATTCAAGGATATTCGATATGAATGCGAAGCTCGAAAACGCATCACGAAAACTGTCACGCCCTGGTTCCCAAAAATAAAGTATCGGAGCATTGTGATACATCTCCAGCTACGCACCCGTATAACACGTGTCGTGCTATGCTTGCGATTGTCGCCTGTAATTTCTAGAATAAGGTATAGACATCAAGAGACAATCTAAAGTAATTTACATTTATTATACATGGCTAGCATGTTCGATCATACATTTACATCTTTCTTACATTCACAAAAGATACATAACTATACATAGACGACAAAACGACATCTCTAGACCAACATCCTTCATTTCCTTATATCATTCATAAAGCTCCTTCTCGGTGTAAGGTTGCACTCCTTCCTGGTCTTCAACATGCCCTAGTGAACAAAACTAGGTCGTCAATACGACGAGCAAGTCCCCGGTCAAGGAACGGAATAAGTAAAATTAATTAATAAAATTTATGAGATTAAATCGGAAATAAAGAAACAAAATTAAGGATGAGTTTTGATAAAATTTGGAATCTACTAAAATTAAAATTTATATTTCTGCACATTCCAAGACTACGGTTGTATTACAGAAATGTAAAGAACCTCTAATAACTCTTAATGCAAAAACGCAACATTTAGAGAAATACTTCTGGATCACACAACTTCTATTATCTCAACAATAATCCCATTTACCCGGGATCAGGTTTATACTTAATGGGCGGTGCTTAGATTTATCCGTCCCATTAGTATCAGGATCACATATTGATGTGATATAGTCAGGATAACACATGAGTGGTTTTCCGAGTTATCGGAATCAAGTGTTATAATCAAATGTCGTATGACTTGAAATTTTTCAAGAATATCGGAGCATGCTACATTGGATATTACAGAGCCGAATTCGGGATTCGGAATCCAATGGAAATCAGGAAATAAGAAACAAAAAGGAAAGTGAGCTAAGCCTCACCTCGGACATCGTATGGCCGTACGAATGCCGATAATCAGGAACTGATCAGTTTTTATAAAATAATATTGCAAGAGTTCGAAGGTGTGATCCAAGATTTCTCTCCCATCCCAATGACATCCTAATCTACAACTAAATCTAGGTTTGGACTAAAAAAATCTATCTCTTGGGATTTCCGAAAATTTCGGCAGAGTCTCCTTTGTATTTGTCGACTCCGGAAAATTCACAAGAGATATAAAACTTGAAAGAATAACTCGGGTTCGCCGACCCCTTCGGTGGAGCAACCCTCAACACCGGAACCACGCAATATAATTTCCCGGGTTCGCCGACCCCTTCGGTGGAGCAACCCTCAACACCGGTACCACGCAATGATATATATATAAAGCGTAGTTAAAAATTTAGGCTTTCTTACCTTAGCAAGCAATTAAGCGAATTAAGCAATTTTCTTTGGGGTTTTGTGCTAAACACTATCCAAGTTTCAAAACAAAACTTGTTAGTAGCATAATGATATCAAAATTTTATTCCAAAACCATACGCAAAATTTTATAACCCTTGCAACCTTGACATGATATTATTCTTATACAAGGTAAATTGAAAAGTCCAAATTTAACTTATGTTTACTATGTACCATAATTTTAACTCCTTGAAAATGCAAGAGAGAGTTTGATATTGAAAATCTATAGATATAGGGTTATGCTAACATATAGGTGCCTAAAACCATCTATTTTAACTAGTTAATCATGATAGCACATGATAATTAGATTTAATTCCAATATGGACAGATTTGAAACATAACGTTAAATTGTCATTTATTCATTCCTACATATCCATACTAACACATGTATACACAACCACGCTAGGAAAATAAAATCTATATATATTGATTTTTTTTTTAAGTGTAAAGGTTGAATTTCTAAGTTGTCAAGACTTATAGGTATTCATGATCTTGTAAGTTCATAATTTTTGTATCCATATTGAGTCAAGTGTATATAGGTGTGTATACATATATATAGGTTTCATGCATGTTTTTATTCCAAGTTATATCCACACATCTATATATATAATATAAACATATATAATCACACAAATTTATAATTCGAAGTGTCCATTTTTGGTGTGTGTCCTAACGATGTGTCCTAGTCATACACACAAACATAAATGTGTCCACAAATGGTTCATTATCCAAATTTCTATGCTTATACCCATCTTATATTTTTATAAATTGAACTTATCATGAATTCTCATAAATTTCAGAATTAAAAACTGTATAATAAATAATAATATATATATATATAAAGACAATAAAATTTAGATTAAGTATTCATTTGTATTGTGTTTCACGCATTGAGTCCATTTCATGCATAGATACAATATTTGTGTCCACAAGTAGATTCCTACCAAATTCTTATGCCTATATCCATACTTCAATCTCATAAAATTGGATTTGTCAATAATTTTATAAATTTCAGAATTGAAATTATGTTAATTCATGATAATAAAACTAAAATAGAGCAAAATCAAGAGGAAGAAGGGAAGGGGACTTGCCTTTAATTTCCTTGTGTTTGACCTAGAAATTTTTTCCAAATTTCTCCTATCATAAACCATTCAAAATTACACATATATATATTTCAAATTCAAACCCAATTTAACCTAAGTTTGAAATTGGAAAGAAATGGAGAAGGAATTAGGGATTTACCTAGGTTTTTGGTGTTGGAAGGGGAAGGAGGAAGAGATGGGTGGTGCTGGAGGTGGCGGGGGTGGCCGGCGTCGGCGCGGGTGGCCGGCGACAGGTCCGGTCGGAGGCGGCGAGCGGCGGGAAGAACGACGGCAGCCGCAGCAGCAGGTAGCAGCAGCAGTAGTAGGTGTAGTGGTGGTGGTGGTGGTGATTTTGGAAGGAAATAGGAGGAAGAAGAAAAGGGGTTTGGGAAATGGAGAATAAATGAAGTAGAGGAAGGAAAAGAAGAAGAAAAGAAATAAGTAAAGAATAGAGAGAGAGAGAGAGAATAGGTGGCTGGAAAATGAAGTTTCTCTCCATGCCTTGAGCCACATGGCTCAAGCACATGCCACCTCCCTTCATAATATGACACATAACCCAATTGAGGTGGCATGGTATTTATGCAATTTCATAATTTGTCCAAGGGTTATCTATACAAAATTATGTGAAAGTATTTAATAAATTCATTGTTATTAATATAATTGATAATTATATAATTATTAGGGAAAGGAAAAAAAATATTAAGGCATAACATTCTACCCTCCTTAAAAGAAATTCCGTCCTCGGAATTTAAGAAAACAAGTGAATTTTTGAACAACAACTACTAAAGTTACCTTGGTCATTGAATAGGTAGGGATATTGTTGTCGCATATCTTCTTCTCTTTCCCAAATGGATTCTCCAGGTGAGTCCTTGTTCCAAGATACTCGAACCAATGAAATAGTCTTGTTCTTAAGAACCTTCTGTCTTCGATCCAAAATTTCCACCGACTTCTGTTGTAGGCGTAGAGTTGGACCTACTGTGATCTCTGAATGATCGAGTATGTGACTGGGATCTGGCACATATTTTCGAAGTTGGGATACATGGAAAACATTATGGACTCCTTCCAGAGAGGGTGGCAAAGCCAGTCGGTAGGATACATCTCCCACTCGTCCCAAAACATCAAATGGGCCTATATATCTCGGACTTAGCTTTCCTCTTGTTCCAAATCTGATTGTTTCCCGAGTTGGCAAAATCCTTAAAAACACATGATCACCAGCCTTGAATTCCAAGTTTCTTCGATGCTTATCGGCCCACATTTTATATCGGTCTTGCGCTGCTTGGAGATGACTTCGAATTGCCTTGACCTTGTCTACAGTCTGTGTAACTAGCTCTGGACCCAGGAGTTGACGTTCTCCTACATCACTCCAGCATATTGGTGACCGACACTTCCTTCCATACAAAGCTTCATATGGTGTCATTTTAATGCTAGCCTGATAGCTGTTGTTATATGAAAACTCAATTAAATGCAAATGGTCATCCCAGGATCCCCCGAAGTCTAAGGTACATGCTCTTAACATATCTTCTAGGATTTGAATCATTCTTTTCGACTGACCATCGGTTTGTGGATGGTATGCTGAACTGTACTTCAGGCGAGTACCGAGACTATCTTGCAAGCTTTTCCAAAACTTAGAGGTAAACCGAGTATCTCTGTCTGAGACGATACTCACCGGTACTCCATATTGACTAACAATATTTTTCATGTACATGTCTGCTAAGAGCTCAGTAGGTTGACCGACCCGAAATGGTAAGAATCTTGCAGATTTAGTAAGCCTGTCCACAATTACCCAAATGGCATTATTACCCCTTCTTGTTCTTGGAAGTCCGGATACAAAATCCATCGTAATATGTTCCCATTTCCATTCGGGTATAGGCAGAGGTTGCAAAAGTCCGACAGTCCGTTGATGTTCGGCCTTTACTTGTTGACATACCAAACATTTTGACACAAACTTGGCTACCTCTTGTTTCATTCCGTGCCACCAGAAATTTTGCTTCAGATCCTTATACATCTTCGTACTCCCAGGATGAATGGAGTACTGGGAACTATGTGCTTCAGACATTATCTCGGTCCGGAGTTCTCCATATGGCACACACAAACGATTTCCAAATCTCAATGATCCATCGGGATGCTTAATCAATCCAGTTTGTGTTCCAGCCTCAGTCTTGCTCCATAGTCTTTGCAGTTTCATATCATCCTGTTGCGCCTCTTTAATTCTTTCTATTAGGGGTGACTGTATTTGTAAGTTTTCCCAGATTCCATCTGTTACTGGACATATTACTTCAATCCCCATCTTCCTCAGATCTTCCAATATTTCTTTAGGTGTATTCATAAAGAAAGCTGCGGGTCTTCTACTTAAGGCATCGGCTACTTTGTTTGCCTTTCCCGGATGATACTCCAACTCCATATCAAAGTCCTTAAGCAACTCTAACCACCTCCGTTGCCTCATGTTTAACTCTTTTTGAGTAAATACATATTTCAAACTTTTATGATCTGTATATATCTTGATTTGTTCACCATATAAATAATGTCTCCATAATTTTAATACAAAGACTACAGCTGCCAATTCCAGATCGTGAGTTGGGTAATTTCTTTCATGATTCTTCAGTTGGCGAGAAGCATAAGCAATGACCCTTCCATGTTGCATTAACACACAACCTAATCCTTTTCCTGAAGCATCACTATAGATCTCATAGCCTCCTGATCCAGATGGTAAGGCCAGTACTGGAGCTGTGACGAGTCTTTCCTTTAGTTTCTCAAAAGCTGCTTGACACTTATCAGTCCAATTAAATTTTTCATTCTTTCGGGTCAATCGAGTGAGTGGCTCTGTAATTCTTGAAAAATTCTCCACAAATCTCCTATAATATCCAGCTAGACCCAGAAAGCTTCGGATTTCTGCTACATTCTTAGGAGTAGGCCAAGACTTGACAACTTCTACTTTCTTAGGGTCCACCGATATCCCTTCTCCGCTCACTATATGACCTAAGAAGGAAATTTTGTCCAACCAGAATTCACATTTGTTTAACTTTCCATACAGTTTCTCCTGTCGTAAAGTCTGGAGCACTATCCTCAAATGTTCTTCATGTTCCTTTTTATTCTTTGAGTAGATCAATATATCATCAATGAATACAATCACAAATTTATCCAAGTATTGATAAATATTCTGTTCATCAGATCCATAAATATAGCTGGAGCATTAGTCAGTCCAAAAGGCATTATTTGGAACTCATAGTGCCCATAACGGGCTCTGAAAGCTGTCTTTGGTATATCCTCCTTTCTAACTTTCACCTGGTGATATCCCGATCTGAGGTCAATTTTGGAAAATACTGTTGCTCCTCCTAATTGGTCAAACAATTCCTCAATCCTTGGCAACGGATATTTATTTTTTATAGTCACTTCATTTAAAGCTCTATAATCTATTACTAACCTCAGACTTCCGTCTTTCTTCTTTACGAATAGCACAGGTGCTCCCCAAGGAGATCCACTAGGCCTTATAAATTCCTTAGCCAACAATTCCTTGATTTGTTTATTCAATTCAACCAATTCTTCCTTGTTCATTGGATAAATTTTCTTTGCAACAGGTGCAGCTCCAGGAATTAGATCGATACAAAATTCAACGACTCTATCAGGTAGTAATCCTGGTAGTTCATCAGGAAATACATCCTTAAATTCGTCTACAATCTTGGGCCATTCTACTACTTCTAGGTTCTAAAAATTTCTTCCTGATGGTAATTCGAATTTTTCTAGTTCTTTTCCATCAAATTCCTTCTGATCTCTGATAAATTCATGTATATCCTTACCGGGTAGTGAAAATTGCACCTTTTCTTGCCTACAGTCTATAACTGCTGAGGCCAAGGTTAACCAGTCCATCCCAAATACCACATCATAGTTATTCATGGGAAACACTAGTAATCTGGACTTAAAGCTTTCTCCTCCCATTTTAATTGGGCAATTTCTAAGTATTCGGCTAACCTCTACAATACCATTACCCGTAAGAATTTTCAATTTTTTGCCTAGGGGTTGAGTGATTATATCATACATGGATATAAAAGATGCAGATATAAACGAGTGAGTTGCCCCAAAATCAAATAATACTGATGCGGGGCTAGATGATGCAAGTATGGTACCTGACACCACTTCTTCGGCCATTTCTTCTTCGTTGACATTCATCATGAAAGCTTGTCCATGCTGCTTCTTCTTTTTGTTATTACCCCGACCAGCCTTCTGTGCTTGGTGGAATTGATGAGCTTGGGGTACTAGGGCTGGCCTCTGTTGGTATCCGGTAGGTACATGAGCTTGAGCTGGAGGTGCTGCATAAGTTGTAGGTCTTGGCCCATTCGTCTGAAGTAGAGGTCTTGGTCGGAATCCTTGCAAATTGTTCTGCACCTCAAATCTTCTAGTGGCTTGTCGAGGACACTGTTGTATCTGATGTTCAGACGATCCACATCTGAGGCACCTTCCCAGAAGCTTCCTACAGTCATTCTTTGTGTGTCCAGGCTTCCCACAGTATGTGCAGCTCTGACGATTTTTATTTTGTTCGGTTTGGATATATTTCTGTTGTCCCTGCCCTGAGTTCCTACCGTGAGAAGAGCTGGTTTCCAAGTTTCGCTTTTGCCCTCCTAGCTTCGAGTTAATTTTGTCATTCTGCATTCTTTCTTGGTCTCTAGCTGCTTCAACCACCTCAGCATAAGTCTGACATGCGTAAGGTACGACCTTCATCTTTAATTTGTCATTTAGTCCTTCCCGGAATCGGGCTATCTTTGCCTTTTCCGTGGCTACCATATGGGAAGCATAGCGACTAAGTCTTGTAAATTCTGCCGCGTACTCATTGACAGAGGTCTTATTCTGCTTCAAATATATGAATCTCCTTTCCAGTTCCATCCTGGCGCTGGCGGGAAAGAACCTTTCTTCAAATCTCCTCTTAAATTCCTCCCAGGATATAATCTCATTGGAGTCTTCGGGGTGCTGAGCACTCCACCAGTGTTCAGCCACATCCTTTAGTTGTATTCTTACTAGAGACATCACATCATCTGGCGCGATCTTGGCGCCCTTCAACAACCCCTCGGTAGTCTTTAACCATTGAACCGCTTCCAAAGGAGTTTCGGTCCCATCGAAGTTAGGTGGATTTATATTCCTGAAGTCTTGGATTGTCCCAATTTTTGGTGCAGGAGCGACATCAAGCCTTTCTAGTATCCGAGTTGATGTGGCTTGGGCAAGTTGGACTTGTTGGGCATTAGTCTCTAGTACCTTCTGGAAAATTTTAAGAACATTAGTTGTCCGCGGTTCTGAAGATTCAGGTTGCGCCGACTTTTGAGTTGAAGGAGAAGACATTTTCCTGGATATTAAGAATTCACAATTCTTAATATGAGGTTAAAAAAAAATTAATGACTCAAGAATACTTAATTACCTATTAAAGGAAGATGAATTTGCAAAACTAAGATCAATTGCAATTCGGAAAGATCAGATATAAATAGGCACACTTTTATTTAGTTCACAAGAGGACAATATATTTTCAGGGAGTCATCCTTACATACTAATACATTTCTACCCTTTCTAACCTTATAGAGAGCTATTCCCATCTGCTGATTTACAAAAGTGGTACAACAGTCAAAATGGTTTCCTTACTAAGCCATTTCTTCCTATTAAGTGCATCCTTCTTCCAGCACTAATAATGTCAAGTACCTTATCCTAGGGTTCTTGCTAGACTTCCTAAGAATACAAATTAGGATCTCAACCTATATAGGTCTCTAAATCTGGACCTGCATAGGCCACCACTAAAAGACGTGTCACGTCCCGGTTCCCAAAAATAAAGTATCGGAGCATTGTGATACATCTCCAGGCTACGCACCCGTATAACACGTGTCGTACTATGCTTGCGATTGTCGCCTGTAATATCTAGAATAAGGTATAGACATCAAGAGACAATCTAAAGTAATTTACATTTATTATACATGGCTAGCATGTTCGATCATACATTTACATCTTTCTTACATTCACAAAAGATACATAACTATACATAGACGACAAAACGACATCTCTAGACCAACATCCTTCATTTCCTTATATCATTCATAAAGCTCCTTCTCGGTGTAAGGTTGCACTCCTTCCTGGTCTTCAACATGCCCTAGTGAACAAAACTAGGTCGTCAATACGACGAGCAAGTCCCCGGTCAAGGAACGGAATAAGTAAAATTAATTAATAAAATTTATTGAGATTAAATCGGAAATAAAGAAACAAAATTAAGGATGAGTTTTGTTAAAATTTGGAATCTACTAAAATTAAAATTTATATTTCTGCACATTCCAAGACTACGGTTGTATTACAGAAATGTAAAGAACCTCTAATAACTCTTAATGCAAAACGCAACATTTAGAAAAATACTTCTGGATCACACAACTTCTATTATCTCAACAATAATCCCATTTACCCGGGATCAGGTTTATATTTAATGGGCGGTGCTTAGATTTATCCGTCCCATTAGTATCAGGATCACATATTTATGTGATATAGTCAGGATAACACATGAGTGGTTTTTCGAGTTATCGGAATCAAGTGTTATAATCAAATGTCGTATGACTTGAAATTTTTCAAGAATATCGGAGCATGCTACATTGGATATTACAGAGCCGAATTCGGGGATTCGGAATCCAATGGAAATCAGGAAATAAGAAACAGGAAACAGGAAAGTGAGCTAAGCCTCACCTCGGACATCGTATGGCCGTACGAATGCCGATAATCAGGAACTGATCAGTTTTTAAAAATATAATATTGCAAGAGTTCGAAGGTGTGATCCAAGATTTCTCTCCCATCCCAATGACATCCTAATCTACAACTAAATCTAGGTTTGGACTAAAAAATCTATCTCTTGGGATTTCCGAAAATTTCGGCAGAGTCTCCTTTGTATTTGTCGACTCCGAAAAATTCACAAGAGATATAAAACTTGAAAGAATAACTCGGGTTCGCCGACCCCTTCGGTGGAGCAACCCTCAACACCGGAACCACGCAATATAATTTTCCGGGTTCGCCGACCCCTTCGGTGGAGCAACCCTCAACACCGGTACCACGCAATGATGATATATATATAAAGCGTAGTTAAAAATTTAGGCTTTCTTACCTTAGCAAGCAATTAAGCGAATTAAGCAATTTTCTTTGGGGTTTTGTGCTAAACACTATCCAAGTTTCAAAACAAAACTTGTTAGTAGCATAATGATATCAAAATTTTATTCCAAAACCATACGCAAAATAATTTTATAACCCTTGCAACCTTGACATGATATTATTCTTATACAAGGTAAATTGAAAAGTCCAAATTTAACTTATGTTTACTATGTACCATAATTTTAACTCCTTGAAAATGCAAGAGAGAGTTTGATATTGAAAATCTATAGATATAGGGTTATGCTAACATATAGGTGCCTAAAACCATCTATTTTAACTAGTTAATCATGATAGCACATGATAATTAGATTTAATTCCAATATGGACATATTTGAAACATAACGTTAAATTGTCATTTATTCATTCCTACATATCCATACTAACACATGTATACACAACCACGCTAGGAAATATAAAATATATATATATATTGATTTTTTTTTTTAAGTGTAAAGGTTGAATTTCTAAGTTGTCAAGACTTATAGGTATTCATGATCTTGTAAGTTCATAATTTTTGTATCCATATATTGAGTCAAGTGTATATAGGTGGTATACATATATATAGGTTTCATGCATGTTTAATTATTCCAAGAGTTATATCCACACATATATATATATATATATATATATATATATATATATATATATATATATATATATATATATATAAACATATATAATCACACAAATTTATAATTCGAAGTGTCCATTTTTGGTGTTGTGTCCTAACGATGTGTCCAAGTCATACACACAAACATAAATGTGTCCACAAATGGTTCATTATCCAAATTTCTATGCTTATACCCATCTTATATTTTTATAAATTGAACTTATCATGAATTCTCATAAATTTTAGAATTAAAAACTGAATAATAAATAATATATATATATATATATATATATATATATATATATATATATATATATATATATAAAGACAATAAAATTTAGATTTAAGTATTCATTTGTATTGTGTTTCACGCATTGAGTCCATTTCATGCATAGATACAATATTTGTGTCCACAAGTAGATTCCTACCAAATTTTTATGCCTATATCCATACTTCAATCTCATAAAAATTGGATTTGTCAATAATTTTATAAATTTCAGAATTGAAATTATGTTAATTCATGATAATAAAACTAAAATAGAGCAAAATCAAGAGGAAGAAGGGAAGGGGACTTGCCTTTAATTTCCTTGTGTTTGACCTAGAAATTTTTCCCAAATTTCTCCTATCATAAACCATTCAAAATTACACATATATATATTTCAAATTCAAACCCAATTTAACCTAAGTTTGAAATTGGAAAGAAATGGAGAAGGAATTAGGGATTTACCTAGGTTTTTGGTGTTGGAAGGGGAAGGAGGAAGAGATGGGTGGTGCTGGAGGTGGAGGGGGTGGCCGGCGTCGGCGCGGGTGGCCGGCGGCGGGTCCGGTCGGAGGCGGCGAGCGGCGAAAAGAACGGCGGCAGCCGCAGCAGCAGGTAGCAGCAGCAGTAGTAGGTGTAGTGGTGGTGGTGGTGGTAATTTTGGAAGGAAATAGGAGGAAGAAGAGAAGGGGTTTGGGAAATGGAGAATAAATGAAGTAGAGGAAGGAAAAGAAGAAGAAAAGAAATAAGTAAAGAATAGAGAGAGAGAGAATAGGTGGCTGGAAAATGAAGTTTCTCTCCATGCCTTGAGCCACATGGCTCAAGCACATGCCACCTCCCTTCATAATATGACACATAACCCAATTGAGGTGGCATGGTATTTATGCAATTTCATAATTTGTCTAAGGGTTATCTATGCAAAATTATGTGAAAGTATTTAATAAATTCATTGTTATTAATATAATTGATAATTATATAATTATTAGGGAAAGAAAAAAAATATTAAGGCATAACAAAAACCCATCGAAAACATTCACGAAAACGCATTCACGAAAACCAAAGCCAAAGCCAAATCAAGTGCGGCATGAAAACCAGAGCAACGGGAGGTCTCTCCCGACTCAGCCGCAAAGCCAATCTTCGAGGCGCAATCTGTTGAATATGGGATTGGTTCCGAAGAAGACATTCCATAACGAGGAATGGATCTTAATTCAACCGTTCCCGTTCGATCGACTCGGTCGATCCCGACCTATCGGTCCCGCCCGAATCGATAGCGACAGTGTTCCTTTCTCGCGCACCCCGTGGACAGAGTACGGAGAACGATGTAGGGATGGGGCACTACACCATAACCAACTAATAAAAAGTTTCGTCCTCGAAACTTAAAGATAGAACCTACCTCTACGAGAATAACGAAGGAAATTTCTCCTTCATTTCCGATTCAAGCTCGCACGTCAACTCTTCGACCGAATGGTTTCTCCAGAGGAAACGGACGAGAGGGATCGCTCGATTGCGCAACAGCTTATCCTTGCGTTCTAAGATTTGAACTGGCTCTTCAACGTAGGATAAGTCAGACTTTAGCTCCAGCTGGCCAAAATCTACCACGTGGCTCGGGTCGTGCACGTACTTCTGCAGTTAAGAGACGTGGAAGACGTTGTGTACACCTTCAAGCGCCGGCGGTAAGGCAATTTTATAGGCCACTGGTGCGACCCGCTCGAGTATTTCGAACGGCCCAATGAATCTCGGACTCAATTTTCCCTTCGCGCCGAACCGAGTAACTCCCCGCATGGGCGACACTTTGAGAAATACGTGATCGCCTACTTGAAACTCGAGGGAGCGACGATGAACGTCCGCATAGCTTTTCTGACGACTCTGCGCAGTCTTTAGTCTTTTCCGAATGAGCCAAATTTTTTGCACGGTCTGTTCCACCAGTTCCGGGCCGAGAATCTGCCGCTCTCCGACTTCGTCCCAGCAAATGGGTGATCGGCACTTGCGCCCGTACAAGGCTTCATACGGTGCCATTTGAATGCTGGATTGATAGCTATTGTTGTACGCAAATTCGGCCAGAAGTAGATGATTGTCCCAGCTTGATTTGAAGTCAATTGCGCAGAGTAGTAGCATGTCTTCGAGAATCTGATTGACGCACTCCATTTGGCCATCGGTCTGAGGATGGTAAGCTGAACTGAACTGCAACTTGGTACCCAGCGTCGACTGAAGGCTACTCCAGAATCGCAAAATGAACCGTGAATCCCGATCAGATACGATGGATACTGGAACTCCGTGCAGCCGTACTATCTCATCAAGATATATCTGCGCCAGGCGATCAACGCTCCAAGTAACTTTGATGGCAATAAAATATGCTGACTTGGTTAATCGATCGACGATGACCCAGATGGCATCATTTCCCCGCGACGTCTTCGGCAGACCAACAATAAAATCCATGCACACGTGCTGCCACTTCCATTCCGGAATTGCCAGATTCTGCATCTCCTCGCCTGGTCTTTGGTGCTCAGTTTTCACCTGCTGACAGGCCATGCATTGTGACACGAAGAATGCCACATCTCTTTTCAATCCGTGCCACCAGAAGTTTGTGCGGAGGTCCTTGTACATCTTCGTGCTACCGGGATGCAAGGTGTATTTTGCATAGTGTGCCTCCGACAGGATCTCCTTTCTGAGTTCTGAATCGTCCGGAACGCATAGCCTACCCTTCAATCGAAGCACGTCGGTTTCGTCTTCCGTAAAGTCGGTCATCCTGCTTGTCGAAATTAGCTCTCGCACTTTCTTCAGGTACGGATCGTCCGTCTGAGCGGTCTTGATCTTTTCAAGCAAGCTCGGCTCTAACTGCAACTTTGCCAACTGCACATTCCGAAATCTGACTCGGAGCTCGATGCCCATCTCTTCTAGGTCGCGTAGCAATCTGGGGTCGATGGATAACGAGGCAATGTACTTTCGACTCAAAGCGTCCGCCACAACATTTTCCTTTCCCGACGTATAGTCGATAGTCAAGTCGTAGTTCTTGATCAGTTCAAGCCAGCGCCTCTGCCGCAAGTTCAGTTCCCTCTGCGTGAATAGATACTTGACGCTCTTGTGATCGGTATAGATCGTGCATGCCACGCCATAGAGATAGTGACGCAATAATTTCAACGCAAACACAATTGCCGCTAACTCCAGGTCGTGCGTGGGATAATTTTTTTCGTGCGGCTTTAGCTGTCGAGAAGCAAAAGATATCACCTTGTTCCGCTGCATCAGCACACACCCCAAGCCCTGACCGAATACGTCGCTGAATATCTGGAAACCCTCAGTCCCTTCTGAAAGTGCGAGTATCGGAGTCGAGACGAGCCGTTGCTTTAATTCTTGGAATGAAGCTTCACAATCGTCTGACCATTCGAATGCGACTCCTTTCTGGGTGAGGCGAGTCAGAGGCGATGCGATCTTCGCGAAGTCTTTCACGAAATGTCGATAGTATCCCGCTAAGCCAAGGAAACTTCGAATCTCGCTGACGGACGTTGGCCGCTTCCAATCAACGACGGCTTCAACTTTCTTTGGGTCGACCGTGATGCCTTTAGCAGAAATGATGTGTCCGAGGAATACGACGCTGCTAAGCCAGAATTCACATTTGCTTTGCTTCGCGTATAGTTGATTTTCTCGAAGGGTCTGAAGCACGGTCCACAGATGCTCAGTGTGTTGCTGCCTATTCTTCGAGTAGACGAGTATATCGTCGATAAAGACTACTACGAACTTGTCGAGGAATGGTCGGAACACCCGATTCATTAAATCCATGAAAGCAGCAGGGGCGTTCGTTAGGCCGAACGGCATTACCAGGAACTCGTAATGGCCGTATCGAGTGCGAAAGGCAGACTTCGGCACATCGCCCGGCTTGATCTTGAGTTGATGGTAACCCGAACGCAGATCAATTTTAGAGAATACCGTGGCTCCTTGAAGCTGATCAAACAGATCATCTATGCGGGGCAGGGGGTATTTGTTCCGGACGGTGACTTTATTCAGCTCGCGGTAGTCGATACAAAGACGCATAGAGCCATCTTTCTTCTTGACAAACAGCACGGGCGCTCCCCACGGCGAGACGCTGGGTCGGATGAATCCCTTGTCGAACAATTCCTGTAACTGCACCTTGAGTTCTTTAAGCTCTGCAAGGGCCATTCTGTACGGGGTCTTCGAGATCGGTCGAGTGTCAGGGAAGGTATCGATAGTGAACTCAATCTCTCGATCGGGCGGCATGCCGGGCAGCTCGTCCGGGAACATATCGGGGAATTCTGCCACAACGTCATTCTGACCCGCGTTTGCACCATCCTGTCGCATGTCTCGAACGGAAGCTAGATAGCCTTCACACCCGGAATGCAGCATCCGTCGAGCAGATATTGCGAAGATCACCATGCAGGTCGGCGACGCCTCACCACATGAGTAGCAGAATTCAGGCACTCCAGGTATGCGGAATGTGACCTTCTTTTCAGCGCAGTCTATGGTTGCATTGCAAGGACCGAGCCAATCCATCCCCAGAATGATATCGTAGTCCTTAATATTTAGAACTATCGTATCGAGACTGACCTTTTGACCACCTATACAGATGATTCCGTCACCGCAGACTAAATTTGCAGCTAGTGGCATGCCTGACAGGATGTTAACAGTGAGCTCGAGACCCAGCGGTGTGATCAGAAGAAATTTGTGCTCGACGGCAAAGTCCGCCGATATGAAACTATGCGTGGCACCTAAATCAAACAATACACGAGCAGGTTTATTATTGAATTGCAGTATACCTGTCACGACTGTGTCAGATGCGAATACTTCGTCTCGGATCATGGCGTAGACGCGGCCCTGAGCATTAGGGCGACGGTCTTGGCCATTCTGTTGTGCGGTCGGTGGAGCCCGAGGTGCTTGGCCTCGGTTCTGATGGTGTTGTCGTTGGCGCTGGTTTGACTTCTCCGGGCAGTTGCGTACGATATGGTCGGCTTGGCTGCACCCGAGGCACGTACCGTTCTTCAATCGGCACTCGCTGATCAAGTGCCCCTCCTTGGCACAGAAAGTGCAGACCACTCGATCCTTCGTCTGGTTGCTGCCTCCGTTGTTGCGGTTTTGACGCTTGAGTGCGTTGTTGCCTCCCGCATTACTATGACGTTTGTTATTAAAATGAACAGCGCTGGTAGTAGTAGGAGGATACTCGGACTCCAGACGGATGGCATGGTTGAGTGCCTCGCCCACAGTTTGGTATTCACCCACCGAAACATGAGCGTGGATAGTGGAACGTAGACCCACTTCAAATCGTCGAGCTCAACTTGCAGTGGCAGGTAGGAAGTCCTCAGCAAACTTGGCCAATTTGTTGAATTTGGTCGTATATTGTCGTACAGTCATATTGCCTTGCCTTAACTGCATAAACTCATCTTCTTTTTCCTGTCGCACGGCTGCAGAAAAATATTCAGTCTCGAATGCCTTTTTGAATGTCGCCCATGAGATCGCCGCCGTCTCGTCTTCACGTCGAATTGCCCGCTTCTGCACAGTCCACCAATCGTGCGTGTTCATTCGAAGTAGAAGTTGAGCACATGCGACTTTCTTTGAGTACTCGACACCCAGGAGCTCGAACTTATCTTCCAGCTCCTCCAGCCAGTCGATCGCCACCGAGGGATCTTCTGTACCGTTGAAGGAAGTACGACAGCTTTTAGTAAATTTTGACACGTCGAAGTTAGAACTTCTCGGTGCCGCAGTTGAGAGCACGGGTGTCACGCCCCGATCCCGGAGGATTGAAAACAAGCCACTGGGCGTGATGCCGTACAAGTCTAGATTGCACTTGTACAAGGCAAAACCATTACAGTTCCTGGTAATTCTCAGAAAGCATCGATAAGGCAGCGGAACCAAGCAGATAAATTGAAGTCACACAATTTATGAAGAAATGTATCTCTTTATTGATATTCAAAATGGATTACAAGACTTGCAGCGGAATACAGAGTTTACAACTGAATACAAGACTCTTGAGTAGCCAACTGAATGTATACACTTGCCCTTTAGGCTACAAATGAATATACCGACTTCTTTACAATGACTTGCCAATTTGGCTACAATCTCACTGGTACATCTGAGTTCCACTGTTCCATACATTATGTCCCGTATAGCAGAAGACATCGTCTTGCAAGAAGAGCTTCTGCACACCCATCCGATTCATCGATGCCAAGCACTGATTCACAGGATTTCCCCCAAGCAAATACCTGTAATATTGCCCACAACGTGGGTCAGTACATCATCAATGTACTGGCGAGCGGTGCTGGCCCAACTCACCTAAGAAGACAGCACTAAGTAATCATGTTACAGAACATTATTATCAATGGTCTTTCTCGTTGCCTTAGGGTCAATTTCATGTTATAGCCGACAAGAAGTAAAGCATGCAAATCTCATAGCCAACATAATTTAAAGCATGCAGTTATCACCCTTTGGTGATTCTTACCCACGGTCGTATAGCCATCCCTGTACAATTATAATACTTACTCTGCCTGCACAATACATTGTTAGGATCAATATCATGATTCAATATGATTATCACCGTTCAGGTGAATTCTTACCAAAGCCGACGTCCTTCCCTGTATTTGAGTAATAACTTACTCTGCCTGCATAAGACATCATTAGCACCTGACCTATCTATATGAAGGTCACTGGCGACACGCCATCCTGGACCGTCTTACAGATATACAGCGCCCTTGCAGTGCAGGTAGCTAGCCCCACTGCAAGTCCTGTATACCGTGCTAGTACATCAGCACTGCCACTACTTCGGCACTGGTTTCCCCTAGGACGAACCGGGTTCCATGGCCCAGGAATACCGTTCGAGAAACCACCTTGTCGACAAGTTGTCCATGACCATGCAACTATATGCAACTTATCTAAGAAGAAAACATATAATGCATGATAAGGAAAACTAAGCAAAACCATCATTCTCATCCATCTTGCCATCTAGCCATCTTGCCTTGAGCCAATGCTCACATTATCATCTGCCCATCCAGGGTCTTAGTGAAACCAACATTCTACATCGGCACAGGATAATAGAATGTTGTTTTCTAATCTCTTTGCCACATCTTTGATATCATACCTCTTTCCAACCAACTCAATGTACTTACCGCCCAGTTCCTGGGACTTAGCACCTGTTTAGCATACATTCATTCGGACATAATTCAAGCATACTCACTGCCCAGTTCTTGGGTCTTAACATCTGTTTTGCCATCTATTCATTGAGCCAAAGCTCGATATACTCACTGCCCAAGTATTTGGGACTTTGCCTTCACCTGTCATGTAATTCATCGCAACAGCGTACAAGCATACAATTCACTTAGCCACAACAGTTTACGTTCATGTGATTATTATCTTTCATTATCTTTCCAAATTCCATGCAAGGTGTTATTGAGCAATTCAACAAGAAACATAGCATACTATCCTTATTTTAAGCGTGAAGCTAAAGGATCTTTGAAGGGTTCAACACTACTCATATTCATAGGACGAATCCTGCCACGATCGCATAGACTTCCAAGCGATCCTTCGCATAATCCCAAGTCCAACAAGGCTTCATCGAACCAACCATCCATCATAAGGCATCTTGCGGGTCGGGGCACTACAATATATACCACCCAGAAAAAGTTTCGTCCTCGAAACTTAAAACAACACTCATCCCCAAAACTTCAACTAACTTTTCATGAAACTTCTCAACGATCAACTTACACCATTTACTATTTCTCCGTAATCTCTCGAATGATTTTCAAGTAATGTACCGCCTCGTTATAGCATCCCAAATTGATTCAACATAGTTTACCATCTTTGATCTTTCCTCCGACACTCGTGCAAATCCTTAGCACATGATAATCCTTCCCGTGGCTTCGTTTGAATTCAGCATACCACTTAGTCAGAATCATACACATATTTTAGGCGTCCCCGAAATACATGCACTTCAGCCAAGTTCAGTGATAGAGAAAACGAACGAGCTACGGTGTACCTTCCTTTTCGAACATCAGTAATTCTTTTCAAGCATCTCTTATAATCCCACTTGTTTATTCAATATTCCAACCAATTGATAACACAATAGATGTTGCTAATTCAAATCAAGACATTTTCCTCAAGCGATCCAACATTTTCCAAAGTATTCGGACTTAGATATATCAAGTATTCCTTTCAAGTTCATTGTCATCCATGCCACCAAAGTTGATAAATCCCATAGCAACATTTTATTTCGATACCCCGATTCACATCGGTCAAATCTTGTACTCATCATCGATCGCATCCATACACATTGTTTGCAACTCATAAATTCTCTCGATCCTGATTCATCCATCGAATTGTACCATCATCCCACTCTAGTAATATTTCTTGCTGTCTTCGAACATTTTCTCGTATTGATCAAGCCAACATATTTATCCTCTCGTATAGGCAACTATCATATTCCAGCAACATTAATTCTGAGGGTCATTTATATTCACATTCGCCGATCTCGGCTACATGCACTACCCAATTCCGTCATTACACTTATCCTCAATCTTGATCCGGTCAATGAAATTATTCCAACTATCTCAAAGCACTACCAACAATTTTATGCAGCTCAATATCAATCAACCAATCCAACCAGTTCTAACAATTCCCAACATTTCAACCAAGGCAACTCAATTTCTGAAACCAACATGATCCGTCATCCCATCCAACATTATAACATCAAAATTTCCCAAATATCTATTCCATTCCAAAGCCTACCTTCCAATACATCTTATTCATTCCAACGATAATCACGCAACACCAATAGGGACATCCTACGGTTTTCCAATAGTCAACTTAGCATACAATCAAGTCTCTACGGTCAGCTAATCTAAGCTAAACCAGACATTCAGCTAACCCATATGAGATGAGTAGCTATCAGGGACATACTTATCTCTTATCTTAGAAGCAACCAATTCTCAACATAGGGCAACTCTATGGTCTGACCAACTTAGGGACATGGGACGCCACCCCAATCTTATGAACTTATACCCAACACGGACAACTTAAGCAAGCAACCAACAATCTAGGCAACAAACCGACACTCTAGGCAACCAGCCAACAATCTAGGCAACCAGCCGACAATCTAGGCAACCAGCCGACAATTTAGGGTCAAGTCTTTCTACCCATACTCATACTCGAGTCATACCCAACGAAGTCTCATTCTAGACTTACCCGCAACAGACAAAATCTATCCGACAATTCTATCCAACAATTCTATCCCACAATTCTATGGGTCAATCTCGAAGCTATCATATAAAACTCCTCAATAGAATATTCAACTTTTAATTTCCATTTGCATAGACATAGCATCACTTGTTCAATCCGACTTGCATCCTCATATCGTACTCATATGTCTATTCAATCGGGTCAACTATTCTGAATCATCATCCGACATTGTTATCTCAATACTTTATCACTTATGATCTCTTTCTTACGGTCTCTTCGCGACATAATCGTTTCCCACATTCTTAGATCATCGATACGGTCCGTACTCTTTTAACCAACAAAAAATCAGGCAACTATAATCATATTTCTTCCGAGGCATCACTTATAAATTTTCTAACACCAACACGGACATCTCTTAGCAATTCACGTTAACCATCAATATTAGTTTTGTATCATCTCCTTATGATTCCATAAGAAGATTTACTATTCATGTATCGATCCAATCTCTATGGCACCAATCATCTCGCATCATATATCGGTCATCTTAGTGGACATGACATAACTCATCGGCTAAGTCATAATCCAACAATTCTATATTCTACCAAACTTGCTATTCATGCGACAACAACATCTATTGACAGGGTCTATTACATATCGCTGCACCTCGATACTTATTTGTGTTCCAGCCATTCGACTCTCGTAAGGAACATCTACTCTTTCATGCATCAAGGGACAAGTACCCATTCTCTATGCCTCAAAATAGTCAAGGGTCATAACTTGTTAATTCGGGACATCAATTTCCTTCAAGCACACTGTACCACGTGCTAAGATCATCTATTCCACAAGCCCATTCTCTAACTTTTCGGTCGTCGATGCAACTCTCTGCATCTTCTAAATCATTCGCAACATCCCGATAAGCGTCTAACATTACCATCAGTTCTATCGATATCCAACATGCAATTTCTTTAACTCAATTCCAACATCGTTCAATATTCGGTCCATAGTTGTTCTCACAAAATCTTTCAATAGCAACACCACACTATCATTACTAAGCCTACAATCCTTCTACCCAACTGATTCAAGTACTCGCCTGAATCTGAAATTCTTTTCTTTCCCAACCAAGGCGTCATTTCATATTCTCAATTCTCTTATTACCCAACTTAATGCTAACCGACAAGGTCTAGCGATGGTTCATCTAAACACATCAAAATCTCACAACGGGTCATCCAACTTAACAATCAAGGAACACGCCTAGCCAACATGTATCAATCGTAAGCTCAGCTACGATTCGATACCACCCACTACCTTATAGGTAAAGCAGTCACAAAATCATAGACACATCAAGGGTCAAGGGACATCTTATCACGATAAGGGTATATGTAATATACCACCCAGAGCTCAAGCCATTCCCAACACAATATTCCCTCGCATCAAACTAACATCCAATATGGACAATCTATCCTGCAGTGGTTATGCTGACCACAAATATCGACTCAAGATTCTGTCGATTCCTATTCACTGAAATCCATGCACATTCCGTTCCAACATACCAAGCCATCACCCACTGTCGATTGCTGCATAACAATCGACTCAAAGAATCCCACACATCCAGCATACATCACAAACTTACGCATCGCATCATTGTTATTCTTTTTGGTATCTTTTAGAAATTCAACAAAGCACACATATCACAGCCCACATATTTAGACTTATTGTATGGAACACCCAGTGAGAGGTTAGAATGATCAACGAACTTTCAGTCAAGGGAACAACTTAGAATAGTTTGGAAGCAACACAGAACAATCGCAGAAGCACTATGAATCATCATAGAGGCAACTTTGATTTCTTCGTGGAAGCAACTTTGAGTATTCGTGGAAGAAGCAACTTTGATTCACCGCGGAAGCAACTTTTGAATAATCGCGGAAGCAATCTTTGAATCATCGCGGAAGCAGCTTAGAATCATCTTAGTAGCAACATTGATTCGAAACAAATCGAATAGGAATCCAAGGACGTAAAGCCGTGCTCTGATACCATTATGTCACGCCCCGATCCCGGAGGATCGAAAACAAGCCACTGGACGTGATGCCGTACAAGTCTAGATTGCACTTGTACAAGGCAAAACCATTACAGTTCCTGGTAATT